>BLXT01008612.1:1025082-1042293 GCA_019648995.1 Plakobranchus ocellatus | reverse complement strand
GCTGAGTACTTTTTTTATATCTTTTATGATGAGGCTCTTCTTTCTTTACAGATTCCTATTTATGAGACTCGAAGCGATGGCAGAGATAATTTCTTGGGCTCTCTAATCATAGCAGGAAACTACTCCATCCCAGAGGTGCTTTTTAGGGTGACATGGGTTTTGCTTGCATGGGTGAATGAATTTGACAGTGTTTTAAAAGAAGTATATTCTGTTCTGAACTGTGTAAAGAAAATTATCTTCATTTCATTGATCAGTTGGGGGATCATTAGTGCAAACTAAAACTCTAGTCTGTAAGCTTTGCAGTAGTGAAGTATAAATTGTGTTGAGATCTACACCAATATGAGGGCATTTTGACTTTAGAATTATGTGGCTAGCGAGTCCATCCTGAGATCTGCAGGGAATCTTCTGTCGCCTGACGAAGGACTTGAAAGCCTAAGATCACCTTGCCGTGGACTGGCTATATACAAAAAACCAAACACACTCTCTCTCTTTCTCTCTCCACTATTTATGTTTGTTTACCTTTTCAAAGTAGGGGATAGAATTAGAAAAAGATAGGCATGGCTATTAAATTTGAAATATGAATTTGTCTGTTGATGTCAGTGCACTCAAGCAAGATGGTTTTAAAATCGCATTTGCGCATGTTTCATTCCCAATTTTTAAGTAGGCTTACTGTTAATTAATCCTGTTTAGTGCCATTCAAAAAGTCTAAATTTTCTTTACAATTTTAAAAAGGTGAAGTAAAAAGTTTTAAGAATTGTGCCTAAAGGTTGAGAAAAATATATAATTAAGATAGAGGAGAACAGAATAAAAATAGTGATTCATGAGACAAAATTTGCTTTTGTGTAATTCTTGTTTCTTTTCTAGCATCTTCAAATTTTCATACTCAGGTTATGGTGTGTTTCAATGAGAAGGTGTTCCGTGGTAATCGCTGTATCAAAGCTGATGCTGACAGCTTTTCAGCCTTTAACTCACCCAATATGCCTCCACTTGTCAAGCTTCAGGTGGACATTAAAGGTAATAGGACTTTTTAGTCAAAGGGTGTTGGAATATAATCAAACACAGCGATTTGATATTTAGGGATTTAGAGTTGTTACCATGTTATATACTTCAGTATCAATTTTTTAAAGTAGGTGTCTTATATAGTATGTGCACATGGCCTTTGTATATTTTAGTTTATGGTTTTCCCATCTATTCAATTCACTTTCTCAGCACTAGATAATTTTTTTTCTAAGAAAAATATCGAAAAAAAAAATTCACTTACAGCTACAAAATAGGGGTGAAACTGAAAAGCCAAAGGAATTGAAAGTTTTGCTCTTATCATATCCACCTAATGCTTTCCTACTCTTTTTTGTCACATATGATCATGGCCAAACACTTGAAGTGGGTTCAATTTAGAAGATCGAAAAAAAAAAAAAATGTAATAGGTTGGCTTTTATGATGAAAACAGAATCTGGAACCGTACTCCTAACCTAAGAGAACTATGAATTTGTTGCAATAAGCTGAATGTGGATTTTTTTCCTGTGTGATATTTGTAGCATGTAACTCAGTTATGATTGTTTATTTCACACTATGAAGATGCCAGCAGCTTAATACAAATTACTTTGCTGCTTTAAGGTACCTAGAAATTCAAAAAAACATTTAAGTTAATAATTAATTGCATTACCTTATATTTAAATTTCAGAAATATCTGTTTTTATCTCCATTTGGTTCAATTTCTCATAGGCTTTTCTCGTTAATCAACGAGAATGAAACAACAACAAAATTTTTATGAGGAAAAATTGGTAAAAAAAATTATTATCATTATTATTAATATTATTATTATTTAAAAAGCCTATTTATACAATTATAATCTTCAAAACATGCTTTTTTTCTTCAGTGGATTACAACTCTATTTATCGCTCAAGTTCAAAGGAAAAGTTTACCATATCTACCAGTATGTGTCCCAATGTAGGCTTGCTTAGGCTTTTTCCTGGCATCACTATTCAAACGGTGAGGTTTTTATTCATCCGGTGAATAATAAGAGTGAATATGATTTACAGATCAGGCTACCAAAACGAGTGATTTTGTTTGATTTCATAGATATAAAACAATTGATACTAATAAGTGACAAAAAGAATTTCTTGTTCTTTTGATGAGTAAATTAATAGAAGAAAAATTCCCAGTTGATGAGTAACCATTTACAGCAACTTTAAAGTCCAGTTTTTAACTTGGAAAAATTTTGGAAAAATTAGAAAATCTTTTCATTTTATATGAACAAGTAAAAATTTTAATTTGATTTTTGATTGAATAGTTGCTGTGTATCTTGTGCTATTGAAAGGAAGGTCTTTAGTATTTAATGTTTTTTTTTTTTTTTCCCATATTTCAGATGGCCAATTTTTTTTTTTCATTTAATTTGATATCTCAGTTATGAAATACTGCCTGTTTGAATGAATTTGTGTTTTTTTGCTCCAGTTTTTTTTTTTTTTTTGGTTTTTTTTTTAATTATTATTTTCTTTGCTCATTGTATTTTCACTATGGCACATATACGCCTTTTTGATTCAGGTTCGAGCTTTTCTACAGCCCCCCGTGCAAGGAGTGGTCCTTCAGACTTATGGTGCTGGCAATGCTCCAAACAACAGGCCAGATTTGTTGGCATTGTTTAAGGAAGCTTTTAACTGGGGTGTTATCATTGTCAACATCTCTCAATGTACTAAAGGCAATGTAGGAACAGCTTATGCCACTGGCATGGTGAGTCAGCTCAAATTATTGTGGATTTTTTATCAAAAAGTGTTTGTCTTAAAACTCTATGAAAGTATATAAAAAGAGATGGGGAGAGAATAAGTAAGTTAATTCATCCGCAATGTCACTTGACCAGCTAAAGCAGAAATCTGTCTATTTCCCTTCATCAGATTTTTCAGTCATCAAAGGCCTCTGGTTTTCAATAATTTCTTCTTTTAGGTTTTATGCTTTAAACTTTAAATATTTTTTTTCCTCCTCTTATTATTATTTTCCATGGAATTACCTCTTAGCAACTAATTCTGCCTGTATTAAAATGCAGAGGTATTACAATTTTGGGGGAATGTGAAAATGCAGTGAAACAAAATAATCATCAGTAAAATTCAGTTACAGCGATTTCTTGACAGTTTTCAAGCTTTAATAAGAATTACCTCATGGCACCCCTAATGCACAATGATTTTTTACTTGAATCCAACACAATATACCCATTGTTGAGGCTAAGTAGGTAGAGAAAAGTACTGTAAAAGTTTTCTTTCTTTAAATTACTTTTTCACACCTAATGATTCAAACATACGGCCTCTGGGTCTTACATCAGATAGCTTAACAAGTGGACCTATGATGCTACAAATATAAAGTCTTAAAATTGTTTATAAGATCAAGACATTTTATCTGACAATCCTGCATGAAGCCCCATCAATTGTGCGCAAGTGTTTGTATTATTTCCTTTTTGCCATAGGCTTTGAGAGAAGCTGGGGTTATCCTTGGAGGTGACATGACTCCAGAGGCTGCACTCACAAAACTCGCATATGTTTTAGGCAAAGACAGCTGGAACCTGGATTTCAAGAGAAAGGTGATATTACTGTGGCTGCTTGAGCATTCACTATTTTAGGAACCTCAAACCTCTTTGCTCTTGGTGATAAAATTAAAATTGGAGACAAATTTGTTTGACCAAATGACACTAAATGGTTCTTATGAATTAAGAATTTTAAACATGTTAGTACTTTTTTGGTTATAGTTTTTTTCTTTTCCTATTTTATTTATAATAAGGCTTAATCATGTTAGGGAATCTGTATTCATGAAAATGAGCTTTTTCTGTGGGTGTTTTTGTTATGTGGAGAAAACAAAATATGATTAGTATAATGTAAGTAAGAAAGAAATGCATCAAAAGCACAAAAAAATCATTTATTTCACCTTTTCCTTTTCTCTTCATGTGTTATCATGGAATAACGCAAATTTATAAAATAAGTTTGTCAAGTAAAGAAAAAAAATTGTGTGTATCAATGGTTTTAGAGCACAAAGGATAAGTCTTATAACTATCTAAAAATATGTTTTGTTTGCAGTATACTTTTTCTTGATATCTTTAGCACCTATATTATTTATTGATTCATATCTTATCCATTTTGGTGTAATATGCTTACTTTGTATGTTGTAAAACAAAGCCCTTTTCCATCACAGAGAATTTAGCCTGTGCTTTTCTTTTTATCTTGTCTAAGCCATTTATATTTTAACTTTTTTTAAATCTGGAAAATTTGAATTTTCATTAACCATTATTGCATCTGTGACCAGTATTAAAGGTTAAAATGTTTTACAAAAGCTTTTTCTTCTCTGATGTTTGTTGTGTAATTTTGCAGATGATGGCTCGCAATCTGAGGGGTGAGCTGACCTCAGTGTCACAACCTGATTTAGCCATCACTGATTCTGATCTTATTGATAGTGTAGCTCGATACATGTGTCTCAGTACAAGAGAGGTAGGTTTTCTGTTGAACTGATATCATTTTCAAGATATCAAACCTTTTGAAACCAAATAAAGTGCATACCAAGATGAATGATATGTTATACATGTTTTGTTTAATGTTGATGATTTCCTATAATTATTTGTATACTTATTGTAGCTGTAAAATTAAAATGATATCACAGCCTACTACTTCTTTGCCTATCATTCAAACAATGCAAGGGACTGGAAGAGTGAACATATGATTTTACAACATGTAATATACTCATCATTTTTTTTGTACAGCCAAAAAAAAAGTCATAAAAATCATTATGGGCAAGTTATTATTTTTTTTATTTTTAACATTTGCAAACTGACTTAATATTACAGAATTGTTGATCACGCAAAGTAATAGATGGTTTTTATATGTTCTTTTATTTTCAGGAAATTGTAAAAGTCAAAGATGCAATTTATCCATGCCTCATGTGTGCTGCAGCAAAAGCCAATGACATCCCAGCAATAGAAAAGCTTCGTGTAGCAGTAAGCTCTCTTTTATAAAGCTATGCATTATTTATATTTGTTAACCTGAATAATGTTCTTTTCCTTTAAAAAAATGCATTCAACTTACTCCTGATAAATACCTTTGTTTCACATTACTACAAGATTTCATTGACTGAAATATTTAATCAAAATAGAATAAACTGCAATGCCATATACAACATTCCTTTTAAGTAGTGTACCCATGCACACACACACACACTCACAAATCAAATCACCCAATCTATGGCAGAAACTATAATCCAGGTTTTGATCATGATATCAAAAGAATTTATAATTCTTATATGTGAAACAATAATCTTGTTAGTGTGATGTAGATTTTTTGCCTTTTTTGTAATCAAAGTAATGCTGTACTTACAGTTTTCTCAAGTTTCATCTTGATCTGTTTTATAATTTAAATCCTTATTCTAACTTGATTAGTCTGTGCAAGCAGGTGGCACACAAAATGCATTTCTTTATATGTGTGGGTGCACAAGAAAACCTGCCGGATGTCGCAAAGGCTTGTTTTGAACTAGAGCCATTCAAAGTCGATTACCTCATTCATGGCCGAAATCAAGATTTTGGTTACAACAAAATCTCCATTTATTCATCTTCATATTCCACCAAGTTTCATTAATTTCTATCACCTATAACCTATTTAATTATACATTTTTTGTAAGGCATCTTGATCTGTTTGTGGCAAAGAAAACCAAAAAACCCAGGCCAATTTCCAAAGCTTAACACCTGATTCATATCACCATTGCTAGATCTACATTACAGCAAATCTACAAGTATTATACACCAAACTAAATGACAGTTTCTTGACCCTTAGATTCCAACTAGTATGCATGAATATAAATTAACCTGGTTGAGTGCGCAGCCGTTTGATTCAGATAACCTTACAGATCTGGGGACTCAAAAAATGCCCCAATCCGATAATCGATTAAGCTAACATTTTACGTTTCTTGTCTCATAAAGATCTTCAAAACATTAATTTTTTATATATATTGTTGAGTGTTTACCTTGAAAGCATTTATTTTAAGTTTATTGCAATTAAAAATAATGTATACAAAGGTTGGTCCTTCACCTTTCGATCAAAACTTGACCAACCCACATTTGCAGCCTCAATGAATAACTCGAAAATTTCAAAATTTTAAAACCTAAACCTAGGCGATTCATAGGCCTATGATGATATAGATTTTATTTCATGAAAAACATACACAGATGATGAACAAAGCAAAAGAATTGAATAAATCACTCTGTCTTGATGATTTGATACAAATCTATAGACAACAACTGCCAGTGTGTCCCGTTTTCTTTTATTCTATCTCCTTCTCTTTCTCCTTTTCTCTCTCTCTGGCCTAGGTCTAGATCTTGTTTCATCTGTTGTCGTTTGTTATTAATGTTTGGAAGCTAGATCTAACTTAAAACCGTAGTTTTGACAGTCTACAAGTCATTAAATTTATAGATCTACTTTAGATCTAGAGATCGAATTTAAATGTGATAGATTTATTATAGAACTGGACAATGTCGTTGTCGAGGTGTAACACTCAGTGATGAGCAATGACATAAGATGGGCCCAACATGTTAAATTCCTTATTAAATGTTCATTTTCATCAAAGCATATTTATTACGATTTGTGGGTTAGAATTAACAATGATGAGGTGTATGTGTGCCATGTGACTGTAAAACCAATTTGAGCATCTACTCTATCAGCTGAAAACTACAAGAAATATGCATGCAAAACTTCAGAAGCCATTTTCTCAAAACTATGTTTCCTCAACCGGGTGACTTTAAAACATCATAATTTTGTAACTAAATAAGATAAAGCCTTCAAAATGCTTAGGAATGATGGAGAATCCAAAATTGTGTCTTTCTCAAATTTTTTAACTTGCGACATCCGACGGGTTTTCCTGTGCACCCACACATATATACATATTTTACACTAGTGAAGACCATATTTAATATCTTATGGTTCTAGGGCTGAAACTAATGTGAATATGTTTTATTTTTTCTTGTGTTTGTTTTCTGAGGGAGAGTAGGAGGGGGTTTCGGTTTTAGTATTTTATTTTTTTTGCCTATGAAAACTTAACAAAGTTTTTTTCAACAGGTAAACAAAACTTTTAAACAGAAACATTGTCTGCTTCTGAGCAAGATCTTCCCAAAACCAATCATAACAGCCCTCCATTCATGATAGCTCCTTGACCCTTTTTCCAACCTTAGTGTGCCCCTTATGATTCTTACTCAATAACATTTATTTTTAAGGGTGGACACTTAGGAGCAGTCAATCAGGATGGTAGAACAGCCCTCCACATTGCTTGCCGAGAAGGCCACATAAACATGGTGCACTATCTGCTTAACCATGGCGTGAGTGTGCATGATCGTGATTCCCACAAAAAGACATGTTTGTATGAGGCAGTGCTTGGCAGGCATTTAGAAATCATACGTCTCCTGGTTCAAACTGGAGCTCTGCTGAGCTTGTCTCCCATTGAGTTGGCTGTCAAGATGTGCTGGTAAATGCTGTTAAAATGCAAATATGTATTACTTTCTATCATCGCTGACGTCTAGAGTAAGCTAGGTGACATAGTATTCGCATTTTTTAGCAACCAATGACTGTATACCACAAAACCCATTTTACAAGGGCAGTTTTAGCATAATTAAGGCACAGAAATATAAATTAGGAATTTGATTGGAAAAAACTGCTTTAGGTATAAATAGCCATTTAGAGCACATAGCAATGGAGTAAAAAATAAATTGACACAATTACCAGTATCTGTAAATTAAAATTTCTTTTAAGTACTAACTTGTAATATTGATCTTAAGTAAAACAGTTGTAAAAATATCTTAAAATTTAAGATAGACAGCAGAATACACTTGTGATATTATCAAAATTACTGAACAATATTTGTTATTCCCATTTTGTTCAGATTGAGTGCAAGTCTTTTAATAAGCAATGCACAGAATAAAAAAGAACACCCACCAACTTAAACTAATAGTGAACAAAAAGCCAACTGTACAGTAGTACATTAAAATGTTCTGCCTTTTTTGGTGTACGGGACAGAGAATGATAGTTATGAACAGTTTAGCAAATGAAGGAAAGGGAGGGGGAAGTGGAGGGGCAAAGGAAGAAGAATTATCAGGTGAGTTCTGGAGGGATGTGATTACATGGAATAGATGCTGATACAATGAAGTAAGTGTGTGGTGGTGAAAATACAAATACAAAGAATCTATTGGTAGGGAAAAGAGAAGGGGAGGAAAGGTGGAGAAGCAAGAGGAACGATTGGAGGAGTTCTGGCAGGATGTTGTAGAGGGTTTGATTGGGAAGATAAAAATGATGTAGTGGGGTAACTGTTTGAGGGTGAAATGTGTGAAAGTGTGATGGTGAAGGAGAGTATAGAAAAGGGGAAAGGAGGAGGAAGGATCGTTTATAGAATGACTGCTATATACGAGGGGAAAGAGGATTGTGGTTATATAGATATAGACATAGATTATCGTAGATTGTACATGTCTAAAGAGAGTGAGGAGCACACGAAAAGACCAAAAAAAAAGAAAGGAAAAGGGGGGGGGGGGTGTGAAGAGGAGGCAGGAAGAGGTAGAAATGTGCAAGAATGAGGTGCATTGTTATAGATCTTGCAAGGCCCAGTGAGCGTCAAAGTGTATGCAAGAGGCAGGAAGGTAGGGTAAGGCTCATTAGCTACTTAGTTATCAAAATACAGTACTTAATGACTTAGTGGCAAGGCAGCATTTGATATGAAATAGAAGAAGCAATGCTGAATTTTTTAAAATTTTTTTAACTGTGCCTTAGCGCTGCTGCTGAGAATGATGTTGAAGGAATTGAAGCATGGATTTTGGCTGGGGTTGATCCAAATTGCCAGGACTATGACAAAAGAACACCTTTACATGTGGTAAGAAGAGTGTCTACTTATAAATTATTGGGTTTTTTTTTATACCTTAACGTATGAGGACACATGGATTTTAGCTTGCATATAAGAAGGTTAACTACAGATAACACCTCTTTCTGAATTAAATCCTGAATTTTGATGGACTAAAAATAGGTTCTTCATTTTTCTTAACTGTTTAGTGCTGGCTTTGACTGTTCTCTTCTTTTTTTTTAAACATCTGGTGATGAATTGCTAATACCTGAGTGAGATCTTAAGTAAAAAAAAATCTTTTTTCATCAAAAAATGTTTTGGTTTTTTTATATATATATATATATATATATATATATATATATATATATATATATACTGAATCTTTGCCAAAATAAAATGTTTCCTGTTCATAGTAAATGATTTTTTCGTTTTTTAAATTTTGGAATTCACCTCTCAGGATATAAAGTAAAATATTTGATTTAAAATTATTGAAGTATAAAAACTTTAATGCAATTACAAATTGTCATTCTTTGGAGATCTACAAAGAAATATTTTTCAGTAACTCAAGCCTCTTTAGACTGATTGCTTTCATCTGATTTTTTTTTTGACCAATTGCGCATAAACACACTCAATTTTGTATGGTTGTGTTGCAAATACTTTTTGAATCATTGTATGTTGATTCTGATTTAAAAATAACTTAATCAGGGGTTGCTCTCCTGTTCTAAGCTCTAAAACAAATATCGAGTATCTATTTGTGTAGGGTCGCCAGGAAACTAGATGCCTTTAGAACTAATCTGCCATGGAAAGATAGATTTTATGCATCCTAGGCAGCATCAACTGCAGATTTCAAATAGTATTGAACAATGCAAGACTCTGCTAAAAGTTAAATACAAATTTGGTTGTGAGAAAAATTGAATTTTATGGCAACTGCATATTTATAATCCTTGTTCCTGATGGAAAATATCTCATTTTTGTAATGCCATTACATTTAAGCCATTTGAAGCCAAGCAGGCGTACATGATTTTTGGGATGATTTGAATATTTCTCATAAAAATGGAGCAATGGCTTTTCTAATCGTATTCTGCATGTGATCAGGTTTTAACTTTGGAGTAGCTTATGATGCTCAGTAAGATTGGATTTATTCAGCTGTTACAGTGTGAACAATAACATCTGATCAAATCCAGAACACAACAAAGTCAAATACATGTGTGAAGGAAGAATGTAATTGAGATAGTTTGAAGAGGAAGCGCCTTATTTTATTTTTTTGTTGAGGTTTTGAGTCAAGTTTATAGAATCTATTTCACAAGCTTTGTGACAACCTCTTCCTTCACTGTGTATTATTACTGGGTATTGAGTAGCTTTGACTGCAATGTCAGAAATAAGGTTGTTGCAAAATTTGTATACATTGATTTGCCATTTTCTTTTTAAGGTCAAGGACAAAAATGTTACAAAATGTGTGTAGCAAAAATATTTTCTTTAAAAAATATGTATATTTTTATACACATAAAGTTTAATTCTCATGGATGGTTCTTTAAACACTGAAAATTGCAAATAAGGCCTCCTCAGCACGTTCATTTTAGTGTTTAGTTCATATTTTTCATATTTTTGTTCGTAGATCATCTTCAGGTGTGCAGTCATTGTAACTCTTATAAAGACTGCACGAAATGAGGCAGCATAGTATTTGTTGTTACTATTTGTGGATTTAATAATGATCATCAAGTGACAAGAAAAAGGGGTGTGGGGTGTGAAATAAACTTATTGATTACTAATTAAGATGGCTTTCAAAAAAATATACAAATTGTGAGTCCCTTATATCTATTTGTCTTCAACAGGCTGTGACCCTTGAATGTATTGATGTGTCCAAGTTTCTTGTGGCCCATGGGGCTAAGTCAGATATGAAAGATGTATTTGGCTTAACACCCTACAGTATTGCTCTAAGTCTCAACCAAACAGAAGTATTGAATGTCATGAGTGCATTGCAAGAAAATCCATAATGCTTCAGGCTGGATTGGCTAAACCAATAAAAATACTAGAATATAAAGGCGTTCTTCATTTTTTGCTTCATGAAATTGCAGCATGTTGAATTGTACAAAACTTTTAATTTATAACTAGTGCTTATTCAAAGTGAAAGTTCAGTTGATTTTATGATAAAATTTCTTCTGAATTAGAGTGTCCGTAAACTTGATATATGATCATCATTTCAGCTTGCTTGTCAAGCTCACATTTCATCCTACACTGTCTGGCAAAAAATTCCTACATTTTGAGCTTTTCCTCCAGCCTTTATGTTGGCTGGCCTCCTATCTTCATCTCTCATAGTTTGCTTCCAAAATCAGAGGAATGTTTTTCCAGATCTTTTTATCTTTTAAGATATCCAAATACTTATTATCTCATTCGTCTATCAGTTCTTTAAAGCTATTCATATTTTAATATTGATTTTAAGTATAGATACATTTTTAAAATGCACATTGTATTTTTTATTCATCAATTTTCATTACCATATAATGTAATGAAAATTTGTTTTTCAGAAATTAGAGATTTAACTATTGTTTGCTAAGTGAATACCAAACAAACTTGCTCTTGCCAAAATTGCTGTCAAATTTTTCCAAGATGGCAAAAATGTAAAGTGATTAAATTCTCATATGCAACGGTAGTGGAAGAATTGGGCAAATTGAAAATTGTCAGCTGCATTTTTTCTTAAGAGAGTTGTGTGAGATTAAACCTAGTTAGAGAAAAAAAGATTATGTCCAAAGAAACCCAATATATATATATTTTGCTCTTTGCTTATGTTAACTCCACCCGGCACTATAAAATAGATTTGTTGTGCCAGATGTATTGTGTACTTTTCCCAACACTCATAAGTCCTCATATTTACTTTTTTTATCTCACCATATGAACTTGGATGTTTTAAAAAAGAAACACTTTACTTAATATTGTCTGAAATAATGCAAGGCACTACTATGCCCTTTAGTTTGAGTTTGATCTAATTTTTGGTGATACATCTTATTATATTGAAGCATTATGCCGGATCTGAAACTTGGCACACATGCACTGTATGATTTTGTTTTATGTAAAACACTCTGATTTGTTATGATTTATGTCATTATATAGATACACAACATAAAATGCCTTTACTTGACACACGAGTTTTATGTCAAATTACACTCACTCTGTTATGAGGTGAATCTCACCCCCATCCATTACCCCTTCACATTTAGTAATGAAAATGACTGAAAGTGTAGAATTCTTAAATTAATCTTGTTGGTCTGTATGAGGAAAAAAGAAATCTTGATACGGGTAGTAGTTATTGATATAGCAGGATAGAGATTGCCTCAGAGCTTTTTTATTTATCAGATGTGACATGTACTGTTAGTTTTGGGCATAAGATATTGAAGCTTATTTAAGATATTTATCCTTATTTAAAACATTTTACTGTAATGTTGACCACTTGTTTTAGGCAAAAAAGTTTTATGCATATTCTTTTCTTTTTTAAATCTTTAGGTCTGGCAAGTCCATCAATGAATAAATGCCTAAATTTTCAGAGGAGTATTTGAATCTTTGAATGTAATTTTTCAATAAAATACCTACATGTGTTTCATGAAAGCCTAGATAAGAATATCTCGACCAAATAATTTCTAAATGACACGAAAGTGGTACAGTATCAAATTAAACTTCAAGAATTGTGCAATAGCATGGCATTTGTAAGTCAAAATGCCCTGAAAGTACTTTATGCCCAAAGCAAACAAAATGTAAGCTGTTTTTAAATTATGAATTTTTGAATGTTGAGTTGTTGTTTTTTTTTGTTTTTTTTTATATGAAAACTTCTAATTTTTTTAAGTTATTACATTATCTTTTCCATGTTGATGACTATTTTTTTTTTAACCCAACCGCAATATGGTGTAATTTTGTTACCCCAAGGCTTGTTTTTAAATTCTTTAAAAATACTTAAAAATGGGAATTTTTTCTTTCAGCTTTGATTATTCCTTAAAAATTCAATTTGACATATAATTACATGATAATGAATGATAGAAAATCAATATTGAACTGACCTCAGATCATTTCTGAAACTCTCCATTATTTATTTACTATGAAAGGTGTGGGGTGATTTTTGCATGTAGCGATTTTTTTACTATATATGGTATGGGGACATGCAGTTACCTCACAAATACTGATAAGACTATATTGATATTTAAATGTGGGGGCACTCAGTTACCCCCGACATACGGATACAATAAAACACCTCGTATGGATAGGGTTAATAATTACTTTGGCCGTTGGCTTCTAGAAAAATGTGAATTTAAGTGTATTCTGTCCCGTGAAAATAGCATTATTTTCAATCAGCTTTTTAAAAAAATTTTTATCCAAGATATTTCAGCAAATATTTTGTAAGCTTCAGATATTTATAATATTTTGATTCTAATTAATATTGATTAATGTTAAACAATTAATGTTCCATGAAATTATATGCAGATTCAGATTTTTGCGCTAATATCATAGTTGTTTTTGATGGAAAGGTGTCATTTAATGTAGATATGTGTTGTACTGCAATTCATATTCACTCGTTGTTTTTTAGATTAATGTTAGCATTTATATGCCCATATGAAAGCACCCTTACTCACTGTATGATAATTTTAAAAAATTGCAGGCTTTTGCAGAATTCTGACTACTGGCTAATAATTTGTTACTGTATTGATACATGTTCCTTAAGCTTTATTGCTCTCTTAATAATGTGTTCATTGATGTACAGTTCAAGCACACAGATCTGCTACATGTACACAAGTGCCATTATTATTGGGTACTACATATTCAAATGATGGTGAGATTATAGTTTATTGTTGTATGTAGCCTGTATTTATTAGATGTTTGCTCTCTGCTCCAATCTTCTCTTCCTTTAGACTGGTTGGTGGCTCATAGTATATGTATATATATGGTCATGCAAGCAACTTTCTCTTCTTTTCTCTCTTGTTGAAATTATTAGCTTTTACATCAAGGATAGTTATTGGGTTTAAGCAAACAAAGAAAGGAAAACACATCTACAAATGAATTATTTGCACATCGTGACCCCTGGAAAGTTTTGTAAAAGCAGTATTTTCATTGCAGCATAGCAAACACTGTCAAGTAATTGAAGTATACACGTATTCTTTTGAATAGTTTTTACTAGAGAATTTTTTTTCATGTATTTCAAATGGAGTGAATGGGTTGAAATAGCAGGAATCCTATTATGATCAAGGCTATTTTATACATGGGCCCAACTGTAATCAAATACCAATTAACTCATATGAATAACTGTACGACTATTTATCACCAGAGAAATGGCCTATTTTAATTTTTTTTTTTTTTTATATCACATTTATGCTAAGACAAGAATATCAATATTGTTGCACTTTTTGTAAGATGCTGTTGATACACTAATTTTCTGTATTCTTTATTTATTAGATTTACTTTTTTTCTTGAGTGTGCTCAGTTTTGTGTTATTTTGATTTTGTTCCAGTTTTCCTTTTTTTACAAGGTTTTATGTGATTACAAAAAAGCTGTGATCAATTGAAATTTCTTCTCATGGGAATTTCTGTGTTGTTGCATTTGTTTTGCTTTTTTTAATATCAATACTCTTGTATAATTTTTTCTTGAGGTAAATTTTAATTCAATTTTCAAGTTTTATGCATTTTGACAATATGAAATGATTTTAAAAATACAGCTTTTGTTCCTTCTTTAGATTACACTAACAATTTTTTGTTTGTTTGTTTTTTGTTTTTTTTTAATGTAAATTGTGACAGGGATAATTTTAAAAGAAAATATTTTTCAAGTATCAAAATTTTTGTTAAAAAAAAAGTCTGCATTCTATTTTGAAGAGACCTTACCAAGAATATTAACAGCGACTAACTTTAAAGACACATATGTAAAGCGCAATACCATGTAAGAGCTTGGTATAAGCATGACTTTAAAAAATTTCATTTCTTTCTAAATATTGATCTCAGTTTTTCTTAAGAGTACATTTTAAGAGGTCTACCTATTATGCATTTATTCTAGCAGCATAACAGATATACGTCTGTCTATAGATATGGATGGCTTAGCCGTGATTTTTTAATTCTTTTTATTTTTATGTTCAGGGAGAGAGAATAAAGTCTCAAAATTGATTGATAGACTTATTTTAATAAGACTAGTCTCAATGTGTTTCACTTGAATTCATTCTTTTAATCAAGTCTGTAATTTAGCCTATACTAATTTATACTACTCATGTAAGGGGGGGCAAAATCATGTATATGGAGATATTGATATCATTTTGAAAGATCTTTTCAAGGCAGATCAGATGAAATGTTCAAGTTGAAAAGAGAAAATTTTAAAATGCTATCGACAGGAACACATTTGATGCAAACATTGATATCTTTCTCATGCATACAGAAATATTATTGCCACTACTGAAATTAGAAAAATTATTTAACAAATATCATATTGTGTGAAAATAATACTACTAACATTTGACTTCACTTGAGTCAATCTTCTCCTGGGTCGATGCTTTTTTCCCTGGAACAATTCCTTTTGTATTTTTTTTTAATTAAAGAGACAAAAGTGAAAGGTTGGTGTCGAATTAATCATTGTGACAACAAAAAAGATATATCCGCTCTCTACATTCTCTTTCTCATTATGATAAAGGATTTCATAGATACATGTATACAAAATTAATACGAGATTAATCTTGTACATTAACCATCACTTTATTAAATGCTGAAGAAAAGATGGTGCTTGTGGATCTACTTCAGATTGGCCACAAGACTTAAGAAACATGAAACAGTTTGAGCATTATATTCATCAATCTGAGTGATCAAAGTTGATTCATCACTCAACACTTTTTTGTATCATACCAAATACTAATAGCTAGCTCTAGTTCTTAGTTTGCTTCAACTGCCACTAAACACAATATGTTTTCTTCAGCTAAATTTCCCCCCTCCCCCATACACACACTCTTAACTCTACTAAACTATTTCTTATAGTTTGCAATCTTGTACATTCAAGTTGGCTCTTATTTTTATTGCTAATGTTACTAGCTAATTTGATGATGGCCAGGTGCAGCCTTTGCATTAAAACATACTTTAATGTATGATTTTTTAACAGTGACCTGCACAATACATTTCATTGTCCTCCATCTCTTTGCCCATTCCCACCAAAACCAGTAGGACAATATTCAATACAAAGGGCCATTTTACAGCTGAGATTCTAATTAAAGTTACTGCAATGCAACACAGCTCATTTGTGAAAATAGGTTTAATTAAACAAAATAAAACAAACAACCGACACGAGATTTCATTGTTTGAACTTTTTTTTGATGGATGAGCTTATTTTCTTTTCAACCACCCCAAGACAATAACCTATATATAGTCAAATGAACATGCACTTTAACTGTTATTAAAATGGCAGATAGATTCCTGCTGACGATGCTCTCCTTTTTTTTTTAAGTCTTAAGCACAAATTCATTAACAAAAGCCGAAACTACACATGCAAGATTGTTGTTATCGGCATATGTTGCTTTACAAATGTTGAAAATTGACTTGTGGAAATATTAAGTGCAATTTATTTAAGGTTTGTTATTATCTGAATAAATTGTGTCCATATTGGGAAAAAAAATCAACATTAATGCATTAATTCAAATAAAAATACTTTTTTCATATAAACAAGGGTAACATTTTTTTTTTAAAAGACACTTATTTGACTGGTATTGGAATCTTGATAAACTCAACACCTCTGGACCGTGAAAAAAATAAATGACAGGCTTAGTGTATTTTTGTAGAATAAATGAAAAAGAATTATGTAGATCTAATGCTAGCTTTAGGCTTAGCTCTTGCAAGAAGCATGTGGCGAAGTAATGGATACACTAACAATAACATGAATCCAAAAAAAATGTTCTCCCAACTTTTGCATCGCTAGATCTACTTTCCCACTTTTTTGTCTCTGTCTTTCACTATCTTTCAGCCTTGTGCTGTTGACTTACAGGAAAATGCTCGGGGGCTACTGAAAGTGAAAAAAATTACTTGAGTAAAGAGGGAGAAAATGGACCGACATTAAGCAAGAGTTGACATCTTCTGGACTCCACTGTACTTCAGTTAAATTGTTAAATCATAAACAATAATGAAAATTAGTTGTCTTCTTTCATTTCAAAACTGCAAATTGCAATTTTGGAGTTAAAGCAGTTTCAACATGGGGGCCAATACTGTCTCCATTAATATTAAGTCTTATCTTGTGGCTGTGAAGCTCACTCCTCATCAACTGCCAATGTGAAAATTTTCATTTCCAGATAAATGTGACTCTCTATAGTTGGATGTGCTCAGCACCAATGTAAATATCAGAAGCACACTGATTTTAAATGTATAATAGTGCTGTAAAAAG
>BLXT01008612.1:975146-988016 GCA_019648995.1 Plakobranchus ocellatus | reverse complement strand
AAATAAGCGAAGTATATAAATATAAAACTATGGCACAGATATTAAAAAAAAAAACGTTTGACTTTAAATAGACACTATATTTCAAAAAAAGGAAAAACAATGTCTTATAGAAGGTATCAAATGAAAATAGTATTTGACCTTGTATATTTAAATATATTCACTAAGTCATTGAACAATACAATAAAAAAATTCATCAAAGTCCAACCTTTGCAGCCCTGTCTCTCTTATCCTTCTCTATTTGTTCCTTCACACGCTGCCTGAAAAAAAAAATGCACAAGTTATGAGTAACAATGAATAGTTAATAACCAACAATGCCAACTAACCTATGATTCAAACAGAAATCGTCATATCATATTTGGTGACCCTTCAAAAGAAATGTATTTGTGGTTTACAAAAAGCAAAAAAGAAAATAATATGTTAATATTCCTAAGTAGCATGCATACTGATAAAGGGGAAGCAGGGTCATTCTCCATCATTTTATCAAGAGTTTCAAAGAAGTTTGTGTATATTTAGTCTATCCACTGGTAAGATATAAAAAATTAAAGGCAGCTTAAAAGCTTGCCAAAGCATGATGAAGATGTGAAGTAGAGATTTATGAATATCAGTTTGTATGATAATAGAAAAAGACAGCTGCCAACTTAAAGTTCTTATGGCAGTTTAAAAAGTTTTGTTTATTGTTTCCTTGTGTCTTCTACAAAAAAGTAACACAATGTGAATTGTTGACAATGAAATAACACCCCCCTTCCCCTCCCCATTATTCTTTTCAAATACTTATTCTTCAACATTCTAAACTTTATAGACTGTTTTTACCTTCCAGTCCTGTCAGCAACAAAAAGTGGATTCTTAACCAGATCGAATTTCTTATGATTTTAATACAAAGGTATCACAGGCCAAAAGTATCAGAAAATTTAAACAATATTTCAAATATTCAAAGCAGAGCAAAGCAGTCACAAGCGGCTGTGGATAAGCCTTTCAAAATTTCTAATCACTTAAAAGGGTAATTAAAACACAATCCTCAGACTTGGATATCTTTTGAAATAATTGTGTGTAGACCTAAAGTTCTTTTCTCTTTAAAAGAGTAAATTGTAAGCATTGTAATTATATGCATCAAATGGTATTCAGCCACTTTCTTTTGTACCAAGCTGTTGTGGCTGACCATATAACATGTGGTTGTTTGAAGATCCTAACATTATGGTAAGAATGAAATTTTTTTTTAAAGGTTATAAATGAACATATATGAAATACATTTATAAAAAGAATGATGCAGAAGGAGGAATCTTCAGAATTTAATTTTTTAAAGCAGCACTTAAAAGAGCCATTACGCTTCACCTACTTACCTGAAATTCACCAGTATACCTGTGACAACCATGATTGCACTAAGACTGAAGCTCACCGGTACAGCGGTAGTTGAATAGGTACGTTAGTAATGTTAATATAGTATAACTCTAATGTGTTGAATTAAGAATGATTGTATTGTTCTAGTTTTTAAGAGAAGAATTTTTCTTCCTTTCTCTCTTATTTTTAGTAGAAAAGCAAGCAGATGGAGTTGTTTTATTTGAAGGCTAGACCTCTTCATCATGAGATATGAGTCCGAGGATCCAGAAAGGGATAGAATTAGTGAAAAATTATGTTATGCAAGACAAATAAACAGTTGGAAAACCTTTATAATGATAATCTCATCAGTTCTGTTAGTGAGTGGGTAAAAGATTTTAGAGAGAGTGAAGTTATACATTTGGAAAAAGAACTGGATCCAGACCTTGATCCTGACCTGTATGAAGTGCACCTTTCAAAAAATTCATATTTTTAACTATCTGAGCATAATAATATTTTGGATGAAGCAATTTATGTACATACACTGTTGACTTCCTTGGAACTTTGCAGGGGTGCTGCACTTTTAAGGAAGGTTTAGTGTGAGGGTGCTGTGGGTGAAAGGGTTAAAGATATAAGACAATTTGTAGCTTTTTAGTAATAAAAACAATTTTTAAAAAAAGCAGAGGACAATGAAAAACATACCTTGCTAATTTTTCTTCCATTTTTTCTCTCCTTCGTTCTTCTGCAATTTTTCGCATTTCCGCTTCCTCCATTCTGTGCAAATGAGATTTTTCAAACAAAAGTTTAGGTCCTTCATGTGCAATGATAGGAAATAAGGCATGCCTTGAGATCAGTCCTATTCAGTCAAATTTTGCATAAAAGCCTTTTGAGAAAAGAAAAAAAATTTCCTCCTTTCTTTGAAGTGCTTTTTTTTAAAACTTAGACCAATCCATTTTTCACCACTAACAGTATATAATATATTTTCTGTAAGACGATTAAAGATTTAATTTTTTTAATTTTAGGGAAAAATAGTACAACATATCATTCTAGGCATTAACACAATGCTAGAGAACATAGAAAGATTGACATTATTATTAAAAAGGAAGAAGATGAAAAGGAGGGGAGAATTATTTTCTCATGTGAATGCACACTGAAAGGAAATTGGTGAAGAGCTTTTTTTCATGATTATTTGTGGCATTGCCACAGAAGTAAATGATTTGAGGCAAAATAGGCACACAGAAATATTATTACCATTGAAAATCAAGAAGTTGAGGTTGCTGTTAGCAAATTTTTGAAATAATGAATAATTTTTTATTAAATAGAGATCTGCAGCACTGACTCATTATCTTGGATACAGTTTTCTTGTTTTAGCCCCTGCCACGAAAAATATCATTTTGATGAAATGCCACAAACAAGTTAAAATCGTGCTGCTAAGCCTGAATCAATGTAGTAGTTAAAACTCACTTCTGTTTTGCAGCAACAAGATCCTTTCCTTGATTTCTACGCATTTTTTCTCTTGCAATCTGCTCTTTCTTCTCCTCCTCCTCTTTTTCAAAACGTTTTTGTTTCATCCTCTCTTGGAGTCTGTTCATGAAAAAAATGGCAATAAACATGAATTAATGAAAGCATATGTGATTCTATGAAGTAAAGGAATATCTATTGAGGAACATTTTTGTCTTCTCTTCCTTTACAGTCAAAGCATGTTTATAACTAACATTGTTTTTTGTTTTTTTTTTTCAATATGACCTCACCCTTAAATCTGGATAAAAATACCCAATCCAATGTTACATCTTACACTCTATTGTAACAAATAAAAAAAAACTGAGGCAGAGCCCAATAAGTCAAAAATGAAAAGCCTCAAATGTCATGTAATTTCAAATACTTTCCAAGTTCATAAAATTTGTTCTTTGATGTTTAAAAAGTATTTTAGTGAAAATGAGCAGAATAATTCTGCCTAAATAAGTGGCAGGTCTGTATAAGATGCACTTCTTTAAAAATCTCCCCATTGTGCTCATTATCAACCAATCATCTTACTTTGCTAATTGCTCTTTTTTCTCTTCCTCTGTTAAAGGTTTGATCTCCTCTACACTTTCAGAAAAATTGGAATGCTGGGTTCTGGCTGCATGAGCTTGTGCATCCACTTCACTTTTCAAAAGTTTCCCACAACTGTTCAAGTAAAAAAAATGAATTGATATAAAAAAACATTGGAGAAATTCATTACTTGCACCACTGATTTCTCACCAATCGCAAATTTTCTTTTAAATCAAAAAACAAAAGAAAGCTATTTGATATAACCTTGATGTCTTTCATTGTTAATTGTGACAACTTAATTGAGTCTACAGAAACATTACAAAGAAGCTCATACTCCATGCTTTTAATTTAACGCATACTTTTTTGTTCATACTTAGCACAGATTGTTTTAACTTTCATGAAAATTCAGTTACAAGCGGTTAAACTGTTTTTATATTTATGCATTATTAAATATACTGAATCTTTGGTCTCAGAAATTATAATATCAAAACCTGAATTCTCAAGGCAAGTCTGATTTGAAATCTTGGCTGAGATTCTATTTCAAACTCAATTTAAATCATCCACAGTAATATTAACTGAGTGAATTTCTTTTCTAAGAGCTTTATCAAATCAAAATATTTATTTTTTCAGCTACAACTGCACAGGTCTGTGTTGAATGAAAAATCTGGTCCAATAGTTATCACATAGAAATATGGGATAGCAGTGGTATACAGCGTAACTACTTGATAATTATTTATAACTCAGATATCAAAATCAAATGGTGTAAAAGTCAAAGTAGCCCTGAGGAAGGCAGCTTTAATAACGTAAGATAATAACAGTATTAAGAAAACAAATCATATTTAATTAGCATGAAATTTAATGGCCTTGATTGGATACTTTGCAGTAAAAAATGTATAATGTACCATTGTGAGATTTGTCCTGTTGTCCTGGTTCTTCAATTTTAATTACAAAATTGCCTTCAATGCAAAATATCTCCCTTAGTAATGCAAATTTAAAAATATCTCTTTTACATGCTGCTTGCCCATAGCCTACTGAGAAAAGCCTATGTTGTTAAAATAAAAAAACAAAAAAAACCAGATTAACATACTCGTCACATTTGAGTGATTTGGCCTGCATTGATGGTTCCCCTTTTTCTTGAGAGCTGTCTGTGCCTGCAGTTGCTTCACTATCAGTTACAGTACTAGTTTCACTAGATCCAGGTTCTTTCAGGAAAGAAAAAACACAAAGTAAATTCAAACATTAATTTTTTAGGTATAAATAGTGCACTTTAGTCAGAAAAATTATTTACTTTACAGGTAAAGAGTACTGAAAACAATCTTCATCCTTCTGATGCTTATCAAATGCTACATCAATTTCTTCAATCATAAATTATTAAAGAGTGAATCAATTAATATTTTAATGCCATAAATGTTTATCTCATTGTATTTTTTATACAAAAGATTATATACATGTCATTTGAAAGAGCTTTTACATATCAAGTCTTTTAAGTGGCTTGAAAGATTTAAATTTACACTTAACATGAAAATTTAATCAATTTGACATTCACGGTAGTTAATCTATCCACACTGACACTTCACAAGACATTTTTTGTTATAACATCGACAGTAGCACCCAACCTTTTCCAAGAACATTCCCCTTTGGGGCATCAAATGGTTCATCTATATCAGGATCATCAGCATGTGCAAACAACCTGAAAGAGATTTTTAAATGCACACCACGTCAACATTTTGTTTTAAATCAAGAATAAAAAGCCTTCATATTAACAGCACCTCTTAACTGAAGAACAGAGCCAAGAGGCACTGTTTTATTTTTATTTTTAAAAGTGCATTACAGGTAAACATGAATGAATTGTACAAGAAGGCCTAACATTTTAGAACATGAAATTGTGAAACAAAACTATCAAATATCCCTTTCAAATGGTGTTTGAGATTAAACATCTTGAAAGAGTGGCACAAAGATGAAAAATATTTTTCAAAATGTCATTTTTATCATGAATATCAAATTCTTGACATATTTTCACACAGCACTTATGTGAATAACACAATGTTTACCAGTCCATTGCAAGCTGAACCCCCTTGTAGCCAGTCTTTGACAAAGCTTTCTGGCTGAGAAAAGATAAGAAAAAGCATAAAGTAGAGAGTGAAATATAATAAAAGTTCAAAGCATGAAATTTAGGCACTGAGCAATGTAGAAAGCACATGCCTATTTTGACAAATCAGCTCAAAAAGAAAATTCTTTTCAATACAAGCAAGAAACTGTAAAAATTGACATTTTTTTTTATCTTAATTGAAACATTGAAGAGCTGAAAATGGTTTTAAATATGAATATTCTATGAAAATATTTCGAACATAATTTATCATCAGCCTAATCTTCTGTTATTAATCCCTTCTGCATGATCTTTATCTTTTTCCTACTAGATAGATAACTTGTTATTACGCAATGAATGGAGGAATTCAAATTGAAGATATTATTGAGGAAGGGAGGGGGAGAGGGAGGGGAGGAGGGTAATTTTTTTTTTTTTTCCCAAAAGCACACAATCAAAATTAAGGAAAGAGAAAATTAAAATTGTTCACCTTATGATTGCCACTTGAAGTTCAAAGCTATCTCATCCTCCATTTTTAGCTCTATTCTCTCAAGATTTAGTACATATAGATTTAGCTATACATATGATATTTTATATACGTTTTTTTTTTGTTGCTATTGTAAAGAATTGTATTTATTTGTATTCAAAGATAAGTCAAATTTTCCACAAACAAACAATTTGTCTCAAAAACTACAACAAATATTAGAAAAGTAGTATGCATTCAAAGAAAGACTTCAAGCCAAATAAGCAGAGAAGGAAAAAAAATGAAAGGAAACAGATTTTCAGTAAAACAAATTACACCTTTGAGAAAAAAGCAGGCTTTCTAGATAAAAAATACATATGCCTTGAGACTGCTTTGAATGAGTTGAAAGTCATATTTTGAACATTTTAAACTTTTGAAACAGCCTGAAACATCTTCATGTCAGCTTGGTTAAAGCCATATTGATTTTGGACCATGTAATGGAGGTTTTGAGTTTTTCAAAAGAGCAGTTAAAAGAAGAAAATTTCAAAAAAAATTTTTTTTCTCAAACTGCTTTATGTAATATCCTTCTCTAAGACACCTCAAGATATGTATAAATATTATTTAAAACCTCTTGATAATTTATCAAAATATGATAATTAATAGAATTTTTATAGTAGTTGGATACAAGTATTATTTTATTGTGGGTACAAATAGTAAACTACTGAAATTACAACAGTTGACAGCTTTGCTTGATAGTTATAGAGTTTTGAACAATAAGTTAAGAAGAGGTTCATGTAGCCTTGCCTTTTTTTAAATCAATCCTTAAAATCTGAAAGCAAAAAAAAAAATGTTATTGTCAAGTGAGTTTACACTTTTTTGTACTTTAAAATTAATAACTTACGCTCTGTTCATTGAGAAGCCCATCTCTACAAGTGTCTCTGCGTCTGTGGGCATTGTTTTTGCTTCTTAGATCAACTTTCTTGGCAAAAGAGCTGAATAAATGTCCTTTTCTGTTTTAAATATTACTTCAGTTGATGTGTGGTCTGCAGATTTTAAAGGGAGGAAGATTAAAGGGAATAGATAACCATCAAGAAGAGTGAAGAAACAATATATTTAAATAAGTGAACATATTCTTTCCAGTCATAGACCATGAGAAAACCAAAAATAATTTCTCTGTAACCAAAGAAAATTTGTTCAGAATTAAATTTGGGCCAAATGGGGGCCATTTTCAGTTTATATAGATTTTATTTTAAAATATTTACTGAACTCACCATAATTTATCTACACTGGGTACCACAGTGAAAGATGTAAAATTATGTTTTTCAATGCATATTGGTTTTTATTGAGAATGCCACAGCACATAAATTTGTCCGAATGGGATGCAAGCTGGGTATTGTGCATTCCCAATATGTACTTTAGCCGCTTCTTGCAATTCTTCAAATAACATTCTGGTCTAATGGTGCAGGCTCCTGTCTGAGGATCCACAAAATGTCTTTTGTGGTTCACAACCAAGTGATGATATGGAGAAATGACTGGGATGGTATTGATGTCACTGTATAATGTAAGACCATTCAAGTGAATGACTGTGCCTGGTTAAATTTACTGTTCAATAATAGGAAGCAGAGTTACTGTTCTCTTATCTGATATTTTAGCTGTGAAAATCCTGTTCTAGTCTCCCAACAAACCCCTCAGAAAACCCACCGTTCCTTTGCCATTTTTTCTCCTGGCCACAAGACTCTCATCTATTTCCACAGTCAATCCTGGACTGCTGATATGATAGTTGTTGTTAAACAGCTACCAGGAGCATAGTCACAGAAGTAAGCATACCATTGGGTTATTGCTTTATCAGATATAGCTGTGAATGTATCAGTTATGGTCACTGGTGTTTTACTTCATGTGCCCAGAAATCATAAATTCCAACAACTTTTTCAACAGCAATTTGCTGCGATCCCAAAACGAATTTCAAAGAGGAACTTTATTGCCCTTATATGTATCAAGCAATTTCAATACCGATTTCACTTGTGAGCTTTTTTTAAGCTAACGTACAGGTTGAGCTTTTTTTCATCAACACAGAGATTCTGCTGCAAGTAGTACAGTTGAGAAGTGTTGAGGTTAATAAATTTTGTGGCTGTAGTGAAGTTATCACATCTTCTGTTCTTGAATGAGAATACAACAGTTCAAGCTCCATGACATACAAGAGTGAGAATGAAAAGAGCGCAAGCCCGTGAAAACGGTTCCAGTTAATCAGGTTTATTTATCAACAAGACATAAAAGACCAGGTCTAGGCCTAAATTTAAAGAGAACCATGGCATAATGACAGTGAGAATGAAAATGAGCGTAAGGGCACAAAAAAGGTATCAGCATTCCAGGTTTAATCAATCAATGAAACAAAAAAAAAAAAAATAGATCTAGCCTAAATTAAAATAAATTAGTTCACCTATTTCAATATAGGGGCCCAATTCTTATTAAGCAGCTGGCATGAAAACCACAACATTGGCATACTTGTTAATCAAATATCCCAGCAACGTTATAATCACGGTTTCCCTTAGAGTAAGTTGTGTCGAATTAAAGTTTAAAAAATAACCCAAACCCATAAAGCTAGAGGCATTCCCCTCAATAAAATTCTATAGGTTTTTTTTTTTCTCTTTTCTTTTCTATAAAAAATAATAATAAAGAAAACAAAATTTTCATCCATTAAATAAAGAGTGGAGACTTTTATATTTGTGACCTATAGCAAAGTAACTAAAATTATTATTTGTGTTTAAAGAACCATTGTTGTAATTTGAATGCAGTACTGTGCTTAGAAAATATTTAAACATAAGATACAATTAAAATTTGATTTTTTATGAAATCTGTTTTTGCAAAGACTGGAGGAGTTAAAAGATAAAAAAGTTTTAGGAAAGATTTTCAGATTATGCATACTTAGCATTTCAACAAAATGACAAAACAAAGGCAATTTTAGTCAGGAGTTGACAATGTTTTCTATGTACCAAGTATCAACAATTGCAAACAATTTTGTCCACAAATAAAGATATCTTTCAAAAGTAATGGAAAGAAAATGATCATCTCAGATCACCATCTTAAACAATAGGGGCTGAATTTTAGTCGGTCAGGTTTAATTCAGCAATTAAATTAGAAATAAAACAGAAGTGATCTCAAGAAATTGTGTCCTATTTACACACTATTAAATTGTTATGCAGTGATATAAAAAGTTAGTTAGCAGTCTAGCTTTCATCAAATTTACTTTTCTTGATTGCACATTCGGAAGTCTTGCCAAGCTTTTATTTGTAAATTGAAAACCTCATTCAACTTACAGGACACACACAGTTTTAAGGATGGGTTGGGAAGATTTGTTTCCACACCAGGGAACCAATATTTAACATGGGTACAATCCTTCCTTATTAACCTTCAGTTTGTCAAAAAGTCAAATATAATATATACAATGATGCCTTCATTGTCCCTGGTCTGTCTAGGGACCAATATGTTAAACAGGCTGAAACACACGCCCCACTTCTGGTACCAGAATCCATAAATTGAGAGGAGTGTGTGTTTCAACACAAATATTTTAAACTGATACACAAACTTCCATTATTCAAAATGACAAGGTTATGTTAAAGATATCACACTAATAAAATAAAAACAATTTTTAACATTACGCACATCTAAAAGTCAATTATCAATGGATAAACTAGGTTTGCTCCAAGTTTGGTCTGCACTTACTGACCCCACCTAATTAGCATCATCTACACCCAGTAGAACTCCACTTAGTGTTTATTTAATTTTTATAACCTGCAAATCAGATATCCCAATGGGTATATCTCTCTTTTCCCATCCTCTCTCTCTCTCTCTCTTCATATACACACACCTTCTGTACATAATTAGCTGATCCAATGCCTTAGAGAACATCTGGTTACCCTCTCCACTCGAGGTCAAAGATGGCACATAAACTAGGCATTTTTGAAGTTTTACTGTCTGATTTTAGGCAAAAATTCTTCACAAGCAGTGGAAAATTCCACTACCTGATGAAATGCCTTCTGATTTGTACTCTCTTTGATATTGTAGGGAAGAGAAAGTTTTATGGCACACAGTATACAAGGTCATTGGATGCAATATTCATACTCAGAGAGATAAAAAGATGATTGACAGTTCAGTTTCGGAGCAGCTTTTTCAATTTTATTTTTCTGTCTTTGATAGGTTAAATGAGGAAAAATTCTGTGTGCATGTTTACATTTCTGGCCTGTTAGCAACTGGCTTATTTCATGCATACATAACGGATTCAATCACATTACGCCTACACTTGATGGTCTTAAATTTGAACAACCAGTGAGATGCATAGTCAGTTTCAAACTGTTGATGATCTTGAGAAAGAGAAATTTATTGAAGATGAATTGGGAATTATTATGTTATCATGTGTGTAGGTGTGTGTGTTCACAGCCCTGGCCTGAGGTAAAAATGATGAAATACAATATCACACTTTAAGGTCCAAACAAGCTATTGTTTGCATGTGGTTCCTGCCACACCTGCATTTTGTGAACATAACCCTGTGGCAACAGCGCACAGCAGACAGCCATTTGTGTGACTGTCTAAATGTGCACACAAGAAAAGTAAATTTGATGAAAGCTAGACTACTAATCAATTTCCATTTCACAATATAACCAATTAATGATGTGAAAATTAAATACAGTTTCTTGAGATCCTTTGAATTTTATTTCTATTCAAAATTAATAGTTGAATTGGACCTGATCATCTAGATCTACAAGTTGACTGTTATTTATCCAAGATGGTGATCTGATATGATCAATTTGTGGTGAATGTCGGAAAAATTGGCACAGTGCCTGAACAGGATGACGTCAATCATGACATCACGGTGGAAAACGGTGGAATTTTGAGTTTGGAGCTGAAGGTGGCCGGACCCTTTTCACCGATCTGTTGCTTTGTCTGTACTGTTTTCTCACACCTGTTTTGCTTATCCTCCAAGTCTGAACGGAGCTCTTGTTTGTAGGTAAGCTGTTTAGTAAGCTGTATGTGCTCCCATCTATTCCAAGCGAGGCTTTTAGATCGGGGCACATTGTTTTCGTCATCGTCCCTGTCCTTGTCCGACCCGTGGTCACCTTTCAAGTAGGTCTAGTGTAGGGCAGTAGAGAAGTAGCCATTTGTTAGTTGTTAGATCTAGAGACCAATAGTTAGTTTACTTGGTGCAAGGGCATCACTTCAAATTATTTTCAAAAGATATGAATAGTTTTGGAGAAAATTATTTTATTTGTTGATGATTTCATTAAATGTTCAACAATTGACTAAACTGCCTTTATTTTGTTATTATTATTGAAACATCGGTAGGCCTAATCTTCATGTGTTACTTACAGTTACATACACATCATTACAGAAGAGATGATAGATCTAAACATTGCCCTGTTTGGTTTTTTTTCTTTTGAGATAGTTCCCTTATGCGGAAATTTTCCTTCTTCATGGAGTTCTACATCTAGATCTATAGTTCCCTGATGCGGAAATTTTCCTTCTTCATGGAGTTCTACATCTAGATCTATTTATTTTGTGAATCAAACAAAGATTCTACATATATTGGTATTATTGCAGAATAGCACCATCAGAGATATTCAGATCAACAGATCACTTAAGTCTGATAGCTTTTACATGCTGAATCCAATTCAAAAAGTCTTAATCGTCCCAAAGTTTGCCTAATTTATTTTTATCATAGATCTAGATCTAGGTCTAATGCAAAAGAGATGAATAGGACCAGGCCATTCTCAGTTCAGTTTCGGCCCAGGCCTTTAAAAATCTATTTTCAATTTCAGCACATTTCCTCTAGATTCTCTACCTGTGTTTGAATGGTAATGTGATAGTTCAAATTTACCTCAAACATAATTTTTCTTATTCATTTCACAACAAATTTTTTTTAGCAAACCTGGAAATTCTTGTCGATATCTAGATCTAGATCTAGAATCTGGATGTAATCTAGCATCTAGAGATCAACATCTAAATCTAGATCCGTAAAACAGTAGAGAATGACTGTCCGAACTTGAGCATCTTTATCTTGAAACATTCACTTTCAAATTGTGGACTAAGATGTTTCTATCAAAGTTAGCAGTTAAAAATTTAAGATTAAAATGCCTAGTTACAGGTGTGTCTCCGTCGTTTTTTAAGTGAAAATAGTTTTGTGTGCAAACGCCCATTCAGTAGGAATAAACGTAGGTGTTTGTAAGATAATCTTAAACTGTTTTAATCTTACAGACCGTACCATTGACCATGTACATATTATAGCAATTGATCGTTTATCCACTCCCGACACCATCTACAGACTAAACAAAGAAACCCATTGGATATACACTATTATTAAACATTGGAACCGCAAGGTCTCAATATCAAAGACCAAACATCATTTCCTATAAACAATATCCACACATGTCAATTATGACTTTGATACATATTTTTCCCTGGATGGCACTTTGCACTATACTCCACGTTTTATGTATTTCTGCGCTGTATAATTATCAATTTTCATAACTCTCTATCCTACTTCTCAGAGACCGGAATACTCTTTAATTTGCATAAATGTACTTACTGTGATTATTGTTATGTTTTTTTTGTTTTTTTTTTTCTTTCTGCACTCATAAAGACTACTTCTTGATTAAGGTTTGTTTTTTTTTATCTGCTGTAACGGTTTGTGAACGCAATACTTCACGAGTTCACTGTAACCATAGTGTTTTACTTGTCGTCATTTTATTTTATTTTACTTTACACTGATGAAGGCGTAACATATAGGCGAAACGTCTGGATGTTCTATTGTAATATTACTTAATTTTGTGAGCACTGTTTAGTTTTAAATATAATATTTAGTTGGCAGCTGTCTCCTTTCTTTTTACTTTATTTTCACTTAAATTACAGAACTTCAGCATTATATGCTCTACCTATTCAGATCATGGATTATAATGTGTCTCTCAGACTTTACAGTTGCGATGAAAGTAAT
>BLXT01008612.1:937999-947999 GCA_019648995.1 Plakobranchus ocellatus | reverse complement strand
GATGTGGGGAAGAAATTTGCTTATCAAGGGAAATTAAGTGGCGATTGAATAGGAATGGAATCAAAAGACATCTAGACAGAAATATCAAGAAGCTTTAAGAAAAATAGACACAATGTACACTGCTCCACTAAAATGCCAAGTGAAAGACAGAAAGACTTTGGATCCAACTCAAACAGAAAAGAATTGCCTTCAAAGTTCCATAAAAAAATTGCCTCAAAAAACTTGATCAGCCCAATGATCTTCGAAATGATCCTTTAGCTTATCAAGACCGAAGGACAGAAACCAAAGAATGGAAATGCTAACGATTGATAGTTATCAGAAAAAAATCAAAGCAGCATCACAAGACATCCCTACAACGAGAAGCATGAGAAAACAACACGACTTCGAAAGAGGATTGTGGAGGACATCATGGATGTAAATGACATACTGCATAAGAAAAGCCATAATAAAGCTGAGAAAAGAGAAAATGGAAATCTTTCATTCGCGGGTTTTACCCTGAAACGAAACCAAGAAGAAATGATGATGATGATGATAAAGCCAATTGCACTTCAACGCCTCCTTTATTTTTTTTTTTTATTTGCTCGTTTGTTTTGTGTAACTTCTTTGTTAAGGTTTTCCTTCAGGAAAAGAGCTATCCGAAGGTAATATTTTATCTTTGAAATAATGAAAAAGTTCCATTGTGAGTGTCACAGTGAAATTGAAGGGATGCGATGTATGCCTTTGAGAAATCTCCATTCTTACAAGATCACGCGAGTGACATTCATGCGGATGTTCCAGATATAGGGAACCTCTGTCCGCCGATGTGCCATCCATGACAAAGGATCGGTGCAGGATGAAGCCAGGGTTAGTTTGTCAAACACTGCATTACCAATGCGTCTGGTAGAAAAGCAGAAGTTTCAGACAATTTACTCTTCAGCAACTCTCTGAATGATGAAAATCATTTAGCATAGACTCATATATTTCCACAGACACTGGGTTGTTTTAGTAGCCCATTCTGCAAGAGGGACTGATTGCTCAGAACCTCTCGTCTTGGTCACTTACGTCATGGTATTTGCTCTTAGTGCCACAAATCTCAGTACGATCGAAAGGACTGTTGCGCACTGCGTTCGTCCTCTATTTATTACAAAGTTTGCAAATGTCTACAAGGCTTCCAGGAGTGATCGTGATCTTGAATGGTAACGTTCTTATATACCTTTTGAGCAACGAGTCATTAGACTGGATGTTTTGTCGCCTTATTATAGCCAGATCACTATTAGATCGGAAACATTTACCCACAGATTACAAATAATGAACGTGATATAGACGAAAAAAAAAGCTTGTAGGATCAACAGTACCTTAAACAAACAATAACGACATAAAACATCAGTTGAAGCTTTTCAAGAAGCGAATATGGCGACTTTAACAAATGAAAGATGAAGGGAGAGGGGAGAAAGATATACAGAGTTCAAAATATAAAACAACTTCAGAGAGAAGTGTACAAGCAAAAGTCTTAAGTACACTTAAGCGAATAAAAGGATGCTTAGATGGAGAGAGGAGACATTCACTAAGAAGGGAGACAGGTAAATGAACAGCCATGACATTTCTGAATACGGCTTCCCTTGAACTCCACAAATTTGAATATTGTGAAAGTTCGGGTAATCTATTTCAAGTATACCGCATTCAGTTCGAGAATTGTGATTATTTCCTAAATTTTTCAGTCAGAAAGTTACGGCAACTGGTGCACTGAATTATACGGACACCTCTTTCACCCGCGTCTTCTCCCGAAAATAAAGATGGTATGCGTAATCAATGCATTATGTTTAGTTGACCATGAATTAAACAATATGCTGATTATCAGTGTCCTTAATTTAATACAATGATTATTCATATCGCCTTTTTCCGGAAGGGGATACAAATCTAAATTTGCTCAGAGCGCTAACTGCTGCGACAAAAGTCTCTTGACTGAAGACTTATAGACAGACAAACTGCAGAGGCTGAGAGGTAAAAGCACGGCTTCCCTCTGAAAGCTTCAGTGGTGATGGATATATCGTGAGTAGCACCAACGTAGATAACATATCAACAGCTAGAGAGAAAAAAATGATGAAGAAATACTTTGCCCTAATTACATGGGAAGGACAGAATAAAAAGAAAAGCGATAATAATCAAATGAGAAGGAATGTAAAGAATAAAAAGAAAAAGAAAAGAAAAAGGAAACCAAGCTTAAAACAATTCTAAAAGCGAGGAGAAAGAGTAGGAAAAGGAACAAAGCAAAAAAATCCCAAAAACTATGAGTATGTAATAATACACCTTTATTCAACCAAGCGTGGCGAAAGATAACTTTTAGAAGTAGGGAAAAAATGAACGATAAGTATGATTTTTTTCATAAATCAGAGGTGAAAAGAGCCGGCGCAGAAGATGTCGTAGCAAAAATCATGAAAAAGTTAGACATTCAAATGATGGTTTGAACAATAGAAGGTTTTAATCATGCTCAGGTTACAGCAAAGTATGCTCATATTATCCTGTTGTTTTTTGGCCATCAGAATAAACAACTAATAACAAATATTTGAATATCTCAAACAAATAAAAACAATGAAAGAAAAATATTACTCGTCGCGGAAACCCCCCTCGGTTCCAACTAGATTAGCTTCGTCCCTCCCTGTCTTTATCCTGTTTTTTTTTCTCCCTCAAACCAGGCGGTGGTGGATATGAAATGGCGACAGGAGGTTTGCGCAGATTTCAGAACAACATCAATGCCTCCAACTGCATTTAAAATGGGCAGTAATGGAAATGAAGTGTGCATCGAAATGTTCCCATGGATTCCTTATATGGAGACATTTACAGGAGAGATAACTAGAAAGGGCAGTGCAAATAAATTTGAAAAAATATTTCATGATTGATGAGCAAGTAGTACAATACTGTCAGCATGTTTGACGGAAAACTCGCTTAAAGACACCAACTAGAAGCTCCATTCTAGAAAGTTGCCATGTCCCAACTGTAATGAACTGAAGTTTTTGCTTTCAGTTCGGCCGTGGTTCCGAGTGTTCCTAACATTATGTAGTAATTACAGTTTGTTCAGCGCCTCTTCGATACACTGGCGTTCTTTACTACTGCCCTGCATGTCTAACAGCTCTGAATTGGGCCAAAGCTAGTTTCCAAATATAGCGTGACAGGTTGGATGGTGAGCAAAATGTTTGGTTGCGAAGAAAGTTATTTCTTTGAGTAGTTGCTTGTTTCATTGTGTTGGTTATTGGGTTGAAATTTTTTTTTCAATTAGTTAGATTTTTGTTTATGTGATGTTTTTTGCCTGTTTGATTCGTTCGTTATTGGGTTGCTGAATCGGTAAGCTGGTTTTATGATTATCTGTCAATATATGTGCAAATGAATGACAGTTTATTGTCTTGCGTACCGATTGTTTGATTCAGGAGTTAGTTTTGGCTGGTAGGTTGTAGAAAAGTTTGTTCCTTGATAAATCATATGTTAGCCTGGTTAGTTTCTGTAATTGAAAGGCACAACATGGCAATCTTTGATGAGACCCCTTTCTGGAAAAAATGATTACCAAGCTCGAGAAATCATAACCTGTAAACTCTTGATAATGCTCCTAGAAGGCATGACGTTGATGTTATTGGGAGTTTACGATGGTCAAAATTCACGCTAAAAGTTGATGTGCTAGTAGTTGAGTGTATATTGCCCGCCTATCACGGTGATCCCACGAGCCAATGCGTGTGGGTGCCCGGCTGGAGCACACGACAAAAAGGTCTCGGCAGACCTCAGGGCAAGTTAACAGCCTTTGAGCCACCAGTAACCCACATAGTTCGGGGTCAGAACGGAATCGAAATGACCTAAAAACAAAAACATTTGGTGCAGTTCTGCAACCACGAGACTCCGCGTAAGCCCAAAACTCTATTGCTGCCAACAAGCGTGATAATTGCCTCAACAGCTCGATCCTATGCAAGCATGAGAACCGACGTAAAAATGTACACTTTGATATAGAGGTCAAAGGCAGACGGTAAACGTATAACGTCAGTTATTGCGCTTATTGGCAATTAACCTAGTGTACGCTGTTCATTACATGTATAATTTGACTTTATTCGTTTGTTTGTTTCTCTTTTTTTCCTATTGTGCGACGCCGATTTTGTAAATAATTTCGCCATTGCTGTCTTGGCCCAATTTGGTGTTTTTTTATTGCTCGGCACAGAAGAATGAAATTCTTTAATATTGAGCCAATGACTTAAACTTTGCTATAGGACCAATGTGTATGTCGCAAAACTCATGTAGAAACAAAAAAAAAGTCGCTTAACTTGATTGGTTGCCATGGCAGCGGCAGCCATATTGGAAAATGAACAAAATTTACCGCCGTTTTTTTTCTTGACCATTTTGAAAAATGAATAAATTTTTGCAGTTCTGAAACTTTTATTTGTTCAATGACATGTTCTTACAAACAGCTGGCTATATATGAACTATTAAATAAGGCATTTGATAATATTTTTTACAGCAAAAGTCAAAGTTTTTTAGCGCAAAAATTCAAAGTTTGAGCAAGCAAAAAAAAAAATTCCTTATAAAAAAAAGTATTTGACATATTAAAATAATATATAGTTAGCTGTTTGTAGAAATGTATTTGCCATATCCAGACTAAATTTTAAGACTGTAGGTTGAAAATTGGTGAAATGTTTGAGAAAATAAACACCTGAAGGTTTGTGAAAATGCAATAACTAGGTCGTTCTAATTGAGCATGCGCAATAGAGAAAGAGGTTATGATTGTTTACACATGAAACCAACCAGTTTCACGTATGCTGTTGTATACTGATTCTATAGAAAATTGTCAAATATAGGTCAGAGTGTCTTCTCTGAACTAATTTTATTAGGGTGGGAGAGATCGTAAGCTTTCCAACGATACCAAACAAAACTATATGGGCCTTTTGGAGTGCATGCGATGATGTCTAGAAAAGTAGTGTTATTTAGTGATTTTTTGGTCATATTTTAGGAAAAATTGGATGACAGCATGCTTTTGAAAGCAAGTTTTAGCCTAAATATAACTCAGTATGTCCAAAATCACTCCAGACATCTTAAATGAAAAAGTTGAAGCTCCAGGAACGGTCAAAATTTCAAATTCGATATCTCAGGCCAAAATCCACCTGCACATAGGGCGCAAGCACCCGCAAGCTCCCCTGTCATGGATGTTATTCTTGTAATCGTAAAGTAACCTTAGTTTTTGTTGGCTCTGTAGCAATTGTCGATGTTACAATAAAATATCGGTATTGCTATTGATGTTGTTGTTGCAGTTGTCACTGCTGCTGCTGCTGCTGTTTTATTGCTGTTGTTCTTTTTCTTCTTATTTTAAAAGCAATGTTTCATGTTAAGAGGCAGGTAAGCGATGAAACTTTATTTAAAAAAAAAGAAAAAGGAAAAAAAAATTAATGTGTAATTATCACAAAAGATTAAATGCATAGACCTACAAACAGAATGTTTAAAACTATCAGTTTTACCAATTCGTGCACGTTTATGTACACTCAAGGATTGGAACCCGCGAAATAAAGCCATAGGTAAAAAATTCGGGTGTTAAAAAAATATAGAAAAAAATACAACACAGAATATCAAATTCAATTGGATTAGAGCTTCCTAATAAAAACTGACAATGCATAGTGCTAAAGAGTTTTTTTGCCTCGTCATCATGAACTGCCGAAAGGTCGGAAAAAAGTAGCATCCTGATGTCATGTCTTAACAGCGTTGTATCTTACCTTTCTGACCACCTGGGAAAACTGTTGGCCTTTAAGAACCTCATATATTTCCAAATGCATATCTCGGTGTATCACTCTTTGTATTCTTTGTTGTCTTCTCTCATTGTATTTCTGATTGTATCCTTCCTTCATCCTATGCTCATTGTATTTTTTATTGTATCCCTGATTGTATCCCTGATTGTATCACTGATTGTAACTCCGATTGTATCACTGATTGTATCCCTGATTGTATCACTGATTGTATCCACGGTTGTATCACTGATTGTATCGACGATTGTATCACCAATTGTATCCCTCATTGCATTCACCTTGCATCTAAATTCCCTAAAAGAAAGCAAAGGCAAATTATCTAAGAATGCCACATACCAAGAACAATCAGGACCCCACTCCTGGTCTTCCGATGATTGGACTAAGCATGCTCTTACTTTACATTTTTAGTAATTGACATGAAGGTAGCAGCTCTGTGCTAAACTGCTTTTGTGTCGGATAACTACTAAAATGTTTCAGACTTTTTGTCCTTCAAATTTTCTTACACGAGAAATACCCCAGTAAATCTCATGGCAGGTGTGCAAATCATTTCACCATTTGCGAAAAGAGTGAGTCGCGTTCGGGGGTCAGTGAAGACCCGTCAGGATGCCGAGGATTAGCTTTTTGGCCTTTGTCGGAACAGAGCGCGCGCCTGTGATGGACACGAACCCGTGAGACAAAGAAAACTTATTCGCTTAGTAGTGTTTGACCAACATCTCCCGTCTTTGTGAAGAATGCACTAATGAATAATTTACAAATATATGCTTGATGCACCCTAGATCTGAATAAACTTGAATTTTCTTTCAAAATTCATCGCTGAATTGCAGCTGAAAAACTAAAATCAGCCGTTATAATTCAGTAGCATACTTGGGGTTCATTTTTAACACCAAAAGTTTTATAGGTATAAAATTATCTTCGTTTTCAACAAAATTATTTATAATTGTAAATAATTGCCGATATTATTTTTTGTAACAATTAATCGAACATAGCTCTCTGTGCATAATCAGAAATATTTCCTTACCTTCCAGTTTTCTACAAGATTCCTTTTAAGCTAATGCTCAACTTTAGATGAATGGAGAGAGATCCGATTACAAACAACAAGAGAATAGTGCGAATGAACACACCCGCTTGGAAAAAATTGCTTGAGATGTAGATTTAATTTAATTCTGTTTTGTCTTTTATCAGAATTCATCTTGATAATAATTAAAATATACATTTTGAACTATTTTATTTCAGTTCGACACTTTTGACTTGTGTCAACCTGTAATTCAGTTAAAACTTGCCAATACTTTTTCATCAACCTTAGGCTGTAGTAACCAAAATGTAGAGAAAGGCAAAACAGGCACGGGTCGCTGGAAGTTTTGAGTGAGCTTTAAGTCTGGGTCTCGATTTCGCAGGCTAAAAATTTAGGTAAACTAGATCAAGCCAATGCTCAATGGATGAGCCTGAGTATTAATGGAGTGAGCATGAGCGAAGCCCTATGCCTGTCTGTGTCTCTTTTCACTCACACTCGTATTTCTCTCTCTCTCTCTCTCTCTCTCTCTCTCTCTCTCTCTCTTTTCACTCACTTTCACCTCCTCTCGTTTAGACACTTAGTGGACTTTCTAGTAGACATTACAGCAAGCCTTGGAGAACTCACAGTCGTTATTGTTAAATTTAATGTTATTGACTTGACTTTACACTTTACAGTCCTCACTACGTGTATTATAGGGCGCCACAATACTTACTCACAGGCTCACACTGTAGGGATAAACGCACTTGAATTATTTTAATAGTATCGCATAGGATTACTCATCCTACCCGACACACACACACACACACACACTTAGAGTGAAGAATTTTTAAGTGCTTAGGCGCTAAACGTTCCAGTTATTCAATTAGATCTAAATGAATACAAACTTAATAGGGTTTTCATTAAAAGTACGACAATAAACATGTTAATCATCTGAAAAAATGAGTTTAAAAATTGACTGTACGACTAGATCTATTTCTTAAAGAAAGAAAGGGGATGAGATAGAGATAGAGAAAGAGAATGTGTGTGTGTGTCTGCGCGCGCGCGCGTGTGTGTGTGTGTGTGTGTGAGAGAGAGAGAGAGAGTGTGTGTGTGTGTGTGTTCTGGTCTTGTGAAAGGCCGACTGATTGACAATCGAACTGACTGACTGACATATTCAGAAGAGAAATTGTGACGGACTTTCAGAGAGGCGGAAAATTGTTGTTTCTATATCATCTCTCAGAAGCTGAGCGCTAGATTGTGATCTCAGGGTTAAGGTCCTTATTGGGAAGGGTCCAAGGGACAGGTTCAGATCCGCTTCAGAAGCCCCCCTAGCCATTTTAAGACTGTTTCTGACGAAATTGAAACTTCTTCTTTATCCTCACCTTCATTGAAATAAAGAAATAGAGATTGAGTATAGTTTTAAAAATTTTAGTTTTAAAATACATTCCGTTCATTTCTTTTCGCTAAAGCTTCTTTGCCTTCCATCCAATGCTTTGGCTTTTGTGCATGAAACCTCTCCACAATAAGGAGATGTGGGACTTTCAGGCGATTGTCAGACCAGGGCGTCGATGGTGGACAGCCTCGAGCTCAAATCCCTAATAGGAGGGAAATCTCATGGCGGGTTCACTTACGATTGTGGCACCCTCATCCCCTCACCCCTTTTCAAATGCAGCGTATCATCGATATTGCCATTAACATTATTTTGTTCTTTGTCAAGACACATGAAAAGTCTGATAAGGATTTCTTTCACTTCAATCAAATCCTTCTCACGAAAGCGCAAACTTCTTGTGGTTCGATTTCAGATCGGATGCCCAGGCTTGAAGATGGACTGATTTTAAAAATTGAAATCAGAATCCAGTCATTAATCAAAAGTCTATTTTATTTGTAAATGATTCAACCATAACGAAGAAAGCACTGTCTGAAGAAAAAAAATCCCATAGCGTTTTGTTATTATAAGAGTTCATGAAAGTTTAAACCAACCCTTCCTCCCCTTTCCTTATAATACTTATATATTTTATATCCCCCTGTGCAAAATTTATGCTGTAAGATTTTTCTCCGTCTCTGTCGATCTGTTTGCGCTTACCTGTTTACTCCAATCCAGTCTTTGTCTTTCTTCTTATAACGTGTCAATTTTTTAAAACTTAGTATTTCTTCCCGTCCTCTCTATCCCAACCTTTCTCCCTTTCTTTTCTCTCTTGTTCTCTGTGCATCTTTTTGTCTCTTCCTGGCTCATTTTGTCTATGTCATTTATCTGCCTCTCTTTCTCTGTCTCTGACATAAAAATTATTCTATGTCTATCTCTACTGCGTTTGTCTTGTAGCTCTCCAGTAATTGCTTGGCTAATATCTCTTAGTATTATCTAAAAGTGGAATGAACTTCTAAAAAGTACGAATGTAGAGACTAAGCACGTCGTAAAAGTTTTTTTTTTATTAAAAAAAAAATTTTAACAGTACATAAACAAGCAAGTTGAAAACTAAGAAAACGTTCTTTTGGATACAATCAGTAATTCATTTGCACATTTACATTTAAGTAGAGAGGCCATAAGCATCACAATCTTTTTTTGTGCTCCACATTTATCGTCTTTGTTTTTAATGTTTTTCTTCCTCCACAAAGCAAACAAGTGAACGAAATAAGGCGTAAACTAAAGGTAGGCAACCTAAAAAAAATTGGTTTGAATGACTTTGAAAAGGGAAAAAAATAAAACTTTTCTGTTTGGTTTTCTTCAAAAAAGCTGAATTAAAGAAGTATTTGAATATTGAGGAATAATATTGTTTTGAATGTTGTACATGTCTTATTCAATTTTTTCCCCTTTTAACAAGTATATAAAAACCTTAATATTCAGATAGACAAGCTACCCTGTACTTCTCTCTGACAAGTAATCTTAAGAAGTCTCTTTTTTCTGTAGCTATTTATGTGTTCTCCACCAACTGACAGAGTGCCGAAAAGAGTGATCTGCTTAAGCCGTGGTCCACACATTACACCTCTCAGCTCATCATTGTGCTTTGGGTTTGATGTGGTTCCTCCCATTATGATGCAGGGATACACGTGCATCATTTTTTGGTCCGCTTGGTTGCTGGAGAGGGGAGCTTTGTCGTACCGTGGATGAGAAATTCATGGGTTAAAAAGCAGGCGCTAGTGTGTCCAGTAATGAGGTGTTGGTAGGGCGGCCATCCTCACGATCGTTTCATGCAAACATGGAACGCATAAACTGCGATGGTTGTTGGCAACCGACGCATTCATACCATTGGCTAATTTTTTTTTATTA
>BLXT01008612.1:926129-937984 GCA_019648995.1 Plakobranchus ocellatus | reverse complement strand
ATTTATGATGATTTTTGAGTTTGTTCCCTTTTAAACATAATAGTCAGATCTGTGGCTGAAATTACCACAGAAGCAAAAGTCACACAATAAGCATTGAAAACCTGTCGCTTTAATTCTTCAAAATGGTGACTGTTTTTTTTTTTTTTCATCGCGTTCCGCTCTTTTAAGGACGCGCTTCTCAAACAGTCTAAGCAAAAACATGCCTAAAGTATGATTCAAAAATTGTATTCTTTTACTACTTTTCATGAACAATGCGCCAATAATATTCTGTAAAAAGCTCATCATAAACATGAAAAATAAATTGAATAAGGTAGGCCACATTTGTCATTCTTTCTTTCCATCAAGACATCCAGAGCAGGCAAGCGGCATCAGTATAATTAGAATGGGCTTGAATGGTTTCAACTTTGTTTCTAAATTGAAAAAATAATGGCGACCATGCAAGTAGTTTTCTGTTCACCCTACATTTCTCAATCCATGAATACTATCTTCAATTTCTGATTATGCTATCACCTGTCATAAATTCATTAAGTAAAATGGATGAGTAAATTTTCTAACATGGCCGTCAAAAGATGTCAAAAGATGTCAGAAGCTGCCATCTGTCTCCAACAGCAGGTGGAGAAGGAGGTAAAAATGAAGGAAGGTCTAAGATTATTTTATAGTTAAAGACAATTGTCACAGATGTAACCAGTTAAGAATCAATGCTTATTTCAGTGCCTTAAAAAAAGACTCACTCAATTGTGATTCAACTACAACAAAAAATATGCCCTGATCAAATTAAAATATATCATTTTATTTTTTATCACAGAATGCAAAATCCAAAATATATCAATAAGTGGCTACAATCTTTAACTATCACAGATGTGGAATTCTAAATATAAGCAGGATACATTTTTTTTTCGAAGAAATTGAGAACATGTTGCATTGCTTTTTTCATCCCAGCTATTATTGACATTATATGCCTTACTTAACAGGGGCATGCAAAGGAAAAATACATTTTGGATAATATTTGAAAAAATCTATATTAATTTATTAAAGATTGTAATATTTATGCAAAGACACTATAATTTTTCCTTAACAAAATTCACATATTTATATATGGAATTTTAAATCTATTTTTTTCAGTTATAGTAAATATTGAATAAAATATTATGAACCTCTGAAAAAAATTTTTTTTTTTCATTTTATTATTATTAATTTTATTTACGTTTTTATTATTTTTTTGCAATACATGGTGTCTTTCATTCTCTTAAATATTTCAAAAATTTTTATTCATTTGATTATATATATATATATTTTTTTTTTCTTTTGAGGCATTATTGGAGTCTTACATTTTTTGTATTGCCACTTCTTAGTTTTTTAATTAATTATAATTTTTATTTGCTCTTGTTCAAAAACAAACAAAAATAGGCAATATTTCTTTGGGCTAGTTTGAAGTNNNGCAGAAATTTTTCTATAGAGATACACTAAAAGGATAATGTTATTAATACAGTCATAAATAAAAAAAATACAGTTTTAAAGAGCAGAGCCAAATATAATTTCAAAGTTCCTAGTAATAATGATATGTGCCCATTTTTAAAATTGAATTTACAAAATGAGTTGCAACAAATAAATTTGGAGATTTATCTTAAGAAATTTAAATGGGTTTCATAACCTGAACAAGTGCAGAAGAATCAGATATAGTATCTGATTTTTTGTTGGCAGACAATATTGTCAGATAATTTGCCTTAAAAAATCTTGTTACCTAATTTGTAGCTTACTGAGTGGGCACAGGAAAACTGAGGAACTTGTCAGACCAAACTGGATGTTGCACTTGTCTCTTCTTGCATAGTAACCATTAACTGCAGCACAGCTCACAGGCTAAAGTAGTGACTTATTTCACAGTTAAAAGAATTTTTTTGTTGTCTGAGAGCAAATACTCATATCATCTCTGCTTCTTTTTGTACTTTAACTGGGGAGGTGCTTGCAGGCTTCTTTTTTTCCCAAACAAAATTTAATCACAAAATTAAGAAATAAAACTTACGAAGTGAATATTCTTACACTAAACCCAAGTACATAAATTACACACTTACACTATGTATCACTTTATGTATTAATTCTGTAAGTATAAAACAAAGTAGATAAAAAGAAAATACAACAAAGATAAAAGTAAGTATCTTATTATATTGAAGTTTACACATCGTCAAAAATGATTATATTTCCTTAAACTTAACGTAAAGAGCGATTTCGTTGCTGCAGATATCCAAAATCAAAACAAACTTAAATCCAGAACTTAAACTTAAAAAAAGCCTGCATGTCAGGATCATCCACAGACTTGTTATTCAGGCCAGCATACACTTTCCTCAAGAGCTCATTCTTGTTTTTTTGCTCAAGTATTTTGGTGTAACGCTCCAAGACAACTGAGAATTATATAAAAAAAAGACAGCAATTAGTATATACAAAACAAGAGAAAAAAATATTATGGAGTCACATCAATAACACTTCTGCAGTGAAAGAAGTCAAAGATTGATAGAAAAATAGAAAAGAGATCAAATGGAAGAGAGGATATTTTTAAAGCATGTGTAAAGTGTCCAATAAGAAAAAGAAAGATCAAATAAATTGGAAGTCAACAAAGAGAACTTTCATCATAAATGAAAAAAAAAAAAAATGTAATTTCAGGAAGATGTCATGAACTTTTATTTATTTTTTTGCTTTGTTGTTTTAAATCATTTTTTGAAAATGTATTAGACATTGAAAAAGAAAAAAAATCTGGGCTAAAAGCAGAGAGGGAAAGGAGTGAGCAATATAACTAGAAAGCAACTCAATTTTAGTGTTAGAGAGTGACATTGATATTATACTCTAGTTAGGAGACAGGGCAAAAAACATGTATAATGCCAGAAAGTTCTCTTTTCAGATACAGTCCACACCTAAAAAAAGATTTTTTTCAAGCGGGTTTGCCTAAAAATAATGTGAAAGCTGTTTGTTAAAATTCTGTGAAGATTAAAGTTAAGTAATCTTTCTCTCTGCAAAAGTGTTCATTTCTTGCTTTCTGTTCTATGTTTGTTTTATTATAATTTTTAGAAGATCAAAGCAATCTTCCTCTATCTGGAAAAATGTGCATATCATTATTTCTTGCTCCTCTTTCTATGTTTGTTTTATAATTTTGTTAGCTCTAGCTGTAAACTGCTTAGATATATAAGCAAATGAAGAAATAGGAATGTATATGACAAATTTTAGGCCTATTTAAAAAAAGTAAGGAGGTGGATTCTACAAGTAGTTCTATGACTTGCTCTAGTTATAGCAACATAGGCATGCTTTCCAATTGGCTGAAAATTTGCCATTTGGACTCAACTGATAAGCCTATTGAGCGATCTTGCATAGTAATTATCACTAATTCTTTTCCCTCACAAAACTTCTTGGGAAAAATAAACATCTATTACCTTTTTTTTTTCAAAACTGGCTTTGACTGATACACTGAAATATGAATTGAATAGTTCTTCAACTATTGAGTCTTTGTCTACATAAACCTTTTGTAAGCCATCACAAAAAGTGATCAACACCTCAAAAAACTAAACATTTAATACTTTTCATGAAAAAATATTTGGAAATAAACATTGAATTTCAAAGCAAGGATAGTCTAATCCAAATGTATCACAAGGTTCTTGAGACTCTTCCGTGCCGATTGCAACTTAACAACAAATCATGACTTTGATGAGGCTTTTACACTTTCTTTACTTCTGTTAGAGTAAAAAAGAAAAACCATCAACTAATAAGAACAAAATGTCAACAGAGCAGTAGTAAATTAAGTGTTTTGTCTTTATTGGCTTCATCAGTTAAGTTAAGTTAAGTTACATGACACACAATAATGTGTTGTGCAGTGGTGTGGTGTGTTCTGTTGTGTTCTGTTGAATTTTTGTTCTTATTAATTTAATTTGGTGGTTGTTCTTTTTTATTCAGATTAATACTATATCTACAGCAGATGCTTCCTTACGATCCTTCAACTAATAATTTTGTTTCCAAGAGTACTGTGTCTGAATTTTCTATATTTTACTTCTGTTAAACAATAATTTTGTTTTTTACTCAATTTTAGGCTGAATTAGAAAAATAATAAGAGTTAGGTTAAAATATCTAGCTCTGGTGTAACAATGCATATCACATACCTGCACCTAGAACCTTTCCATACGCAATCATATTTTTGGCTAGACGCTCATCATCAAATTTTTCAGCTTTCATTAAAATACGGACAATTTCACCAAAGATGAATGCATCATCAAAGTTTGGATTTTCTGAGACAGGGAACTTGGAATACACATCTGCCGCCTCTAGGGGACTGGACTTGGCTAACATTTCAGCACTCTCTATGTAAGCATCATGAATCTGGAGATTTAATAAACATTCAAAATAGAAATATTTTCTCAGGTGCAAAAAAAGGAATCTTTAAACTTTTAAGATAGCTTTACTTGGATGTGCAGTAGCAAAGAATACTTTCTCTGCAGATAAAACCTACAATTTTTTTGTTGACATGACTAGTTTACAATTCCCTAACAAGATTTTGGGCAGTGAGAACAAGCAAGAAAACAAGATCGAACTAATAAGCTGTTAGGTTGATTGTGTGAATTTCCTAATATTTATAATTATGTGCATAAAAAAATGACATACACTATAATTTCATTCATACTCTTACAGAATTATATATATAAAGAAAAACTGACCTCTGGAGCCATGTCAATAACTTCAGCATAAAATTTTTTTGCCTCATCTGGTTGATCTGCTGCACGAAGAACTCTTGCAAGACCCAGCCGAGGTGGATAAGACTTCACATTCTTTATGACAACCTTAGGAGCTTGAGCTTCTACCTGCTTTGCTGGTTTGTTTTGGGAAGATTGTTAATGTATTTCATAAACACTTGCGTTTAAAATTTCCTATATCATAAAAAGTATAAACTTTATTACAAAAGATATATAAACATTTTTGAAATTCGATTTATTCATAGTTGATGTAAATAGATCAGCAACATCGATCTTTAGATAAATATGTATATGAACAACAAAAAGAAAAACTCATAATAAATCTGTGAAATCCAAATTTCTAAGCATATGAACATACCTACTGTGCAATGTGTATTATTAGAAGAATTCACTATAAAAATTTTTTTTAAAATCATTTCAACAAATTAACACCTAAAGGATCAGCTTTGTCACCTAGAGTTACCCCTCCCAGATCAGGGCTGCCACTCCCTTATTCAAACCTGGAGATAGACCCCATTTCTAGAAATGATGCCCTTAACACAAATAGGTATAAGCGTATAATGGAAATCTTTTGTATACCCGTGCCCGCAAATTGATAACCAAAGTGTTTCGTTTTTACTGGGCTGGAAATAGAAAAATAAGGTCTAGACTAAGAATATTTTGAATTGGAATAAAGTAGTGGACTAGTTGTTGCAAGAATACTCGTCACTGATCCTTTATGGCTGGGTACTTTTTCGCAAGTGTACTCGTAGCCCATCTTTTATGGTTGGTTTTTTTTTCCGCAAGTATTCTCATCAACAGTCCTTTAGGTGTTACATTATTCCATTCATCAAAAACTGATCTGGGGAAGCTCTTCAAACAAGATCAGATCTAGAATCTGATTCCGAGTGTGTTTTCAAAGGTCTATGTGACTGCTGAAGCCACAATAGAAACAAAACATTTTATTATCTTCAATTATTATTGTCCTGCTCTATTCACATAAAGACTAGACAGTTGTTGATTGCCTCTGTTCATGTATTTTCTAGATGAAGAAAATAGAGAAAGTTTAGTACCCTCTTTCGCAGGTTCAGTAGCTGGTGGGGTCTCCTGTTTTGCTGGGGGTGTTTCTTTCTTATTTGGAGCAGGAACAGCCTTGCCACCCTAAAATCAATAGGAACAATATTGGACATTATGATTTTATAATGCTGAATTGTTAATTATAATGCAATATATAATATATATTTAATTGGAACTGAAACAAATAGGACAGGGAATAAAGCATATACAAGACTGACTTATACTAAGTTCTTTGTATCCAAAAAAACAACTATTTATAAGCAGGGATCATGGAGAAGTTTTTGGAAAGTAATCCTTGGGCGATTTTTACATGAATTTTCAAATTAATTTTGTAAAGTCCTTCTATTATTACTTCCTTTTTTTTTTGTTGCTTTTGCTAACAGAAAATGACAATAAAAATGTTCCTGAATACATAAAGTCAAATTTACAGCTTTTAGCACATTTATCCAGGGTATAAGACAAAGTGTTTTGAACTCACAGGCATTTTAGATTTGCCCTGACAGGATCTTACAGAGTTATTTAATACAGATAGACAATAAATTGAATGGTATAGGCCTACATACTCTAGCAGCTGCACCACCTCTGGCAGCTGGAGCACCTCTAGCTGCTGCATTGCCACGAGCTGCAGGACGTGCAGGAAAAAAAAAAAAAAAAAAAAGAAAACTCGTTCAGGCATAGGGGTGAGACAACCTCTCCTTAAAGATTCTATTGGCACTTATGGGATATTAAATTGTGGGGTTTATCATTACCTCCCAACTTTAAAGGCCCAGTTCTACAACTAGGGGCCTACTGATGAAAACACAAACTTCACATAACATGTTAAAATGTATTCAGCACACTGAGCTTTATGAATTTAAAATTGAAATCTGAGTCAATGTATTACACTTTGCATTCTTTAAAATGTGAATGGTCATGAATAATTTGTCTCAGGCATCATATCAATTCCTAAAGGAACTTCTAATACATGAGGATATATGAGAGATCTAGAAATGTTCACTTATCAGTCGCTCCGGAGTGTGGCACACAGACATGTTTTGACTTATCTCCCTTGGCCTGTGTAGTGCTAGCGGCGGCAGGCTGCCCACCCCTTCCTCTTCCTGCTGCTGCTGCTCCACCCCTGCCACCCCTAGTGGCAGCTGTTGTGTTGGCTGGTGGAGATGATACCTTTCCTCCTCCAGGGGGAACCACAGGGGCTGATGAAGCTTTTTTGGCTTCCTCTTCCTTTTTCACAAATTCCATCCACCATCTTTGGTCTAAACAAGAAAAATGTCATGAATATTTTTTGATTAGGACAATATCAATATTTATAGGCTAGCAAAATGGTATTAATGACCTTGTGGTAAAATTCTAGCATTGGAGGCATAACAAATCAAATCAAATCCTTGCACATGTCAAACTAGATGTTTATTCTAGAAAGGCAATGATTATTTACACCTTTTTTTTTTCACTTTTGACCTATTAAAAGTAAACGTAGGTGATAATTGCTTTCAACTTTAAAGTTAGGTCTGCATCAGATCAGACCTGTCCAGACTATGACCAAACATGATGTTTTCAATTTAATATAAAAACCCAGAAGGGATGATATGCAGTCTGTACTTGTGGTTTGCCTTAGTTACCGCCTAAAAAAGTTAAGACCAGTCTTTTATTATGCTTGGGCAGCTTTTAAACCGTGCAGCAGCATATCACAGCAAAAGAATTCTGTTTTGAGATGCTAGACCTTCTGGAACAATGAGTAACTCAAAAGAAGTTGGTACATTTAAGAACATCCAAGTGTTATTTTAAATCTATTCATGTATTCTCATATATTTTTAAACAGATTTTAATTTTTTGTTCCCATTAAATTTTCATCAATGTTGTTAAAAGATGGTTTATAAGAGATTTCTAACAGAAATCCTTAGTTAATCATTGAAATGGTACATTGAGTATGTCTACAATCAATCATTTAAAAAGTGCTAAGGCCCTGTCCTATCCCCAACTTTTAATATCCTTTATGAATTCAGATCAATCACATCCAACTGAAAGATTTTTTTTTTATTTACCATCATATAATGTGCATTCTGGTTTTTGAAAAAGTGATAATGACAAAATGTGACGGTTCTCTAAATCAATGACAAAATGTAATTTGATATTTTTAAGAATATGAATACGAAACCACGGAAGCCTTAATAAAAATTTTTCCTTACAGGTTGTAGGTCACTTAGACAATTTGTCTCTAACACAGTCCGAATAAATCACATATAGCATTTTTAACATTTTATATTACTAGTCAGCTTGTAACTCGTTTCTATGAACTCTGCAACAGAAAAAGCTGGATTGGGCTATCGTAATTCTGAGCCAAGAAATGAGACTTTTAAATTCAGGCTAAAAGCATTTTAAGTTGGAAAAAAAAACAAATTTTTTCCCCAAAAATTTTGATATGTGACATTCAACTCATTTGGGCAATTTTGAGAAATTTGTATTATTTGTTAAGATTAAGATTCACTCACTGGTGACTAAGTCGAGTACTTTCTCCTCGCTGGTCTTTCCCTCTAATGCAATGCTGGCTTTAAAAGAATTCTCAGCGTCTTGAAGATGCAGCTTGGAAGCCTCTCCTTTAGGGGTGTTCTCATATAAGGCAAACTGAGCTGAACCCAGCAGAAAGAGAGAATAGCTCACACTGGGCTGAATTTTTACGAGTTTCTGACAGGTCTGGAGATTTGAATTCAATCCAAGGCCATGCGAAATGTAAGATATTACATAAAATTGAAAATGATAAGTTTACAGACAACTAAATTACTTGGGTCTTTACACAAAAACTGTCAATGGAAGAAAGATGGGACGCTATAAAAAGAAGAAAATATAAAGAGAAAAACAAACTTTCAATATGAAGATAAAAATAAACTTTCAATATGAAGACAAAAACAAAACTTATCCAACTCATTTTCACTGCCTTTATAGTGTTGTTTTTTTTTGCTTTTGTCATCCTGTTAGTCTAACGACAAAAACTAAACTCATCTTACTCATGTTCATTGCCTTCACTGTAGTGTTTCTTGCTTTTGTCTCTGAGCTTATATTCATGGTCACACAAAATGAAGCCAAAGTTCTCACCATTATTATAAAGAAAACCCCAGTAGGCTTTACAATATATTAAGGAATTATCAAAAAATCAAAGAATAAATCTGCTTAGAATTTCCTTTCCTTTTAAATAATAAGTCTTTAAAGCATGAGTCAGTTCACACAGCCACTAATTTTTCCCAATTGCAGCTGCAATACCTAAGTGAACCACAAGTGTTGGTTACTGGCATAAACCCTGGCAGTTCTGAGTTGTCTTTTCAGCATCTAAATTTAGAAACCAATAATTGTTGCCCAAGCTACTAACACAAAAAGATATCTAGGTGAGATGTTTGTCTTTTTTTCTCAAAAAGAAAAAAAAAACAAAAAAAAAAACAAAAAAAAAAACATTATTCCAATACGGGGATTTTTTCTCAATTTGTTATCTAGGATTTCTAAAAAATATCAATAACTTTTCATAAAGTTAAAGAATTTGATGAGAAACCTACAAAGAAGTAGATAGTATGCCCGTAAACACTAATTTTATTGTATCGCCATTGAAAACATACATCTGAGCTCTACAAAACTATTATATGATAGAAAACAAAAAAAATTTATGTTTCTGTTTTGTCTGAAATATTTGTAGTTCCACTGGAACAATGCTTTTTTTTTTTTTTTTTTGGTGAACTCCATGCATTTTGAAAATTTTTTTAAAAGTCACAAAACATTGATTTTCAAAATTGAAAAACCATGTTAATCTTTATCATCATCAAGGCTCTTATTTCCAATTGAGAGTTCAGAGGTTATCCAAAGATTACCATACAGTGCAATCCAGATATATACTAACATGAAAAGGATCCTCAATCACGTGTCAATGTAAGAAAAAATCAATATATCAAAAGGCAAAGCCAAGGAGTGAAAAATACGTTCTTGTTTGAGTTCTTAATTGCATTTCCTTCCACCCTCCACTGTTCAAATATAAGGCGTCTCTTCTGTACTTTTAAAATATAATTAAGCCTACACAAATAAAACTTTTTTTCTTCAAAATTTTAGTGAGACTTGAAAAAAACAATGGTGAGAAAAATCTTTAAAAAAAACTGATTTCAGCAAAATAATATCTCAGAAAACTTACAAGAGTGTACCAAATTTACTAAAATACTAATATAAAAGAAATGTTAAGAAAAATATGTTGATCTAAGATTGGAATGATAATGTTGGTTGTGCAGATTATTGATATGAGTGATGGCAATATAAGCATTGTGCACTGCAAATAAAAGATGGAAATGTGTCTTAACTATTTAAGCAATGTTTTCTATATGAATTACATGTTGGACCTTTAAATATAAATTTCTGACCATTGATTAATGAGAAAATTTTACCGCCTCTTGGAGCTCTAGCAGTTTGTAGTTTCCTGAGATGGTAGAGTTGAAGATAAGTGCTGAAAGGCGTTGGCACCGCGAGGCTATTAGCTCGTCGACACCTTTCTGCTTTATAAGAATCTCAAGAAGATTAGAGTGTGCATCAACTAAAATCCATTCAATCTGCTTGTAGACATCACCACGGCAGACAGTAGGCAACACTTGAGTAGCTAGAAGGGCAGCTCTTATGAGATGGAAAAATGCGGTGGGTAGGGGTGAAAATAAAATATTTGAAGAAAATCAATCAGCTGAAAGAAGATCAGTAGTCAAAAGATTTGAGAGGAGCAAATACCTTTAGTCCAATTACAAATTAAAAGAATTTTTGTTATGATAAAGAAAGACGCAACATTTCTAATGTGAAGTAAACATAAAAAGAAGAAACAAAACTCTTACTAATATTTTGTTAAACAGTCTTAAAATGAAATTATCTTTATTTTTCTTTGTAGGTTTTGTTGTGTTCAGACTACATGAGTTTTATAATGTCTATATGATTCAGACTGTAATTATTTACCTATCAATATTATAGCTATCCATATAACTCTGACACCATTAGCAGATTAAATAAAGAAATGTTTTGGATTCACACTTTAAAAACTACAGAATCACAAGGGATAAACATTTACGAAAAGTTGTTTTTCCCTATTATTTACACCATTCTTTTTCGACACAATAATTTACTCCCCACCGGTGGCCTGATAGACTAATTCCTATAATTTCATATAAATTAGTATGAATGATATAATACTCTGTCTTTTTAAAAGTTTAAATTTGCTGGTTAACTAGAACTTGCTATAATTATTAAATTCTCTGAGAGGGTTCTGTTTAGCAAGTAAAAGAAAGAGAGAAAAGAGAGAGAGTGACACAGAAAGAGAGACAATATTTTTTATGGATTAGACAAATAATAATTTACTGAATATAGTTCATATTATATACATACTTATATTGTATGCGTGTGTATGTGTACATGAATATATTTATTTATGTATATGTATATATATATATATATGTACACACACATATATATAGATATATATATGTGTGTGTGTGCATATATATATTGAATGTGCGTATATGAATATGTGTATGTATATGTCTATGTACAAATATAAATATATGTAATTTTTTTTACACCTTATAAGAATGCTTTTCATTAAAGAATTTTTCATTTCCAATAACGAGCTTCAAACATTATATTTTATGTCATGATTTATCTATGGTATTTGTGATCATCATTTTTTATTTGATAAAGCCTAAAGGGCCAAATCAATTTACATGCCTAATAAGTTCGATTTGGTGGTTGTCTTCTTTTACTATAGGTACCTGTCTTAAAATACATATAAACAAAGTTTGCTGATTATGACACACTTTGACAGATCATTGCTGTTTTCACTTACTTCCCATTTTATACTTTCTAGTTTGTTCATAAAAAAATATTCAAGCCAATAGATAAATATAAATGTAAGTGGTTCTCTACAAAACATAATTACATTAACAATCACACTAAAAAATTTTTAAAACTGTAACTAAATGTTTTGCAGATTTTTCATAATATTTTCAAAACTCTCTCTCTCTCTCTCTCTCTCTCTCTCTCTCTCTCTCTCTCTCTCTCTCTCTCTCTCTCTCTCTC
>BLXT01008612.1:782308-794707 GCA_019648995.1 Plakobranchus ocellatus | reverse complement strand
GAGAGAGAGAGAGAGAGAAGGAGATTATAATTTATTATTATTATTATTATTATTATTATTATTATTATTATTATTATTATTATTATTATTATTATTATTATTAGGCATTGCGACATCTAAGCTTGACGGTTCTACCATATCTCCTTTAGAACCGTTCTATGTACAGCCTTAATTTTTTGTGGAACATAATCTACCTATCTTAGTGTCGCATTTAGTAAATAAAAACCAAGAAATACTCACTGATTTTGAAAAAGTTGTAGACATATATTTTTTTTTCAACAAACCAATTTTCGACAATCATACAAATACTTGACAAAAAGGCACCCGCGTGCGCGCGCGCGCACACACACACACACACACACACAGAGTCCCAAACCAAAATGCTACATTAAAAAAATGAATATGTCAGGTTTTCAAACAACTGTGCTCGCAAACTATCATGTTAAAGTAATAATTTACCCATTTCAAATAAAGCAGGTAGAAAACTGACATTTGCTCGTGGAATAATTTAGGAATTTGAGTGGAAACAATTATTTGGACTACGCCAGAGAGCGAAAGCGAAACAAGGAAAAGCACAAAAGTGATGCTCTATTCCTCTCATTTAATTTATAAATATATATATAACGATATGGATACTATTAGGATATACAATTTCAACCAAACTCAATTTTGGTACTCTTTTAAATTTCGCAGTAGAGAATTTTGCACAATGAGTTTTTTTTTTTTTTTTTTTTTTAACTTCATAGTTTTTATCCGACTACTTTTCCGTTCAAACCTCTGAAAGTCTTTTTAATCCCCCTCCTTCTCTCTATAAGTATTTCTCTCTCTGTCTCACTCGCTCCCTCTCTTTCTCTTTCTCTCTCTCTCTCTCGCTCTCTCTCTCTTCTCTCTTTCACATAATTAAAATCTGTTAATTTTCAGACCTCTTGAAAGCAAGGAGAGTAGGACAAGCGCTCTCCTCCAACACAGAGGTAATTACCAGTCCGTACTGTCACAGGGACCCTGGCCAGCCCATGGGAACCCCCTTATGACATCACCGTGACGTCACCCTGACGCAGTAAGGAACACAAGGTCCGTCACAGGAGTAATTGTTTCCCTCTTACTGTCACAATACCAGCGTCTTTGGACGGATGAAGAGTGTCGGTACTTCAATCACCAAGGCGCCAAAATCTGAGAAATCCCAAGCACCTCTTCACCAAAATAGGTGGCGTACCGTTAACGTTGCTGAGTTAATAATATCGCATGCTCTGCTACACGCCCAAACATTACAGCTCAAATTTGCAAAACCAAAACAGGGGTTAAGATTTTTTTTTGATGTATAATTGGTTTTTATAAACGTTTTTATGCCTTATTTTATATAGATCTATAAATGCTAAGATGTAGACTACAAACGCATGTCAACAAACACATATCCCTCCACACTAACAAATATTAATTAATACACAAGTTTACCCGTACTTTGTCAACAAGATAAAAACATTTTTAAAAAGATGTACTCATAATCATTTTCATCTCACCAATAACATTAAAGTATAGTGGCTGTCCAAAAGAGAAAAAAAAAAAAAAGAAAAAAAGGTATTGGGTGAAATTACTAAATTTCCTTTACTAAGCTGAGTAAGTATTTGAAAAATCTAAATATTAAACTTGGAGCCATATGCTGAGGAGAGAGGAGGCTTCGCTAAATCATAACAATTAAGAAAAGTATTTTTTTTTTCTGAGCAGTAGCTTCGCGATAATTCATGCATCTGTCGCAGTATATTCTGTCCTTTTCGGCTTTGTCATTGATTTTACATTACTCGTAATAAGCCAATTTTACGAAGGGAAAAACCCACAGGCTTTTTGGAATATTTACTGGGTCACGACCTTGGATTGTGACGCATTTTTATAAACGATGAAATGGGGCTTGGGTGTAAACAAATGCCATTTGTTATATCATATCATATATCATATAACTAACTGTCTTTTCAGTAATCTGCGTTATATTTAAACCCAAAATAAGTCTTGCCGTAATATACAAATCATTCTAAATGCATAAACTTATTTATTAGTGAAGGTTTGTTCATCAATGTGTCTATTGTGAATGGTGAGTGGGCAAAAGGCTACATAGCCTACTCAAGTTAAGCGACGGCTAGATTCACCATTGCATACACTATACAGGGCGAGACTGAAATAGCCAGGAAACGGCAAGGTCGTTGTTTTCTTTCGTCGGAAAAATTTACACCGTGACGATCTCGTAAACAATTTTTGTACATTTAAAAAAAATTGAATGCTTTTTCGAACCAGCTAATTTTATTGTCGGTATTTCGATAAAAAAAAGCTAAAATGTTGCCTTTCTTTTTAAACTGTAGGTTTTTTTTTTCACATTTTGTCGTAAGATCGAGATTAAAGATATTTGAGATTAACCAGCATTAATTTATTTAAATGAGTATCTAGGACACATTTTCGTCGCTGTGAATTTTGAGTGACTTTTTCCTCACTTGTCATTTTTCTTTAATATGATGCAAAAGTGAATTGAAAATTCTATTGAAAGGAGATTTTGATACATTTTTTTTCTGTTGTAAATTTTGTCAGATTTTATGAGAAAAGAATGGTTGCTTTGCTTCTATCTGAGCTCGCCAGGCGGGTTTAGGGTGCCTGCTTTTAGTTCTTGTGCCTTTTTAAAATTTGGAATCCATTCTCCCATATGTAACTTCAGAAAAAAAAACCAAATCACTTACTATAAAAGCCTTTTTGCAGCTTTGAAACGATTCATATGGATCTATAACAAAATTCTAAGACTGCGAATTCTGTACAAATTATAGGTCTATATCTAACGGAAATTCGGCGTTGTTTACTTTCGTGCCCCATTTTGGCTAAACCATGTGACAAACCAGGTTAGGGTCATTGGAAAAAGACGTCATCACTGGAATTTCCCCCTGGTTGCACTAAGCTTATTTTTAATTCTGTTTCTTTGTTTGCCCTCGTGCATGAGAACATATAAGTTTTTTTTTAATTTTATTATGTGTGTATGTGTTATTATATCTCCTAAAACGGGAGTCCAAATCAATTTCCAGAAGTGAAAGCATCAGAAGAATAAACAACTGTCTTTCAATAAATTGACCTACAAAGCAAAGCACCTAGCATAAATATAAATCATTAGAAATTATACACAAACATGATTGTGCGTATAGATAAAAAAAAAACAACAAATAACAATGCCTGTATCTGATATTCACGATCATCTGACTAGAAGGATACGGTGTTGATGTCATTGTTATGAACGAAATGTTACAAAGAAAAGTACGAGTCTTATGACTGACAACAAATGGACATTTTCGTTTAAATTTTCCTTCTTCTTATCACTCTCAGCTGTCTGAAGTTTTCAGATCGTTCAAGTTCTGTCAGTTTTCGCATTTCCCACATCCTCTCTGTCTATATTAACTTCTATGTGTCTATTTGATCTGCCTTTCAAGGCTATTTATTTAAATCACTTTGGTTTTGGGAGTTCCTAAACTTATTTTGAAAATATTATTCTAAAATGCACTCAAAGCATTTATTAAATTAGCCCTATCACAAAATACAACTTTCAGTGTAGTTTCTTATTCTAGACGTGCCCTAGTCCATTTTAGATGATTTATGTTTGCTTTGTCTCAAGGCGCTGACAGTAGTTCTTTCACAAACTTCTATCATTATTCCTTGAGTCACTTATCAGACAGACTAAAGGAAGGGTGTCAATTCTATTCGACATTTATGAAAAAAAACTGAAATAAAACAAAAGAATAATAGATGAAAACAAAAGCTTTGGCTCAAGTACATCGGCGAAATAGAAGTCAAGGAGTTTTGAAGGGCAAGAAGAAGGGAATAAAAATGAAAACCCTTACCTTTCTCAAACCCAATATCCATCCACATCAATTAAAAAGAATAATGAAAATAATAAACCTGTGTTCGTTTATGGCGAAAACGTGTTATTAGTGTCGATAATGGAAAAATCATCTTTGTGAGGCACTTGTGCTTGTGAGCGGAGAGAAGCACCCTGCAGCAGCGCAGCCAGATAGTCAAGCATTCTTGAGATGCTTGTTGTCAAGATTGAACGGCCGACGGGGGGAGACAAGCTATGGGGAAGGAGGAAGTCAGCCACCGTCTTCCGCAATAATTGTCATCGATGTAAGCGCCAAAAGTTAACTACCTTTGTTTGTCTTTGCGTTTCTTGTTCTTCTCCCCATCTCTTGCCTCCTGACTGTCAGTGCCAATCTTAACATGAAAACATTGATAGAGACTCGCATCGCGACTATCTCTCTATACATTGCCAATGTCGTTGCCTCTGCCATCTGTCTATCAGCAATAGCTAGCTTCAATGAGCGCTTACTCACTGACATCTTCGGCGCACTATTTTATTTATTAGTTTTGTTATATTCTAATATGTGTTTCCTTATTTATTTTCGCTGTGAGGCACTTAAATTACTCTTACAGATGGATTTGAAGGGATCTAAATCTTGGCTTCTCGTTTCCTCCTTTTCGGCTTTTTTATCTCTTCTTTTCCTCCTTCCCTATCTTTGCTACTCTCGGTCTTTTACTCACTCCCTGTCTCCGGTAAATGTCTCCAATGAAATTTTCATGGAAATAGAGTCGGTCCTCTGTCTAAGTCTCTACATATTACGTCTTTATATTTTTTTCATCACTATTTTTTTTCTCACTTTCCATATTTCTCCTTATCTTTGACTCTCTCTCTCTCTCTCTCTCTCTCTCTATCTATCTATCTATCTATCTATCAATCTATCTCTATCTCTCCCTGTCTGTCTGTCTTTTCTCTAACGCTTTGTCGTTCCTCTCTCTCTCTCTCTCTCTCGCCTCTCTCCCTCTCTCTGTCGTACCTTTCCCCCACTCTCCCTCCCTCCCCTTCCCCACTCCCTCTCTCTCTCTTTCTCGCTGTATGTCAATTACAAACTATTCCTTCTTATGAATTCCATAACAGCCACACCCAAATTGGCATTTTTAAATAATCTAAAATATTGTCAGCACAGTCGTCCAGTCACTTGACAATCTCTCTATCTAAACAGCATTGCTCAATTATTGCTTATCTGCACTCTGTATAATTCTATATTCCAATACCCCCCCACGTACCCAGTTCAAGTATCTCCCTTCCTGGTCTCTATAAATACCTTACTTTCTCAACACAAATACTTTCCTCGTTCTCTCTTTTTTTTTTTTTTTTGTTTTATACAACAACAACTACCTTGTTATCTTATTACTGGAGTTTTGTTCCTCTGTTTGCCATAACTAGAAGCACACTTTCATGATTCTTCAAGAACCTTCATTTTAACCAACATTTATGCACTTCGCCTCCTCTCAGCGAAAATAGCTCTCGTCTGTCTTAGAGAGCTGGAGAAGCTTCTCCTTATTGTCGAGAACAGCACTTTACTGCTCCGCTCTCCGCGAGCGACAATCATCATGTACCTGAAAGAAGAACGCTATTTAATCTCTACTCTACTTTATGTTTATAGTTGGACTCGTCAGTAGCACCGAAACGCCCTCATCCTTCCTTCTTCGAGACAATTCTAAACTTGCATAAAATAGAATAAAAAAAGTGATGCAAAAAAAGACACAACCACCACAGCGATCTCCCATTCTTTCGCCATTTTCGGTGTCGTCAGCTCCGAGAACCACAAAAACACACATTTCATTTTTTGATCCAACAAAAAATCTTTTCTAAAGTCCATCTTCATATTCTTCAGTCTCACTATATTCGCGATTTTAATTTTATTATCTATCTATCTATCTATCTATCTATCTATCTATCTATCTATCTATCTATCTATCTATCTATCTATCTATCTATCTATCTGTAACTACCACATATCTGTGTTTACCCATCTTTCTAGTTAGCTATGGTCTAACTATCAAATCTTATGCTTTTTTCTGTCTTTTCAATTACTTGTCAACATCAATATTTCTATCTTCTTTTACCACCATTGAAATAAATGGAGACGAGGCAAACTTGCATAGTCTTTTAGAAGACAAATTAATTTTTTACTTTTGTAAAGATATATATAATTATATATATGTATATATTTTCTATAACTGTTTTTCTCCTTTCTGCTTCTTGCCCCAGCGTGTGCCAGAATTCAAAGTTTGTTCTTGTAAATTTAAACAAAATGTTATGTATGTTAATAAATATAAAAATTAAACACATAATACAATATATATATATTTATTTATTTATTTATCTATCTATCTATATATATATATATATATATATATATATATATATATATATATAGTTCGTATGCTTAATCTTGATGATGAAACGGTTGGTTTTTGTCTTGAAGACAATTACCTTCACTATCGAGTATTGTGTCCTAAAATTAAAATGAATATGTGTTTTAGCCTTAAGGTTTTAAGCTTTTTTCTTTTACAATCTTTAATGAGCGGATGTCCTTTCCTTCTTTTACACCGCTATTCCCTTCATTTTCCACTTTCTAGACAGCTTCCATTAATTACTTGTGAGATAAGATGTCAAAATGCAGTACTGGCCTCTCGTTAATCCAAAAATAATCTCAAATTTAATAATAATGAAGAGGCCGAAAGATCTATGTCACGAATATATCCCATCTACCTAGTTCGACTCGGACTTATGATCAAACTTTAACCACTTTTCTCGAGAGCTAATATCAGAGTCCGTGTTAGCTTAATTGTTTCCATGATGAATACAACAAAAATGTGGCTTCTATTTTCTTCACTAATATTGTTATGCTTTTCTGTCTCTCACGCCCCTTTGATTTGCTACCAAGGTCGTGCTTTTTTTTTTTTTTCTTTTTTTTTTGAACTTTGTAACAGAAAAAAAAAATCCTTTCTTGTCAGTTTTTTTCTTCTTTTCTCTAAGCCGCGCAAATTATTAACATTTCGTCTCTACCTCTCACAACATTCTGTTCCTATTTAAACTACCTAATAGACTTTTTTTAATATCAGGATGTCTTTGAAAATAACAATAATCTTCTTCTTTAGGTGCCCCGTCTGAAACAGAAATTAGCGATCATGTTCCTCCGCTCAAAACTGTTCCTTGTTAACCCTATAAAGTTGTTGCTTCTATTATCTATTGCCCTTTCGATAAAAGTTATGTTCTGTGTATCTCTACTGCATTTGCCCTCAGTATTTCCTGTGATAGCTTAGTGTTCCAAATTTTTGTATCGGCGAATGTATTCTTAAAATTATGTTGCTTGTGTTATATGGTTTTAATTAATGGCCGCTCAAGCTTAACCTCTTTCAGTACCAATTTTCTCCGTCCATGATATCCTCATGATTTTTTTTTGATAAACCACATCTCTAGTGCTTCCAGTTTTCTTTCTGTTTCCGTTTTTAATTGTACAACACTCATTGCCATATAATAGTTTTGACAATAATCAATAATTCTGATAAATATAATACACACTAAAAATAAAAATACAATGTGAAAAAAGATATAATTTAAAAAATCAAATAAAAAATTGAATCAAAAGAAACGTTCTTTTATTTTATTATATTCCTTTTCATCGTCATCTGAAATTGAATAACGTAACTTTTTTTCTTTTGCTGCATTTTACCATCTTCCGTAATTGAAGCTATTCCCATCTGTCGACTGATTTGTTTAACAGTCGGGCTGCGCCCAGCCTCTTTCCTACCTTTTCTTTTCTTTTTTTTTTTTTTCGTCATCGAAAAGAGTCAAACCGTAACTGTGACCTGCGGGACTTAATTCACTCTCCCATAAAAAAAACCAGGCAAAACACCACCACCACCACCACCACCATCACCACCACCACTACTACTACTACTACTACTACTACTACTACTACTACTACTACTACTACTACTACTACTACTACTACTACTGACTATTGTCTTTCACAACGACAGCGAAAACAAAAAGTTATCCATCAAATAAACTGACTGATTAGATATTGTTTTTTTTTTTTATTTCTTTAATTTTTTCCAAGCTAAGCATATTCTTTGCAAACGGGGGAAAAAGCCACCTATATGAAGAATTGAAATAATAACTTAAACACTGAAATAAACTTCAAAGCAGGTAGAAGACAGGCGTGGCCCGGTTTCTATTGCAAGGTAAAATAGGGCCTGGGAAGCGTCAAACACTTGCGCAGGTGAACTATACTGGGAATATCCTCCCAGTTTGTGAGTGTCTCCAGGTTTCTAGATGCTCTGGCACGCGCATGCTCGCCTGGAAAACACAGGGACACAGGCGTGCGACAATGCCAGGCCGCGTGGCAGCTTGAGTACCCTTTACCCAGTGTAGGTGATGGCTTTGCTATGTCACAACATAGCTCAGCTGGGCGTCTCACATTTTGCTTTTTATCTCGAGGGGATTTTGTTTGTTAGGACTTGTGTGAGGATGACCTTCTCAAGATCACATTCTTTACCTCAATCAAGACACATCACTTCGATCTTCATCTGTTTATTTTGTACAATGTTTTTCTTACGAACAAGGCGTCCATCACGTAATGGCACGTAATTACCCTATTACGGCCCTTTTCACTCCCCGTAGCCTTTCCGGAAATCACGTTTGAAAATCAGGTCATTTGGCCATGTAGGGAAATGCACAGCTTCCTGTTACACAAATGGAAACTCACAGAGGAAAAGTCAACTTGCCCTTAGGATGCACACGTGTTATTTATGGCTGGCCAAAACTTTTTATCATATCTCTGATTTGTTAATTTGAAAACTGGCATAATTAAAGAATTCGAACATTTGGAAGAAAGGGAGAAAAGCTCTCAAGAAGTGTGTTTAAAAACATCATGAATACAAATTTTAATCGTTGCCTTTTAACGGTGACAACCGAGGCTCTTGTCAGAACAAACAGCAGATCTAGAGGAGGACACACTTCATAAAAGTGGTTCAATGACGAAATAACGTAGGTTAATTTCAGTCTTTATCTTTCTTTCTCAGAAGACCTTGCGCCAAGTATTAGTGCAAGAAAGTGGCATCCTCGGGATTTTATGGAAATCAACCGAACGCGCTTTATTCATGATATCAATTCAAATTATCATAACAGTTTTAAGTTTATAGTATTGATTTATGTGAGGTTCCAACAAATTTAATAACTTGATTAGATTAAGTTTTTATTTATTTACAGGTGTTTTTTTTTTTGTACTCAAGTGTTCTGTTGTTTCGACAGGACGGGCTAACGTGAATAAAACATCGCTTGCAGTTACCCTTTTCGTACCAATTCAAAAATCCTTGATCCTTATCCTTAAATACATCAGGGAAGAACCTTTGAATTAAAGACATTCAGATTCATCCTTCTCCTCCTCTTTCTCTTATTTCCTCACCAACATTATCATCATCATCTCCCTCCTTCTCCATCTCTTCCTCCTCCGACTCTTTGTCCTGCCCTCCTAGTCTTCCTCCTCCTACTTCGCCCTTCTCACTCTCCTACTTTTCATCCTTCTTCTTCTCAGTCCTGCTTAGTTTTTTCTTCTCTATCTGCGTGCGTTTGCTTTAATTGTTTTTCGACATCTTCATTATTTCCTTTTCAGGAGGCTTTAATAAACTAATGGTCAATGAATGCGCTTGAGGGCTCTGGCCAGCCACAGGCCGAGTGCAAAAAAAAAAAAAAAAAAAGCTTTAGATAAAGGGCAGGAGACTGTATGACACAAATGCTTCTATCACTTCTGTTTCGCTCATGAAACTGTTCTACGTATTCTGTATGTGCCAATGGTTTTAATAATTCATGGCTTTGCGGTACCTAATTTGTATGTTGGCGATCGTACCTATCGCCTAGCGCTAATAATAAACCTCCATTTTCCATTTTATAAAGAAAGAATTTATAAAATTTCTGTTTTTGTGCAATAAACTTATTGTGTTCTTTCAGTCCTAAAATCTTTGTATTTAACGTCTGTGCCGATATAATATGTAACTTAGAAGTACATGGCGAAAGAGTAGAATCAGTTGCATTACCTTACGTCGAAAAAAAATACTCCCATGCGAAGCCCTCGCTTCACGAAATAATATGTAATTGACGATCTGTGTCTAAACTATAATAATTGAATTTTATTCCAAATCATCAATGAAGTCTAATGAATGAATTTAACATTTTCCCTCATGTTTTCCATTTTCTTTCTATATTTATTATGTGTCCTCCCGACTCCAAGGGTCTCTCTCTCTCTCTCTCTCTCTCTCTCTCTCTCTCTCTTTCTTTCTTTCTCTCAGCCATCTTATGTCAGTCAACTAGTCCTATTTTCAGAAGAAAGATTTTTAAAATAATATTTATGTGACTGCGTTGTCAAAGTAAGCCCCACACTGATGTTGTTATCCTGACTCAGTATAATGTTTATTAAAAACGCTCAATCAATTGCACACACTGTCATAAATTATCATTGTTTATTTTAAAATATTTTTTCACTTTTCTTCATTTCGATCTCACAAAGATAAAAAGACAAAAACATGTCTAGTTAGTCCATCTGGTGAGAAAACCAAAAGGCATCATTATTTGCATGCTGTAGCTTGAACTTCATCTTCAGTTTTGAGTATCCATCCAAGAGATCGCAAGTGGCGCCGAGTGGTGCCGAGTGGGGGCCGAGTAGAGCCGGAGAGGTGATGTCGAGAGAAAATGTACACCTCAGAAAGAAGACGAAGAACGTCTACGATGGCTTTTAAGCAACTTGAATCTGCTTTGTACGGAAACATGAAATCAAGTTTTGGAGATGGACAGTCACAGTGTGTACACAGTCATGTTTAAAAACAAAATATTTGTTCCTCAGTACTTTTTTATTGGTTGTGCTAATGTGCTCAGAGAAAAGGCAAAGGTTATGGCCGGTACACTTTTCTTATCTTAATAAAAAAAAAAAAAAAAAACAGCTTGCCGGACCTAGAAACACTGTCCTTTATCAAAGTCGATTTCACAGAGAGAAGGTGTTCTCGACTCTTGCTGGTTTCCTTACCAAACTAAACATTGCTGGTGATAAACAAGCACGCCCGAATAAAATCATTGGAAAAGAGAGGGAAAGATTAATTTCAAAGAGATAAAAAGGAAGCTTTCCTTATAGCACTTGATCAATATATTGTAATCAGATACTGCCTCATTACTTCTTTTAAAACATTACAACATAAGCAAATTAAAGAGATTAAGCTTTTGCAAAAGAATAAATAAAAAAAAAGGAAACGTATATGAAGAATTTGACTTTCCATGCACACACACTTGAAATTAGTTTATGCCGTTTGTTGTGATTCAACAGATTCTCAGCATTGCTTCCAAAATCGATAGGAATGAGACATGAGTAAGTGACGATTACGAAAATTATTGATTCATATCTTGCTTCATATTTCTTACTGTAGCTTTTCTTTCTCACACTCTGCAACCATTTTATCGCTCTACTCCTCCGTTTCCTCAACCTCCTCCTTCTCCTACTCCACCTCATCATTTTTCTCCTCCTGTTATTTTTTTCTCTCCTTTTTCAGCACGCTCTCCTTTTTTCTCCCTCCCCACCTCTCCTTTTCTTTCTTCCTCCTCCTGTCCCACTTCTTTCTCCTCATTCTTCCCCTTTATCTCCTCACCCGCCTCTTTCCCCTCATTTTTTCCTACGTTTTTCTTTTACTTCTTCTTTTCTCTCTGGGTCGATCATGTATAGTTCTTTTTTTTATAAAACCAATTTCGCAAGAAACGTAACGAGTCTATTTGTTGCGTCAGTTTTTTTTTACTACAAATCTCCTTGCAAAGAAGTTAAGTCGGATATTGAAATGGAGACTCCACAGCACTTTTTTTCTTTTTTTAATTTGTGATATCGCACGCATCTATCATGTCTGCCCTATACACCTCCTCACGTTCTGATGGCGCTGCGGAAACCTGTTGAGGACCATCGAGAGACCTCAGATGCCCGTGTCAAGCTCTGCGGAGACTGCTCTGAGATAATGCAGCTATGGGATGCAGCCAGGGAAACGAGGTCTGCTGAGACGGGCACCCAAAATATCGAATTCAGATATAAAAATGTGATTTTTTTCCCCTTTTTTATTTTTTCAAATTGACCCGGGAAGATCGAATGAGGGCCTGGAAGGGCCCAGTGTGGTCTAGAAGCAAGAGCTGTTATAGATGCTGCTTTCGAAACTCCTTGCTCTCTGTGTTCCACTCCAACAGCCACTTCCTGGTGGATGTAGGGTTCTTGCAAAGGGTCGTCCAGAGGTTTTTTTTTTTATTGTTGTTGTTGGAAGGTAGAAAATGTTGATGAGGTGTGAGGACTTTTAAAACATTGCAATTTTTGACTCTTGGCACGCGCATGGGAAGGCAAATGAAGAAGCAAACTTTTCTTTTCTTTTTTTTTATTTTTTTTTTACGCTTTTTGTACGTGCGCGTGCGTTAGCTTCCTCTGCCAATATATTTTGCAAAATCTGAACAAATTACTCCCGACTATTTGCCTCCTCTTTTTTTTTTTTTTTTTTTTT
>BLXT01008612.1:617566-628913 GCA_019648995.1 Plakobranchus ocellatus | reverse complement strand
AAAGAGAAAAAGGAGATAGCAAAGAGAGGGGGGAAAGGAGGAAAAATGTGCAGAAAGAGAACAGGAAAGGGGGAAAGAAGGGAGAAAGTTAAAGAAAGCGACGGGAAGGGCGAGGTGGAAGGGGTGGATAATGTAGAGAAAGAGAGAAAGGTAAGAAGAGAGAGAGAGATAGGGAGAAGAGAGAGGGTTGGGGAGGAAGATAGATGGAGAAGAAGAGAGGGAGAAAGAGACAGAGAGAGAAAGGAAGGGAGATAAGGAGCAAGGAAGGTAAAGAAAGAGAGAGTGGGAAGAGCGAGGGAAGAAATAGAGAGCTGGGGATGTAGATAGACAGAGAGGAGAGAAGTAGAGAGAAAGATAAAAAAATTCAAGCACAGATACTAAATTAGAGTTCAGACAGGATACTAGGCTAAATGATTTAGTATCTGTGCTTGAACTTTTTATCATCTAAGAGAGGTTATCCATAACCTTAAATTATTATACTGCTTTCGTGTGTTATGTCCCATTTCATTCAAACATTCAGACCAGAAAAGTATAATTTGAGCTGGGCACCCAATGGCTCATTCAACATTGGTTCTGGATACAACTATATTACTTCCTAGACTTACAGACCAAGGAAGGGAATAACTAGAGTGGAATTTAAAAAATAAAAAAGAGAAGATTAAAAAAAAAAAATCGTGTACAAGTTTTATGTATACTAGCCAAACCCATTGCAGATTTTTATTATTTTCACTTAAAGAATGATATTCTCAAGAAAACAAAAGTTGCGCACAAATATTTAATGCTCGTCTTGATATACAGTGTAGCAAAGTAGGTCTTACATATACGTATGACATAGACAGTTTTCAAGTTAATAGTAACTCTAGAGTAGCGATGAAAATTTATGAAAACGGAAAAAATTCTATGTTGCTAGGATAAAATAAAACTTAGAACTCCTCTGGATAAGTCAAGCGTCAGATCTTAACCTCTAGCTTAGAAGATACGCAAATCATAAGTTTAAACTTAATTTTTTTTCAATGTGTACCATACTCCTAGTCAACGCTCAAATTACAAAGCTAGGTATAATTTAAGAGGAAATCCATGACATTTTTCAGCTAACGATGAATTTTTCTTTTTCCCTCTTCATTATTTATCTTGCTCTCTTATACATTCAATATTGATACTTGTTTTACCAGCCATCTTTCTGCAGTTCATTTTCTTTATTTTGACACTCACACACTAGCACACACAAACATGCAGTGTATTGAGTTTTACATCATGCATCTAGAAAAGCCTAAATGGCTCATAATGGAAAACCTACGACAATATTGATGTGAATAACCCACACTACCAATTATTTTTCTATATTGGGAACTTTTACAGTGCATACGACCAATTTCATTATCTGAATCCCGTCTCTGCAATGAGTTTGAATGCCTCAGTTTGCCATCTAGTCTTTCTCCATTGCTGCTTCGCTGCCTATTTACTCAAGCAATGGCCATCTCCGCTATGTTTCCTGTCCAAGCTTACGACTTCATTCTCTTCCCCTCGATCGGTTAACTCTCCCTATAGTAAATGTTCCGCCTTTTTTTTTTCTTTTTTTTGTTGTGAGTCTTATTTTGTTGAATTCCAAATTCAGACAGCCTTGTTTTTTGTTGTTTTTTTTTTCTCTTGAAGTTCTGTCTCACTTATGTTTAGGAGACGTAAAAAATTAGTTGACAGACGTTTCATCTTTTCATGATATTCTTGTATACTTCCACATATCGAAAGCATCTATTTCTCTACGAATAAGTTATATATGCCCAAGTTCCACTTCCAAAGTATAGTCAAAGCGTAGCATTTCTTTAGTCATTTTTTTGCTAGAGGAAAAATTTGCTATAAAAATTTTTGCTTAGTCCGAAGAAAGAGACATAATTTTAATTCTTCCCTTGGCTTCTTAACCAAACCGCTAGGGAAACCAATAATAAAATAATATGTTCCCATGATTTACATATCACGAGGAGCAACATCAAAGGACTTCGATATTCGAGCAATAGATAAAGATAAAACGTCTGGGTGACTGTACGGACCATCAGCATCCTTTGCGCAGGCAGATAAGACTTAGGAAAATCAGAGCTTGGTACAAAATCACAGCGCTGGGGAAATACGTGCCTCAAACCCACATGCAGAGCTTAAATATCTCTTAAATGCAAAAAGCCAGAGAAATAGATTCCCACCAGCAGCTGCAGTCAAGCAGTTAAAGGAATTGGATACTACAGCCACCTTGAAATTGGATGTGCTTATTGTGTGAAAAACATACCAGAGTTCAAGCTTGCAATCTTAGGTGACATTGTCTACAAAATAAACCTAACCATATTCACAGCAAATGAATGAAGGACATAATTGCCATCAATAAAAAAGAAAAAGGCACTCCGAAATAGAAGTTTGTGCAAAATGAAAAGTAACCGAAAGAAGCAGATGAAAGCACAATAGTGAGATCTGAAGGCTAGAACTCAGCCTGAAGTAAAGCCGAAGCCGCCAGGAAGGGACTAAATCAACGGGAGGAAGTATACACAAAAATAAATTATTTGAGAATCCTTTCCACTTTTCCAGGCATCTGTTTTGACGATCCATATCAGGTTCTTTTATGACGTAAAAAGAAGAATGAAAAGCTCACCTTCGACAGGCCCTTTTGGTTCTGAATGATAAAGGATATAGAAGGTCTCTATGGCCATCCGTAAAGTTCAACAAAAAGCCACCAAAATTGAAAGAGTAGCTAAGTAGTTAGAATGGCAATAGGGTAAATCCTCACATGGACCAAAAAGAATGCCGTAAAAACTGCAGAAAAGGTGTCCGAAAGTTCTTCGATGGTTTAGCAAAATAGTTTGAAGTGTTTGGATGAAATCTGAAGTGTTTTACACGTCCAAAGAGCAAAACTCAATCCAAAGGAAATCAGTAGCGATCTATATCAATACACGGTGTAAAATGTAAACTATTTTTCCCAATCATTGTGTCGCGTTCTGCAAAATAATGACCTTACTAAAAAATGGCTATGGAAAAGAAGCCGGAACTAGACAAAAGGGACAGGGTGAGGAATGGTCTAAAGAAGGAGTTAGGGCTGGGTCTAGGAAAGCGGCTTGATATGGAGCTGGAACAAGATTGGGCAGGAAATTGATGCCAGCAGCGGCATTTTGGGCTAAGGCTGGGAAAGATATTTGATAAGGGATTGGACGTAATGGAAGAACTGCGTCTGCGAAGTAAGACCCTAGAACCAATGGTGGGTCTAAGGCAAAGAGGAGTAGAATTCTCAGTCTTCGGTCTAGGGTAAGATAGCAACTCATTTTTGAGACTACATAATCAATGCGACATTTCTCCCTCTCTCTCTCTCTCTCTCTCTGCATCTCTCTATTGCGCTCTCTCACCCTTAATCTCTTTATTTGAACAATAGAACATGAATGGATATTATGGAGAAAATTATGGTTAAGGAATCGCTAATGGGGAATGGATTTACGTAAAAAATGTTCTAACAGGTTCTTTTTCCATTTTGTCTACCTAGTGTCAGTGAACTAGGTCAACACTTTTGACCATGCAATGACTGAAAACTCCCAAAATCACTGCTCAGGCGGGATGAAAATAAAAACAAACTGATTAATGAATGGCTACGCCTAAAAAAATGCCTTCGTTTTTCTTCGCCCCCCCCCCCCCAAAAAAAAATCTTCTACATCTTTTATATATATATATATATATATATATATATATAAATTGCCAACCACGTCGATTTACAAAATATTGTCTTCAGTATTGAAGTTAGAGTCTATATCAGCGACCAGAGCTCTGGGGAAAAAAAGAAGGAAAAACCAAGAAAATGTTCTCTTAAATGTGCCTTTTTAACATTGGTGAATTGCCTCAAATAAAATCAAAATTCAACTGAAAAAAGGATGTTTATCAGTCGATTAAACTTGATAAACTAGCAGCAGTGGAAAACATAACCAGACTTTTTTCTTAGACCTAATTTTTCAATTCCAATTAGAATCTAACAGAAGAGTTTAATAGTACTTGTTTTTTTCTTTCATTGTTTTATTTTGACCACCAACCACTCTTCGGCAGCTAGCTTACCTGGTTCAAATCTGGTGATGGAAATAAGAAAAACAAGATGGCGCTGCTTATTAAAAAGCTCTTGCTCAAGCTGTAATGGGATTTTGTGTTCACAAATAATACAAATTTAGATCGTTTCCAGGTTTGAAAAATCTGTTAAAACTGTTGATGACAATCTTTTATATAGATAGGCCTATGTTTTTCATCTGGATTAAATTTAGATCCATCTTTTTTCAAAGTGGCTGTTTGGTAAGTTGTGAAACTCGCCACTCAGTGTAGCCTGTAGGCCCAACAAAACAACACTGCCAGATCTACATCTAGATCTAGATTTTAAATAGATCTACTAGATCTAGATCTAGATTTGTAGATTTAAACTAGATTACAGATGTAATTTTGAGACAGAATTATAGAAGCTCTAGTCTATATCTATTGATAGCCAGCCCTAAAAAACTTCCATTCATGCATACAATTAGGCCTATCTGAATGCTAGATTGCTAACCAACTTGTCTTATAAATAGTTTATTGTACCATAAAACCACAATGTGAAAAGGTGGTATTTTTTTTTGTTTTACTTAAACACCTCAATCACTGCAGGTTTATAAATCATGCTTATTTCATGTTTTCACGGATTCTCAACATGATTATGGCACTTCCATTTGGGGTAAACAAACGGTTCACATTATGTTTTGTTTCAAAGTTACTCAGTTGAACTTTAGTTTTAAGAGGCTTAACCCTGCATGCCATGCTTTCATGTCGTCAAAAGTTGGTGTGATATTAAAAAGTGTACAAAAAAGGGCACACATGTTCCTGACATCACTTTTTTTTTAATTGAAAAAAGTCATGGCTGAAAAGGGGTTTTATGAACAAAAGCTCAACAGCCATAGGATAAAAAGTACCATAACACTACAGTTGGTTTTTCAAATGTTAACCCAAGTTCTGTACAGAGTCAATGTACAGGCTTGAGCGTGAGAAAACTGCTTCTAGCTAGACTTCTGAATTTGCACACAGTGAAAGTAAATTTGATGAGCCAGACTGCTAATCAGCTTTGCATCACATTATATTTATTTTATAACCATTTAATATTTAATGTTGTGAACATGCAACGCAATTTCTTCTCACATGTTCTATTTCTAGGTTATTTCATAGATCAGGTTTGCCCATATTTAAATTGTGTTATCTATAAGTGGTATTGTTTTTTTAAATAAAATCATGGGACTTTTTTCTTTGATCTCACCCCCACTTTTTATAGCTATATTATTGGAATCTAAGCCTAGGTTTTGGTCAAAACAAATATGGCTTCGAAACAGTAAGTTGTTTGCTAAACTTCACAGGTGCCTATGTGCTTTTTTTCCTTATTAGATTGATAACCTCTTTAGAGTCTTTCTATTAATCGAGCATATATAATATCTATATCTAGATCAGTATCGACTAATAGGCATATATAGACATATATAGTTTATGTGAGGGTGGGAACAAACGAAATAGCACCAAAATCATGAAAAGCATTTTGCCTCAGCCTTTTATATTGAAAGAAAGATATTTTTGATGGTGCAAACAAAAAAAAGAGAGGGTTATGTAACTAAAGAAATTTGTTTAAGATTGAAGTGTTTGAGCTTATCCACTTTCCTCTCTGACTTTTCTCTTAAAAGGCTAGATACCGTTTCACATGAGACCCCTGTCTAAGATGGAATTAGGAACAAGATAACTAGAAAAAAAAAAACAATATAAACTTGAATGGTAAACAATGTTCTTAGAACACCATGTTATCAATCAATCCCTAGGGACAGCATAAATTGCCATCTTACGCACTAGTTCAAACAACAGACTTGCTACCTCTAATCTATCCCTTAAGAATTTAATTTAGTCCTTGTCCTTGAAGACTGGATTATCTTTTAAGTTTTGTTTATCTTTTTTGTTAGATTATAGGTATCCCAATCCTTTGTGGTTGGGTTAGGCTTAAAAATATGCTCTTTATCAGTCCTTTCATTTCAGTTTATTATAGAGCTGCATGTGAAATTAAAGTGTTAAGGATGCCTGTTGAGGAAGAGAGATTACTCCTTAAGAGGAGATGCAATGCCTAGTCATAGATATTTTGAAAGGATCTTTACATTCTATGTCTCTATAATGACTTCTGTGCACCAGAAATTCAATACCTTGGCCAAATAAAATAAAATTTATAGAATCAAGACCAAGCACTTACATGGTTTTTCTCAAAACACATTTTTATGTGACTTGAAAAGCATGAGTCACATACTTTGATGATATTGAAAAAAAGATTTCATTTTATACTGTAGTTTTCATGATATTTAAACTTAAATAAAATCAGTCCTTTAAATTGTTGAGTATATATCACAATTATAAAGCCTTTGATCCTTATATGCAGACTCACAAAATAACTTTGCCTACAATATTACATTTTATGCATTTTGTAATTCATCCATATATCTCAAACCTGGCAGATGCAGCTACAGATGAATGATGTGTGATCACCACCACTTGAGGTCCCCTGCTCCATTGGGGCTTGTAGATCATGTTGGAAGTCTGTCAGAAAACTTTGCTGAGCTTGTGGAGACAGAGGATTATGCTGACATCACTCTTTTGGTTGATGGTGCTCGATTCCGAAGTCACAAAGTTATTCTGGCTGCTCGCTCAGATTTCTTCAGGTTATCTTATAGAAAAATGAATGTTTTGTCTCAATTCTTGATCAGCCAAAACTAATATTTCATTTAAATTTTTTTTACAGATGTACAGAACATTTGTGATTCCAAACTAGATCGTTATATCATGCTGTTCAGTCATCATTTAGATCAGGATATAAAATATCATTTTTTAAAATTTATGAAGCATAATATTCATATTTAAAACAATATGCCTTTAAATTTTTTTTGCAAAATATTTATAATAATGCATATATTCCTAGTATTACAAAAAATTTTTAATTATTTCTATAAATGCATCAGATTACCAAAAATATGAAAATGCCTGATTCATTATGAATTTTGGTGGCTCAAGCACAGCAAGTCTGTGTTCTGTTAAGTGAAGGAGCCAGAGTTGCTGGAAGGCTTGAAAAGGGCTTGTACCCTGTGCATCACTTAGAGTAGTGATCATTCTACTAAATGTAAAGACTACAATACATGTGTATCATAGCTGTAAATTTTAATTTACAGATGATATATAGGTAGAGGGAAGTATTAGTGCTAACATGAGCTGCTCATGGGGAAAAAAGAAAACAAGAAATTCAATAGTGTCTGTTAGGGTTCATTATTGCTGTTACTAATTTTGGATGTAAATTACTAATTTTTTTCCTTGGTTTACTAAATTGGATGATTTCAACTATGCAAGCATGACAATGTGTCAGTAATATTTTTTTTACAATTATTGCTGGCTCTTTTTTAAAATGTTCTCCTAGCAGATATTTTACCACAGTTATCTCTATTTTTCTGTTTCAAAGATTAATCATTTTAACTTTCTTTTCTAGAAAATGTATTCAAATTATAACTTTTTTTTCTTGTATGGTATTGAACATTAACTTTTTTCAACATCAAATGTAACAGCAAAGCCATATTACATGTGAAGTTTTTTTTTTGTTATGTTAAACCCTTTCAATTCCATTTCATGACATCAAGTATGGATGAGATATTTTTAATCACACATTTTATTTTATTTTTTTATCATGTTATATCAGAGCCCTGTTATATGGTGGCATGAAAGAATCACAACCAGGAACCACAGAAATTGAACTTCAAGACACACCATCATTGGCCTTTTTTGCTCTCTTAAGATACATTTACTCAGGTCGGATGAACCTGATTGAGATACAGGTAATGTCCTGTAATATTATCTGCCCTTACTGTTTGAATTTTATTTAGAAAAAATTTTTCTGTTGTAATCAAACTGATGATGCGAAAAAGCATTATGAATGGAGTTAAAAATTCTAAAATGCATTAGCATCACCACTTAAAAAATTGAATCAAAGAACCCTTTAAGGATATAGAGATTGATGGGCTGGTATAATGCTGCAAACGATCATTTTCCCCATGTTTTCCCTTATTAAAACTTACATTGAGTAGAAATAGAATTTTTTTTTTTAATAATTGGATATTTTTTTAGAGGGTGGGGGGTTGTTATTTTTATCAAATTGAAAATGAAGCCAAACAGTTTTGTTAGCTATGTCTTCTCATAGTTGGCTCTGGGCTCTGCTTATGTCTGTTTCCTTCTAATTGCTATCTTGAACTCTTAAATTAACACAAACCTGGTGAAAAAGGTAGGCAGGTCAGCAATGGTGTTGTTGGGCAAGCATCTGTAAAACTGGTCTCATTGGCATTATAGACATCCTGTGACAGAACATCTTGCAGCTGATTTTCTTTTGTGCCGGACATTCTCACTGCTTACAACTACCGCCTTGTTACACACAGTCTTGTAAGAGATTCCACAGCGCTTTTTGAAAGATCAATCCATCCAGAGTTGGCTATGAAATCAGCTCCAAGTGTTTTTCCCATTTCCTCTCTAATTACATGGCTGTCTGCCGCCGCTGATTTAGTTCCGAACTGAGCCAAAAGCTGGGATCCCATGACGTAGTACATCGCCTGGCTCCATGCTAGGTCTGGCAGAACTTTTAAGCTTTTTTGATAATGTTGTAATTAATCTTTTGTTTTGACTAAATTATGCACATTTTGATGTAGAACAAGAATCTTAGAGACAGGAAAATTACTTTATATATTAACAAATGTTATGTTGTTTTAGCCCTAAAGTTTTATAGACTATGCAAAAGCTATTTCAGCGTTGAATTAGTTTTTTAGGTCACATTGACCTTGATTCTGAATTAGTACAGAAAAATCTAAATAACTAAAAAATATACAAGTTGATCTTTTTAAAAAGTTAGACAAGTTAAAGTGAAGACATTGAACTCTAGAAGTGCAGTGTCTTCATTTGTCAATGAATCGTGGTAAACAAGATTTGTTAGAATAGCTCTCGTTCTCTTTGTCTTTTTTTACTTTTCCCTCTCTCTCTTCCTCTTGCTTGATCTTTCTCTCTCTCTCTCTCCCTCTCGCTTGATCTTTCTCTCTCTCTCTCACACACACACAAATTTGTTTCGCCTGTTAATCATTTATTTATTTTTTCTTCTTTTTGCTGGAGTTTTGTGTTTTAAAATGTAAACGTCTATAGCAGGTGATGTTGCAATACTCAGATTAGAGCATGTTTAACTAGCTAAGCTCAACTCAAGATTTTTCACAGGCTTATATACAAATATATTTGATCAGGCATTAAGAAAATCTAGACCTAAATCTAGGAAGTGATGAAGTCCAAGGGTGTCTGGCAGTATTAACTTGCTGGCTACTGTGCCTGCAACATCTGCAGGAAAATTTCGTGGAAGGCAAAATACCAATCCCGCAACTCCTGCAGGTTCCAATTTCCTAATTTTTTTCTCATGTATCGCAACAGTTCGGGTATAAGTTGCGGCATCCGTTAGCTTAGCCATGAAGCTTTCGAATGATATAGGCAAAGTTTGTTTCGGACAATTAGTACAAGCAGGAGAGCAATTTTACGACATCTCTAGCAGCTACCAGTTTGCGACTGATTTCTAGATGGAGTCTCGTAGATTTAGACCATGATGAAAGTTTAAAAATTGATAGCACCGTGGGAAATGTATAAGATCCACATTATGAGCCCCCAAAGCATGAAAAGGCCAAGTCTAGTCTCCCCAAAGGTAGAGGGAAAGGAAAAGGTAGGGGCAAATCGAGCCTCACCATGGATAAGTCTAGATCTAAACCCCAGCCTTAAATTGGAGCTAGATCTAAATCAATATTTAGATCTAAAAAAATCAATCAAATGAGATAGACTCAAAATTTTTTTTGTAATATAATCTTTATTATCTTGAAAAAAAACATGGTATAAATTTCATAGGTATATCTATACAAAAAAATGCACTGTGACTGTGATTTTCTTAAAATATCCCTGAAATGTCTGGTACACAGGGAATTATTAACAGGGTCTCCACTGGGTCGGGAAATCGGGAAAAACAAAAGTAACCCCCAAAAATCTGATTTTCCTTTCTGACTCTCAATATTATTAACCTTTTTTTTTTTGTATGGCTGTGTGAAGTATTTTTTTTTTCCCTCCCTTTGATCGGCCTTAGGCCTATTGATGAGATATCCGAGCCAATCCTACAATACACTATAATAACTTTCAACTCTTATCCAGCACTATCAAGTGCTATTATTCGCCTTGAGCAGTCCTGCATACGGTTAAACCAGCTTAGAAGACAATACAGGTGTGCATTTTGATACGATTTAACTCCTACTCTTCTTTTGTGTTGACTGGCTGAAAACTTCGCTTTACATGTATTTATTACGCTGACGCGAAAAAAAATCATGCCTTTTGCTCAGCACCAAGAAAATTACGCTGAGCGAGCTAGGCTCAACAAATTGTATCCTGTATCCTGATATCATTTTCTGCGATTTTCTTTCTCATTATAGATTTTTAAAAAGCGTGGTTTTGACCAAAAGCTAATTGTCATTTTTTTTCCATCTGCCGGTATCTGTATGGACAAATAAGCCTACTTGAATCAGAGCTCTGCCAAATGCCGCAATTAAATAAAGTGTCTATCCCAAAATCTCGATGACAAGTGCTTTGCTACTTCTGGTATTTTAAAAAAATTTTGCCTATGCAATTCAATGGATCTTTGGTATCGGTGAAAATCGACGATTGATGTTGCATCAATATCAACAGTCCTTACAGTCACAGCTTATAATTACCTCTAATTTCCGATCTTAACTCCATGTTTGGGATGCAGTACTAATTCTTGTGTAATAATCCCACCAAGATCAAAGACATCAGGCGTTTGTTTGGAGTGAAGTCCAACTTTCGAGACAGCTCAATACAGTATTGTCAGTATCAAAGAAACTTGAAGTGCCAACTTTGCATTCAGTAGGCTAAAACAGTTAAAAGATTGTCTACTAACATTTGCAAAAGCAATTTTATATATTTCATAAAACTCGCCGAGGTGCCTGGGTCGACTTTTAAAAAACCCTTAATTGATAGGTTTTCATACCGATATGTAAAACCAATGCAGTTAAGTTTACCAACCTTCTTTCTCTCTCTCTCTCTCTCTCTATCTCTCTCTCTCACTCTCTCACTCTCTCTGTCATCGCTCCCACTCACTTTTATCCTCCTGTGAAAATTTAACTTTAGTTCTCTTATTAGTATAATATTATTATTAGTTATATTAGCATTGAAGTTAATGTTTCTTTTTGTAAACGTTCCCCTGAAATTTTCTTATGCCAGTCTCTCTCTCTCT
>BLXT01008612.1:574431-586106 GCA_019648995.1 Plakobranchus ocellatus | reverse complement strand
ACAGACATAAAGCAGGAGAGGCCTTGTGCAAGAGACGAATAAAATATTGCGCTGTTAAAAGAATCATGTTCCGATAGTCTGAGATAATAAAAATAATAATAATAATAATAATAATAATAATAATAATAATAATAATAATAATAATAATAATAATAATATACCAATAAGATTGGTGAGTTATAGGTGGCATGGAACTTTTTTTTTTTTTTCAAAATTTTCCAAAAATAATTCGTCATGGAAAGGCATTTTAAACATATTCACTCATCTTAATCTTTAAAATCTATTCTATAAATCAAAAAGCATCATGCTACAATTGATATCGCAGGTTTTTTTTTTTTCTTTTAATATTCATTTATTTATTAATGATATTTATTCTCATGACATGTTTCAAGTTCACCCTTATTTCGGCAATTAGCGGTTGCAATCAGGTTCAAATGATGGACTATATCGTATCTCACATTGACAATACTAGTTTATCTATCTTGATGGACAACTTTTGATCCTGTGTCCTTCTTAATGAAGCCTCTTTTTTCAATATAGATTGTTTCATCCTAGATTTAAGTAAGTGATACAATCGAAGTATCTCTCCGTGTAAGCCTACTTTTTCATGACATAACTAGATAACGTACACGCTAGGCATAGAAATTATGTTAATAACCATAGGAAGTCAAGGGGCAGAATTCTTTACTTCTATTCTAATCACAACGCCGTGGTCAGGTCTGAGCCGTAACTCATTATTTGGTGAAATACCCGCGGGACTCCTATCCTTAATGCCCACTGTTAGTGTTAGATTATTCATCACTCTTCATTGCAAATCGGTTTACCTTTCTTGAAAATAACCATTAGAATCTGGACCAAGCCGAGTGCACAACCTATATTCATCAATTAGAAAAAAATGCCTGCCACAGGTAAATAAAAAAAAAAAATTTAAAAAGTATGAAAAAAATTAATTAAAGAACTCTCAAAGTTTGATATTTAAACCAACGTTCAAGGGAAAAAAAAATGGCACCAGTTGTCTCGTATTAGTTTTATAGTATAAATTTTTCTTTGAAACTTGGTACTTGAGATGTAAAGTTTTATTTTCTTTTTTATTTCGAGGCTAAATTCATTCCTCATAGTGTTTGATTTAATCCTCTGGCACAATTGAGCTTAGTAATAAAGCAAGTATCAGGCGATAAGCTTTTCAAAATTTCAAAAGTTATTAATGTTTTCTAGCAGTAAGTTTGCTTTTTACAATAGCCATAATGATTTGAGGTTTTTTTGTTTTTTTTTTTTCTTTCAATTTTTTTTTTAAATTTCCATTGAAATGTCATTAATTTGAAAAAAAAATTAACCTAGAACCGTTCATCTACTTAGACATTTTGGGCGGTCTGTTATTTCAAATTATATCCCCATTATACAAATTTTTTTCTTGATGCAAGTGAATGTGTATATAAAAAATCATCAATCTTGTTTTAAAAGCACACAAAATTTTTCACAATCTTACTATGTAAAATTATGAAGCAGAGAGCAACATGAAACCATCGATTTCATAGATACTTAATGATTAGTTCTTTCATGATCTGAAAGGGTTCATACTTTATAAAAGCATTCTAAAACTGACAAAGTCAAAACTGCCAATGAATCATTGTAACATTATTAATACTGTATATATTTGACTCATTAAATATCTTTTAGAAGTATCAGGATCACATCTTGAAGGCATAAAGAAGAGAGGCTTCTATTTGGATGACATCGTGAGTAAAAGGCACCTTTCTTTGCTGTAATTACAATTATTTTGTATGTACCTGTATTTTCCTTCTTCTGTAAATGATCATTGCTTACATGTAGTTATCAGGTTTCATTATCATTACCATGATTGTTGTCAAATCGTCATTATAGCCATCATCACAGACATATTTAGCCTATATATTTGTGTATTGCCATGTCATCGCCTTTTTTAATTTGTCTTTTTGTTCTGAGCTATAATTATCTTTTACGGTAGCATTTTTATTTCATTTCAAAACAATTTTTTAACAGAAATTCCAATGTTTACGTCGCCATCGCCAAAATGTGACAATTTTTTTTTAAATGTTCACGCTCATGATCTAAACTTTTCCTCTCTCTCTCTCTCTCTCTCTCTCTCTCTCTCTCTCTCTCTCTCTCTCTTTCTCTCTATCTATCTATCTTTCTACCGGCGCCATGGCCTGACGGAGGGCCTAAAAGTCTGAGATCACCTTGTTGTGGACTGACTTCATAAAGAAAAAACTAAACCTCTCTCTCTCTCTCTTGTTTTGTCACTATGATATCGACTAAAACTAAATGATGTGGTTAGATAATATGTCTTTAACGCCGTATTAATAATATCAAGGTTTGATTCTCCTTTATGTGAGTAGTACCAGCATGTAAAAGGAGATGGTGTCAAGGACTTAAAGATTGTGGAGGACGGAAAACATTTGCAGATAACCTGGGAGGATGGACATGTTTCTAGGTAGGAATATTTTCCTAAAGCATATATCGCTGATCGAGCGTCATATAAGAAACCATAGTAAGCTCTTTATATTAGTAGATTGTGATTTTCTAAAGTTATGCCTTGTTCCTCCTAAATGGGCCCATTGGTCACATCACTCTAAAGGCCTCTTTTATGCCTCTGAGATTACCAAGGTTTGAGATCTGTAGCTATTTACTGGTACTGGCTTTAGGATTAGTTTTCGCGTTGGAGTATTACCAAAAGAGAAGAGATATAAGAAGTGTTTTTTATGTTTTAAAATGGATTCATAGTGATGGACGCGCTTGCTTTATTGAATTTCTATTTTCAGATTTTACAGCATGTGGCTGCGCCATAATTGCCACTGTGGGGTTTGTTTGCCTCACACTTCCACTGTGTTGGTTAATTTCTCCAAGATTGATGAGAATATCAAGGTTACCTCAGCAAAAATGGATGGTGAGTTACATTAAGAGAGTTAACAATCTCTTCAATCTCGTAATTCATGTTTAAATCATTCAGGTTTTACTAATTGTCTACAAGTTTGTAATAAGATGCAAGACTTCACCTATTTTTACACAGCTCTCGGTTGGATGTTGAATATACAGCTACATTATAATAATATGTTGCTTTTATGTCAGGTTTAAAGCCAGTCATAATCACTCTTTCATCATAATTTTCTTTACTGCTTATCCTCTTCTGAAATGAAATAGTATACAGAATATCTTTGTTCGCCGGCTGTTCTATATTGTGCTTTTAAGAAAAAAGCTTACATTCAATATCTACGATCGCTGACTCATACGTTTATTTCTCATGGAAATCAGGTGATAATGTCATAGTGATAGGCTGGACTGGCGAAACAGGAGAAGAAAAATATCACGAGGGACCACTTCTCACCAAGTTTCTCAGGTACCATTGCTACTCAGATGCAGCTGATAAGCAAAGGCGTGAGCAGAGAGCTATGCGATTTTATGATGATGTGAGTATGATTATGCAAAATCCCTTTCTATGGACTTTGTAAAAACCAGAGAGTAATAATTCTTGAATAAAATCGATGATCTAAGCCCAATTTGTTGAACTGCCACAATTAAGAATTTCTATTATAAATTCTACTTTTCTGAAAATGTTTCAACATGAAATACAGCCAAACGTACCATTTGAAATACAATTATTTTTAAGAATATCATGAACAAGTTCTCTTTCATTGCCCACAGAATTTGATATCTTTTGATACAAGGACAAATCGGTTATGTATTTCAAATCATTGATATTATATAGGTTTGAACATTTTCTTATCCTCAAAAAAGATATAGGCTAAATTATGCTGAAGGTAAACATAAGTTTTTTTTCTCATAGAAAACAATACCTGAGCTCGAATACAAGGATGTTATCAGTTCTGATGAAGCATTGTACAAGTAAGCGATTATATGGTTCATTTATAAAAAGACAAAGAGACAACATTGTCTTTTTAATGATTGCTACAAAAAAAGAAATATTTTTATAGATAATAAAGTTAATTAATGAAGTAAAAATGCATCAGTATTACAGTGGACAACTCAGCCAAAATAACTTTTCAGATTTGCATCATTTTCCACAATAATTTTCGTTCACTGTATTTGTAACCCAATCTTTGCTGAATCATAATTTTTTCCTTTTATCATGTATTCAGCATCCTACAAATTGATATTCTAGATCTAATTCTTGAGTAAGGAAAAAAATAGCCCACTAATATTGAATCAAGTTCTTTAGAGAATAATCATTTCATCTTGTTTAATTGTATTTATGATGATTAGGCATAGATATTTTATGCAAAGGCATAGATAGTGATTAGAATTCATGATACATTTTTGAAGTTCTGTGATCAAGCAAATTTGCTTTCAAACACTTCTGTGTTTTGATTCCTGCATTTGCTTTTTGTAGATGGTTGTTGGCTCTCAGTGAAAGAGGAATTTGTCTTATCAAAAACGTTCCTTCTGAAAAAGAACACGTTTTGAAGGTAAGCAGTAAAATGCATGTAGACTGTAAATTACAGGATTTTTTTACGTTAAAATAATGTGCAAAGAAATTATAACCCCCTGAGTATTAATTTCTACTGTCATCTATTTGAATAACATTCTTGTGGGAGGAGACAAGAAATACTATAGCAATATTAAAAAGAAGGCACGGATCACACTGTTTTACCCAAAATGAGGCACAATGGTATTTTCCATTACATCTCAATTTCTGACATATGAAAGAACATTTAAATTTATTCATTTACTGTTGAACAGCATTTGGCGTTTGCAAGTTTTAATACTTTTGGCTTCTTATCGTGATACTGACTATCACAGTAATTATTTTGATTGGCTAGGTGAAGGTATTATTTTGACTTTAATCTGCTGATGTATATTTATCAGCGGGGTTATGAAAAAGGTGAGATGATAAACTGTATGATGAAACGCAATTATATTCTTACATTAGAAGCCATTGTATCATTTCTTTTTGATAATTTTTTAGTACAGCTCATCTTGAAAATATATTATTTCAGCTGCTTTGCTTTCATTGTTTGTATTTACACTTTACATAAAAAAAGTTAAGCTTTTTAATTTATCCCATTTTAGCATCATATCTTACATGTTAATCAGAGATATTCTGTACATAAGAGTCATGAAACGGTTCTGAGTTTGATTGTATGTGTGTGAGATTAAAAGGTAAGGCGTTTAAGGTATTACTGTAAGGCGAAGATTTGCGTTTTATGGCAGTGATGTTTTTTGCTTAATCTCAACTTGGCGCCTAATGTGGATGCTATTCCTGTGAGCAAATTTTACTAACATCGAAGGATGTTGATTTGTATAAGACTGGGAAAGTGTTAGTAAAAATTGATCATATATCTATTGACCTCAATTAAGTTTACAGGCATGTAAAATTTTTGTTGAGTTTTATCGCCCAGTAAAAATTCAGTGGATAATTATGGTTAACATTTTCTTTAGTTAAATTATTACAGTGTTAGAATTTAATGATCTTGACACCTCCTAGAGCCTGAAAATTCTTTTATTTTTTTTTAAACATTCATAAACACCTTTTAACAGTAATACGTTTTTGATTCATAATATTTTTCTTAATATTCTGTTTATCTCATTTATTTGCAGGCTGCTGAAAGAATAGCCCCAGTGCAGCATACAATTTATGGAAATGTAAGGTTCAATTTTTTCCACTTTCCTATTGCCTTTACAGCTCTTCATAAACATAGTTTAGGCTAATAACACACAAAAAAAAATTAAACTAATTGTTTCTGTTGTTGCTTCACAGAAAAAAAAATCAAATTCTTTTACTAAATTGCTTTCGTTTTTCAAATATAGCACATCAACAGTGCATATTTTTGTCTGTTATTACAGACTTTTGAGGTAGAAACATCTCCTGATCCGATTCCAGAGAATGCAGCTCATACCCGTATAGGTCTGGATCTACACATGGATCAAATTCATTATGAGTCGCCTCCTGGTCTCCAGCTCCTCCATTGCGTTAAGTATGTGGCAATTCTACTCTGTCCTTGACTCTATCATGAATTATAACCTTTGATCCATATCAAGATCTGCTAAGCAGAGTTAAAAACATTGCGTGAAATATTTCAATTCAACGTTTGAAGGCTTGTTGTGCTTGATAATTCATGGGTCTTTAACATGCTTTTCAAAGAGTCCTTTATGACAAGAGGCTTTTAAATGCTATTTACATTTATTGTTTTACAATGATTTGTGTCAGTTTTGCTACAGTTAATCCACATTTAAAGAATACAATGTCAAATCACAGAACAGCATTTTGTTAAATAATGTTAATCTGAAGCTGTTGGGTGATGTCATGAATAGAAGTGGCACACATATCAACTGATAAGTTGGAATGTTGATTTCTCTTGCTATGTAAAAGTTTATTGATCCTATAAATTTGTAGCTTGTGCCATCACAGGTTATTAGCACAAATCAACAACATTATTGTGTTAGCAATTTGTTTATATTCTTGGTTCTTGAAAAGAAAAATGTAGCACTTTAGTTAGAAAGCAGATGCAGGCTGCCAAAAGAGAAATTTATAAAATATTTTCCAAGACCTGTTTAATATGGTCTGCTGCCCTAATTGTTCAAATTTCTTTAAATTTTCTTTAGAGCTTCTGATAATATTTTTCACTTTAGAAATTGGTCTCGTGTTTTTTTACATTTTTTAATAGGGTCCCTTTATGTGCATAGTTTGCGTATAGTTCATATTTGAATATCTGCTATGTATTGTATAACAAAATCAAAATTTCATTTTTTTGAGAAGCATATGGTCAATTTATTTTATTGCAAATTTAGTTTTCGCTACCATTCTTTTTTTTTTTTTTCATTTCAATGATTTGTCCCTCTATGTGCATGGTTTGCCTTTAGGTCATATTTGACAATCTGTTACGTATTGTACAACAAAATCAAAATTTCATTTTTTGAGAAGTATTATGGTCAATTTATTTTTTACAAATTTAGTTTTCGCTTCTATTCTTTTTTTTTTTTTCATTGCACTAATTTCCCCATCGTCCAAACATTTCAACTGTGCAAGAATGAGTGAATAGAATGTATATACTCAGTTCATAAAGTATAACAGTGATTATTTACTCCTTTTTATTATTTACAAAAAAATAACTCCTACTCCCTTTTTTTTTTGTTTACTTTTCAAATGGCTATAGATTTGACGAATGCATACAAGGAGGAGAAAACTTTTTTGTGGACATGCATGAGGTCGCCCAAAAGTTTAAAGAGGAAGAGCCAGAGCTCTTTTACACCTTGACAAGAATACCAAGCACTGCCAACACAGTAGACTATAAAAGGTATCCTTAGTGCAAGGATAATTTGTAGGATTATGAGCCGAAACGATGTACTATTCTGCCCACAAGTTTCATACACAGCTGACCAATAGAAAAAAAAGTTTTCAAATGAAATATTAAAGGAGGGAAAAAATTATATTCTTTTGGTTATCAATTTATGTATGAAATTTGCTTGAAAACTTTCTGTGCAGACAAGTTTAAGCAGCGATATTTTATTTGTGGCATGAAACCATGTTATGAGATATTCAATTTTCTAAAAACTTTTCCAGAGCAAGACCAGCTCATGTCCGTATTCAGAGGCCTCTAATTACAATCAATCACAAGGATGAGGTTTGTGAATACATGTATATGTTTGCCCCATTTCAATAAATAATGTTACCTGTAACATAAAAATTGCAATTCTATATTACAGTATCATGCTAAAATGATGTATTTAACATGAATATTTTTTGTGCGATGGTGCATGCAATTCCATGTTTATGAAAAACAAGGAATGATTGTTAAGTATAATTACGTATGACATTACATATATGATAACAGTAAAATTGAAGAGTGGCAATTTAAATGCATAAAGTTATCGTCAAAGCACTTGCATGAAAACTTTTAATTAAGCTCACCACGCAGAATGTATTTTTGTCCCTTCGAAGATAGCGGAGCGTTACCCTACTAATTCTGTCAGGGAGATGATCGTAGAGATTTAAAAAAGTGTTTCTGGTAATTAAAATTTGCAAACTAATTTAGGTCATATATGTCTATGTGTGTGTGCATGCGCATGCCTTTTCAATAGTTGTTTTAGGCCTAGTAAGATGATTATAAATGGTGAGATATATGAGTTGAAAATTCGTGAATTATTCTGAGTCTCTATCTATAGTGGACCAGAAATGAAAAGGTCCTTGTTTTTGATTGAAATGATCGAGTCTGTTTCCCCTGAATGATATTACTAAGATGGGTAGTTTGTCCTGCTTCAACTTTGGTGTGCCGTCTTCTCGCTACACTTTTCACCCATATGCTGAGTTCAAACACATTTTGAGGTTTCAGGTGTAAGTCAAACCACGCCACACCTAATAGTTTCGTGTATTTTAGCTTTTTAATTTTTTAGTAAATTCAAACAATGAAGTAATTTGAGAGACATATTTATAGCCCATGGCAATTATATTCCTCAATGTTCAAACTTTCTTTAGGTTATCGAAATCGTTAGTATCTTTGATTCTCTCTTTCTCCTTCTCAGTAATAATGTGCTTATAGAGAAAACATCAAATTGATCCCACTTGTTGAAGAACTCAAACATCTATAGTCACCAAACAACATGTATATGAATTTTTTTTATTGCTCCGTAATGCAAAACGAACGGTGAATGAATGAACCGACCCAAGGCTAAGTTAAAGGGAGGCAACTCAAAACCTATTTGAATGAAAAAGAAAAAGAAAAGAATGTAAAGATTCCTTAACAATACTGTTTAAAATTGCAAATCTACGAACATGCCAGATAGCTTCTCTATAATATACCATGCATATCGAAATCGATGTTTGGTTTCTTCACACGACTATTTACAGACAAAAAATGCTTAGATATATATACAAATGTTTCTGCCTTTATCTCCACCTGTACTGAAAAGTGGGGGTGGTAGGAACAATTTTAAACTAGTTTCTTAAGTTTCGGTATCTAGAACCCATAAAATGGCCGTGATCTATAAATTCTGCCAGAGACGCTTCCAAGCATAATGCTTTGGTCTAGAGTTTTTCAACTGATCATCCCTGTTTTTTTTTTACTTCTGTCATTGTGTCCATCTGCATAAGTCTACTTGTCCGTTTGAATTTCAGCTTCTGCGGTCATTGTTTTGCTTTTTACTTTTCATATTCCCTTCTCTCTCTCTCTCTCTCTCTCTCTCTCTCTCTCTCTCTCTCTCTCTCTCTCTCTCTCTCTCTCTCTTTACTTACCCTATCACTTCTTGCCACCCCATATGTGTCTTTATGCTTTGTGGCTTTTATCACCTTACATTTTTCACCTATCGTGTAGGCATTGGTTGCGCAGTGGTCAGCAAGCTAGCCCTTAAATATGCATTAACTTTGATATAGATGATTCATGAGCCTGCCACCGCAGAATTTAAAAGCTGAGCCCAATTGAAAGCAACGAGCTTGAGCTGAAGACATAAAAGTAAATTTGACTTTGATAACAAAGCTATCTCTGAAATGAACATTTAATGGTCAAAATTTAATCGCTGAGGCCTAATATGTATGCAATATTAGTCTCAATTAGGAAGCAAAATAAAAATTGATAATTTTGCGTTAACAATTTACGAATATGATTTGGCTCTTTCAATGACGATTATCCATGCCTCTAGAGTTCCAGTCTGTTTTGAACGCGTTGAGATGGTTTGAAACATGATCATATCTAAATACGAATGAGGGGAATAGGTGGCACTAGAGTGGACGCACTGCTTTAAATCTTCGGTGATCTTCCATGAATAGTTCAGATCCGCCCAAAGGTGCACTGTCTTCAAACCTGACATCTGTAAATTGTTTAATCACACAAAAGTCATTTAAAAAATAAATTAAACAGTGTAATGGGCCGCACTAGATTAATCTTGTCCGTATTTATCACGAATACCACTAGGCAAAAAGTTTCACGAGTACTTTGTGTTATTTAATTATAGATCTAGCTGAAACAGCATGTGACAAGTTCTCTTCGAATAGACTAGAGGGCAGAATCACTCCAAGTCTTGCCTCTTTTTTGAATCACCCTGTCCGCCATGCCCTTGAGTACGCTTATTTGTCCACTATCAAGATATCCTAAAATGTGTATGTCTGGCATTTGCAAAGTCACCCTCCCTTTCTCTTTATTTAGTTTTCTCTTGCATGACTCTCAAACTCTCTTAATACCCATTTCTTCTCTCTTTCGTCATTCCCTGAATTTTCTATCGTATTATTGAACTGATTTTAATCTCACCCTTTCATCTCACTTTCTTTAGTTTTCCTTGCATGTGTCTCCCAAAATCCCTTTGCACTTCTTCTAAACATTTTCGTAAACTGTCTCTAACTGCTTTGATTTAAGTGGTTCATAAACACACTGGCATTGAGTACACAAATAAAAATTAGAGCCCAGCAAAAATTACAATTCTTTTTATTTAACAGATTGTGAGTGTACTGTGGCAACCAATGTTGATAGCTCCTCTTCAAGTGCCAGAGGTATGACTGTTGATTTGTTTGCTAAATAAGAAGAATTCAAAGAGTTTTTGCCTTGTTTATTTTTTTCTTGTATTTTAGTTTCACGAAAACTCGAGCAAAAGTTATCACCAAGCCATGAAAAAAAAAAGTCGCAGTATATGATTGATTTGTCACATTATTGATTTTCTACCCTCACACAAAATTATTGAAGTATTGAAGTTATCTTAATATTGTATTGCAATTTAATTATTGTATATTCAACAATTTTTTTTCTCTTCAATGGAATAAGCAATTTTTTTTAACAATACATGAAGATGAAAAGTTTAACTCTTTAATTTCCAGAAAGACGTTGAAGCCTTCTATAAAGCTTATGGGAAGTTCTATTCACTGGTGCATACTTACAAATCAATGGTAAGGTATTTGGATGTTTGAAGAGTGCACTTAGTGACCAAGGAGATGATGAATAAATGTTATAATTAATCTGCCAATCAAAAAAAAAAAAGAAAGAAAGAAAAAAAAAAGACAAAAGAAAAAGGTAGATGCATAGTTGAAAGAAAGTTTAGAAAATAATAAATTATTTGATATTATTACGTACAATAGGGCTATCTTTCCTACAAAAAAAAAAAGAATATGATAACAAATATCTTGCGCCAACTTTGACTTTGTCTTAAATCTCCTTGTCTCTTGCAAATGGTCAAAGGATAGAGCTTTCATTAAAGCCTACATGTCTTGAGACCAGTTTTGATTAGAAATTGATAATGTCATGATTAAAATGATTTTCCCCTTTTTTTCATTACTGTTATGCAAATATTTATACCCCAAATACCTTTTCACAGAATCGCTGCATACGTATAAGTTATACAGTTTTCAGGTTTGCAAAGCTAACAAAATACAGTTTGTGGTTGCATAACGGATTTAAAATATTCAAAGTGAAACTTGCGACCATTTGAACTGGTCTGGATACAAATTCTTATTTCAAAAGGCATGTAAATGAAAAGAAAAGAAATAGGGACTTTTTGTGCAGGAGGAGAGAAGAGCAGGGAGACAGGGTGTAGACGAATAATCAAGTTTGAGGATCAAAGAGTTGTATGTGAAACACTAAAATTATTATTCCATTTTTCTCTCTTTTTCTTGCTGTCCAGCAAAAACAATACATTTAAATAATGATATCTCTCCCCTTACGTTTTGAATACTACAGTCACATTGAAAGTTAAGTAAACCCCCC
>BLXT01008612.1:527962-539005 GCA_019648995.1 Plakobranchus ocellatus | reverse complement strand
GATTAAGTTTGGCAACTACTTGAAAAGTAAATTTTTGGCTATTTTTCATTTTTAATGCACAGTAATGTATAATAGTATAAAATATTAGTTCTAGTCTTGAGTTTAGGAAATACAAAAAATGAAAAATTTTGAGCACCAGACTATTATGTAATGCTTAAGAGGAAGTCATGGTCACTGGCTCCAATTTTTCTTTAAATGCAGAAATGGTCTTATTTTCTCTCAGGAAGTACTCCAAATACGTATAAATTGGATATGTAAACTCAAATGTATTGAATTTATTGAAAGGATTTTATTATGTTGGTAAGTGTAAAGCAGACGAAGGATGATGAACAGTCAAAACAAAAAACATGAAAATGTATTCTTAAAAATAGACAACTTTCTTAGCAAGCTCTCTGATATCGTTCTTATCATAACATCGAAAAAGTTTTTCAAGCATTTGGACAATAATAAAAAAAAAGAATAAAAAAACATAAAAGTATTAAAAGTGTGAAGGTAAAAAACATCTACAAACATTCTTAGAATATTGACCTCTTCTTTTATATTTATTTTCCAAAAAGTAAGGATTATGTTGGTACTCTGATTGATAGATGAGTTTCATATTCTCTAATAAATAGTTATTTTCTCTTTATTTAAAGATTCAAACATTTATATCTGATCCTTCTCTTCTTTATTTGCTGTTTTCAGGACAAGATAAATCTATAATGTCACTCGTTTTGATTGGCATTTAAAGAATATAAGAATAAACTTTTTCACTATAATTGAATCTACAATAAGTTTGAACTTCAAATGAAAAAAGAAAAAAAAGAAAACGAAAAAAATACTCAAAATTATTTAAATCTTACCTTGGCAAAATCCACTCACAAATCCAGATGGATGCTTATGTAGCGATTCCTGTACCCTCACAACTTAACAAAAACATAAATCCATTAAAACGCAGATTTATTGCAAATCCTTGCTACACAGCTTCTAAACTAGCACATTTTTCAGAAAAATATGGGATATTTCATTAGATATCTTAATTTAAGTGCAGAAAATTTCTTTTCATGGTCTTGTCTGTTTTCTGCCTTATAAGCCCTCTTTTGGTTATGCTTGTTGGGTGCCTGTGGCATTGGAATTTGAAAAGTTGTAATAATATAGTACATTAGGCATAAGTTATCTGCATTGCGTCTTGTTACAACGTTATAAGTAGGAATTTAGTTTGTGAGGAGAACGATAACCCCCTCCATGCTTAGGAGATTTAATAAATTGGCCCCGGCATAGCGCCGCTCTCAGGTGTCATGATTAATCACCTCCTGGTATTAGATCTGACAGCCACTGGGCCTCTTATCGCGAGATACACTCTGTGCATAGGAATTGTACTAAAATCTGCTAAAATTTCCAGCCTTTAACCTGCCCGAAAACAAAACTCAAGGTCTGTAGCAATTAACTGTTCATTGCCATCACCTGCAAAAACTAAAAGAGTATTCAAGAGGCAAGACTACGTTAGCTGACTGTGTTTTATAAAGAATTTGTGGCAGTCATTGGCATCTTTGGATCAAATACATACAAATTTAACTGCAGTACAGACATATAAATCTTACTTTAACTGTCAAACGAAGATGCCTCACTTCAAGAGATCAAATTCTTCATAAGGTAGAGACACATCTCTTTTATGTTCCCAATTTAAAAAAATGTCCAACTGCACATTTTTAATTTATTCAAGTTTTTGTGTAATGATTCAGAGTTAATGTCAATATGATTTATTAAAATGATCCAACTTTAAAATAGTTCTTGCACATCTATAAACTTATACGGCTTAAAAATCATTGCATTTTGTTGATAAATATATTTTCTGTCTTTAAGCCTTAAATTTCACCTCATACTGCGCATAGATTAGTAAAAACGACGCATAAATTGCACTGTTATTGAAATAGCTGTAACATTTTGCTGGGCCTAGCATTGAGCTGGGCGGTGTATGGGGTCACGGGGTCAGGGGGGTCGGCTCAGTTCGAAACTAAATAAGAGGCAGCAGACAGCTGCGTCTCTTCAGGTGGGAAAAAAAACTAAAAACTTGTGGCTCCTGGTTCGTTGTGTGAGTCATTACTCTTTTTCGTTGTATAGGATTGTGAAAATTTTGGAAGTGATGAGTAAATGGTATTTGCAGAAATAGATGTTCATATTTAAGAAGATAAACAGATATGCCTGTCATCTCTCACAGGTAGAAAATAAACTTTTCTGCAGCAATAGTCAGTACCTCAGAAAGTCATTCTTCAATCAATTTTATCAGGTTGTACACAAATTTTTTTTTTCTACTGCAGGTGGAATGGAGCAGGAAGTCATCTTTTCCAAAATTAAGGAGGGTTTTGAAAAAATTAAGGAGCAGAAGGCTACCTCTGAAAAGTACTCTGCTTTGGACAAAACACCAGCCACCTACGGTGTTGTAAAGCAGCAGAGGGACAATGATGTTGACCTTCACACAAATCAGACGGTAATACTGATTTAGAAAATTAACATAAGCAGCCATAAAATTTTGCTTCATAGGGTAGACTTTGGTTGTGAATGGATGTCAGTTAAACCAAAACCTCTGCAATCCATTCATGGCTGATTGGACCACAATGCTGACCAGGGTCAAGCAAGATCAAACACCTAGATCAAGTATTAAAATGTAAAATATTTCAACATACAGAAAAGCCTTTTAGAAAATTGTGATAACGTTTTTGCTTAATAGAGATGATACATTCTTGTGAAGCAAAATCTTTAAAATTTTTTGTAAAATTAAAAACAAAGTTTTGGTAATCAATCAGCTGTAAGCATGCCTTGCTTGAAGAAAGTTTAAAAGAAGGTTTATTTGTTCGTTTGCGCTGTCTTTGCTACTTATCTCCTATTCTTTTACAGATGTATTCATGTGGATCCTTGGCGCCAAAAATGGGCAGAGGTGGAGGTTGCATGGATCACCAATTTAGGAAACCCCCTGAGCCTTGGGAGCTTGCTGATGGGTAGGGTTTTGTTTTCATATGTGAAGTGAACTAGAATGAAACTGTCGCATGCCAGATTTTAGACATAATCAGTCATGAATGCACTGTACAAGAATTGGCTTATCAATTACATTTTGTTATAGAGAAATAATCATGTCTCTATCACAATTCTGTCAAAAGATATTTGAAAGTTTGAGGACTATCATGTTTTTGTTTTCTTTGTGAGTAAACAAAATTGGTAAACTTTTTTAGACCCAATCTCCTAACCTGATCTAGCCCATACATGTGTCCACCTGAGGAGAAATGACTTAAAATGTAAAAAGCCAAAAAAAGTTCTTTACAATTTCAGTAAACTTTTTACTCCAGTAATTAAATATTGTATGCAGCCAAAATGAGATAGGCATAAATATGAACATGTTTCTTATTAGATGATTACTGAATTATTCACTGAAAATCATAGTGTTTTAGTCATATTAGTAGCATCTGTACTTAAATTCTGAATACTTGCTTTCAAGATGCCAAAAAGGAATTAAAAAGAAAAAAAATCTTGGCACGCCTAAGGCTTTTGATCAGCCTTGTTATGTTGATAGGGTCCTATTCAAAGACTTACTTTTGGTTTTGATGGAATATAGTGAAACTTGAGATCATTGCTCATAGAGGACTGTTGTAAGGAAAAAAAAGTTGTCTCTATGTAACATTTTAAGATTTGTTGAAAACTCTTGTGTAGTTCCTCCATAGTGTTTTCATGGGCTGAGAATAAGTGATCCCAAAGTCATCCCCATAAATGGATTAATTCCATTTGAATGAATTAGAGAATCTAGTCATTCTCTTAAGTGTCCAATGTTAAACAAACATATGCTCATTTTCATTCTGATTCTAATTTATCATTAGCCATAATTTTTATACTATACCTAGGTGCGTTCATCTACTGGCGGAACTGAGTCACATTCAGGCTGTGAGTGGCCCAGTGGGCAAACTTATCCCAGCCATGGCCGATGCCTGTGCTACAAAGGAGTACACACATTACCACAATTTTCTTGAGACAGTATGCAAACAGGTATAGGAATCATATTCTATTTTTGCCACCCCCCCCAAAAAAAAGAAAAAAATAAAATAAAAAAGATAAAAATTACGTACATCTTAATTTAAACAAAAAAAGGAGATTTGTAAACAATATGTGCTCAAAACAAGACCACAGATACAAAAATAATATGATTTCTATAAAAATTCAAAATCTGATGCTCCTGAGAGAAAAAAACCCTCCTTTTTTATGTTTTTTTTTTTCCAATCTGCATTTTAATTTATATTTTACATGACTAATTTTTTTGTGTGTAATGGCTTCTGAGCAAGTTCTTCTCCAGCTTGAGATTAAAAAAAAAAGAAAACTACAAAACTACAGCATTAGGTAACTTTTAATTTTGAAAATAACATAGCCTTCATATTTGTTGATTTTATTTCATTTTATTTTTCTAAGAAACTTGACACACAGATCATATTTACAATGTAAAATATATTTTCTTTTTATTTGAAATGTCTAATCATACAACAGCTTCCTAACCTGGCAAAGGGACTTGGGAAACGACCTTTTAAGATGTACTTAGAGATGTTTTTGGATTACATTTTTGATGCACTTGTAAGTACTTTTTGAGTGATCTGTAGAGCAAAATAATGTAATGCTTTTTACAAAAAAAGCAGGTGAAAGGAATAAAAAAAAAAAAGATTTCAAAGCTTAAGAGTAACTTTTAATGTCTATAGAATATTGAATTCTTCTGATATGCAGTGCTCTCAAATGTTGTGAAAAGTAACAGATTATACAATTTTTTTTTCAAAATTCAATTTGGCCTTAGGTAAATTGAAAACTTGAAAGGCATTTGTTGATTTCACTATAGAATTGATTATTAAAGTTTTTATCTGCAAATCTGGATGAAGAAGAATAAAGCTTTCTATTTGCTAAATTAGCTCATCACATTATCAAATTGAACTTATAGCTGATTGTTTTAAGTTGCATGTGTAGCCTTAATTGTTTTAAGTTGCATGTGTAGCCTTAATCAAGTAAATCACGTTCAACAGATTCAAATGTTTAGGAATTTTTATGTTGAATGCAAGGGAAAAAACACAATATACATTCAGTACATTTATAAAAGATAAGAGTGTAGCATATCTTTTCTAATAAGTCTCCTGCATTATTTGCTAACACGAGTTTACAAACATCTCAAATGCAATTGCAATATAAATTATTTGGCAATGTGTAAATTGAAGTAAAAGAATTATTAACCATTCATCTTCCTATTATCCTTTATATTCCTTCTCTCAGTTGCCTGTTAGGAATCAATGGACATATTCATGTATCTAAGATGTCTATGCATAGATCCTCGTAGATCTATCAAATAGTTTAAATCTATGTTGATTCATGCAATAATATGTGTCCCTTTGTTGAGGTTAGACCAGGCCCTTCTATATTCTAGACTGTTTCTTTTATAGCGTTTGACTGTATTTTTTTTTTCTTCTCTAATATGCCCCCAATCTAAAATTGGACCTTAGAAATATTTTTAAAAGTTATTAAATTCATTGAATAAGTTATAAGTTTTTCAGGAATTTTAATGAATAAAACTGGCATTGAAATTAATTGCTCATTAACTGGAAAATGGCTTCTAGATTGGGATCTACCTCACATCCAATTTTTACACATGGCTTATAGTATGGGATAACGGCTAGGATAGAAATTTATACTGCTCATTAGATCACACATTGGTACAGAATGCCTCCAAATTATACTGAGAATATGGTTTATCAGGTTGTTTTCATAATGTAACGCTGAGTCATTTTATTGATTTTTTTTTTAATCAACCCTTGAATTTTCGGGCATTTTATTAGCTTACCCCTCCCTACCCCCCCAAAAAAAAAAAAAATAGAAATATATATATATGTAAAAATTACATTTTGCTGTTTCCATTCACCAGGACAGTGAGATAGCCTTGACTGCAGCTGCAGCTGCCCAATGCTTGATAGATCTAAGCTTGTTCTTGGGACCAGGAATCGTAAGGGGTCGGATTGAACAGTATAACAGGATGTGAGTGATGGTTATTCAGGCATTGAGAGATTTAAAATATAGTACAAAAAGTGGTTTTTTTTTTTTTTTTTTTTTTAAAGAATAAACACTATACACACTGAATTAAAAAATTACTACTCTCATTGTGAAACCAATGTCAAGACAGCTTTATAAATAATAGTGTTTGAAAATCCCATGAAATGTGGGACACTTATATTTGCAGGAAAATGTTTTTGGAAGCTGTGAGTAGAAGTATTAGTCATATTTTATAGTCAGAGATGATAAGAATATGGTATTAAAAAAAAAAAAAAAAAGAAGTGAGAGCTTTACAAAAAATCTCTTTCTTTCTCAAGATATTTTTTCATATTCTGTTGTAACGTAGGAAACTTGCTAGGTGTAAGTTTACCTGAAGGCATTTGAAAAGGTCATGTATAAATGATGCAAACTGTTGACCCTATGCCAACATCCTTTATTAAAGTATAATTTGTGGTAATTATTACCACTGCTGCTCCATGGTACTGGAAGATAATTTTGCCTATGCTTCTTGTTGCTTCACACAAAAACTTTACTTACAAGCCATTATGAATTATATAGTTTTTAAAGTAGCTTTACTAATCTAAGTAATGTCCATATTGTAGGCCAGAAATATCCATAGGGCTATACTTCATCTGTGATTTTGGCAAACTAGGTAATGTGCATGGCAGGATTTTATCAGCTAAAATCTTTCCATGAATAGGAATAGGTAATCGAAAAAAGCCAATTTGTTTTGAGACCAGTTGTATTGAGGCTTAGGCCTTTTATTTCATTTTTAAAGTATCATTTATTATCTAAATTTACTTTCGAATTTTACAATAGTAAAGGCAGTAGAGGATTTTGCTGGCTTCATACCAAGATACATACAATAAGATTTACTGTATCTCAAAGCTTTTTTTTTTTCAAATAATATATTGGGACTAGTCTCAAAGTACTCACTGGTACTTATTAATAGAACTTTTGAAATTATGATTTCGATCGCTGAAGAATTTGAAAAGTAGATATGTATTTAGTTTAAATGTGACAAACAACTTGTGTCAGAAATATCAATATGTCTATGGACAGAAAGATGTATTCAACATGTTAGGCTCATAATTACTTACAATTGTGTTATTTGGCTGGTTCACTGTTGGGAGCCTTGCACCAGCCTAAGTCTAGATAAAGGTTTGAATCTGTGATTTCTAATAGGTGCCTACAGATTTCAGGGCATGTTTATCAATTATGTGCCTCCTTAGGCTCATGATTGAAAAATATATTAAATATATTATTTGCTAATACCATATAAATCTCATGTTAATTTTTTTTCCATTCTTTATAAACTTAAAGGTATTTGCGACAGTTTGATGGCATACCTGGCATACCCATGTCCTCATGACAAAAGTAAACTATGACAGCTGTGAGACCTGATCAAGGCATTTGTGTTCTACCCCCAAGTCAAGGTCCTCATCATTTCTTGCTGTGTCAAAGCATTTCACCTCCAACGACCAAAAATGGAGAAATGAATTCAGGTGAAGCAAACCCATGAAGTGAAAATTGGATCACCATGACTTGTGCTAAGACACTATCATGAATATTCAAAATCTAAAATTGGCTTTCACATACTATTTCAGTTTAATTTTGTTTATCAATGGGGGAGACAAATAATCTTTTTTATTAGGGAAAAAAAGGGCATCTCTATGAAGATTTGTGGATGTGATCTAAATGGAGCAATTGGCGAAAAATTCATGTAAAACATGGGTGATCTTGACATATTTAAGAAATATGACTTATTTGACTCAACGACTTAATTAAATAATTTTGGTGACTATTGATATTTGAAATAATTTATTGTTCATCTGATTTGTGTTTTTTTTGTTTATTTTGCCTTTATTTGTGTAAAGCACCAGGCTTAATATGATGTGATCAGATTTGTGTCATGTATATTTTATTGTGGATTTTTAAAACTGAAGATTAATGTCATTTATTTTCTTTCATGGTCATTGTTACATTTTTGGTTTAGTAATAAGCATCACATCAAGATTCCTATAAAAGTTTTAACTATTGCAAAAGGTCTTGAAATGAGAGCTTGCTCATTTTCACTTTTTTATTGTTTGTGATTCATTTTTTAACTACTGAGATGCTATGAATAAAGTATGACTGAAAAAGAAAATCCTGTTTCACAAAGATCTTATGTTTTGAATGTTTGATCTGAGTCATAAGTTTTGATGGAAGGATCATGATAGCAGTGACTTAGACTGGGGTACAATGCATTGTTCCAAGTGCATGCTATACTCCCCAATTTATTTAGGCCAGGCAGCTACTGTTTTTCTGGGGTCTAATCTTTTGAATAATAGTGAGATTTCATAACGAAAGGAACTTTGCAGCTGCTGTCTCATTTCCACACTATAAATGCTGCAGCATCCAATGATCAATTATCAAAGATTTGTCAACAGGGACAAGTAAAAGAGATTTGCATATGTTGTATCTAGAGCTTCTATTCTCACTATTCCTAATGAGATGATGTTACAAATTTATACTCTTGAGCACTAACCATGCAAACCTGTAAACATTACTTGTACAAGGAAAGGAGAGAACTGATTTATTTGAATCATCTGGTAATGTGCTTAGAAGCCTAGCCTGTTTGATGGATACAACCTATAGGATTGTAGATTTGACTGATTTTTGGTTATTTTGGAGTTACATCCAATGGAGTTGGTTGGTTTGGGCATACCAATTTACCACAGACATAGTTGCTTTGTAGCTAAGCTGGAGTTCGGTGGTTTGAGATGTCAATCTTGCCCTCAACAGCTTGGGACTTGGATGTTTTGTGCCCACATTCTTACATAGGTGATTTATGGGATGGGGACTTGGTTGGTTCGCTCTTTGGTACTTTTGTCAACCTTTTCTTGTGGCACACATTTAATGATGCGGCTACAATGAAAGCTGAATAACACATAACACAAATTGAACCTCCAATAGTGAGTTAAACTTACCTCTTCTACTGGGTTTTTTTTTTGTTGTTGTTGTTACAGACTTTCACAGAATTTCACTAATATTTAGTGCTAGTCTCAATCAATATTTTTTTTTCATTTATCACAGAATGAAAGTGAACTTCAATTCTTAAAGCCATAACTGACTTGGCAGTAACAAATGTATGGCAAAAGTTTAAAAGCCTAATAAAGTTGTTAAAATATACTTACTGTAACCAAGAGGTTCCTATTTTACTAATCTGTGTGTTTATTTTTTAACCGTTGCTTTTATGAGCTTTCTGAGATTAAACCTTTAAGAACATATTGAGGTAAAGCAGTGAGAATGGAAGTTCAATTAACTGTTCCTATACTCACTCTACCGTTGATCAATATCAATGACTTTTGAGAGAACTTAAGGTGTTTATACTAAAAAGATGTGTCTTGTTCGCTTGTTGAACTCGAACCAATTAAAAGCCCATAAATTAAATTAATTTCATGTGAAATTGAGGCTCAAACTGCACTGCAGCAAAGAAATGCAATAACTAGCACATGTTTTCCATTTTTTTTGTTCTCTGCATCAAAGCGTATGTATGTTATATTGGACACATATACAACATACTTATACTGTGTTACAAAGAATATAGAAATATGGTAAAATGCCATGTTAGTTATTGCATTTGCTTGCAGCATTGTAGTTTGAGCTTAAAGCAACCTCTAAGCCCAATAGGTTAAAAGTCAGTCTATTGTTCTTAGTAAGCTAAAAAAAAAGTACTTGCAAAAATTGATCATCATTAAATTTATAAATGCACTTGGCTGTGCTCTCTTTTCAAAACTAAAAAAAAAAATTCCTTCAATTAGAGAAAAAAATTTTGTTGTTGGAATTTCATGAGTTTTTAAATTTTGATACCACTTAACACAGGAATGAAAAGCAGAAGATGGAAATTACGTTTTGTTAGAGAAAGAGGCATTTTGGATCTGAAAGCAACATTCTATACCATACAAATCAGTTCACACTTTGACAGTCAGGACAAAAAGGTGCAAGACGCTTCTGTGATTTAAAGCAGTTCTGATTCATAAGTAAAGCCAGAATTTCACCAGAATGATCAACTGACTATTAAAACGTCTGTTAAATTCAACTAGTCTTAACTAATCAAGGCTTTAAAAAATCATATATTTTTACTGAATAATGATTGATATAAATAGGAGAACATAAATATTGTTCATTAATATTTATTTAGAGGTAACAAATGTATGGACGTACTGTCAACGTTTGTAAATATGTATAAGAGCATAAACTAACACTGATTTTTTATGTAGCGAAAATGATTTTAACTACAATAAATAATCATCGTAAGTTAAGACTGATTCTGGCTGGTTGATTTGAACTGTAGAGTCAGAAAAGTCACTGCAGATCTCTGGCTGGGTACAGCTACTGTGCAACCAAAACTTTTAGGAAATAACTAAAGCCTTCAGTTTCCAAACGAATTTAGGCAAGTAAAAACTTCTTTCATATTTCCATTGTGCAAGTCATAGTCATTCTTTAATAACTGAAAAAAGGGATATGTACAGTCACCAGTTACTGTTGATCACAGTAGAAATTGGTAGAGTAAAAAAAAAAAACCTATCAGCAGAAACTGGTGGAATATTAATAAATGATCAGTAGAAATTGATAGAAATCTGAAGAATTTTTGTAAATTATAAGCAGAAATCAATAAAATATTTTACTTAAAAAACAGAAATTGTAATGTAAGTAAAATATTGCTTTAAAAGGGTATATATTTGAAAGAAAGTGTTAGAATCAGATAGAGTATTAAATATCAGTATGAATCGGTAGAAATAGATAGAATATTAGATAGTAGAAAGGGTTAGAAATGGGTAGAAATTGGTGGGATATTGTATTTTGGTAAAATTGTCACAAACACATAGAATATAGAGATCAGTAGAAATAGGTATAATATTAGGTGTTAGTAGAAATTGGTAGAAATAGGTAGAAAGTTAATAAATTAATACCAGTAAAACTAGTAGAGGGTTTAATTTTATTTAGATATATATTCTTTTC
>BLXT01008612.1:499114-517781 GCA_019648995.1 Plakobranchus ocellatus | reverse complement strand
AAGCAAGAAAACATTCCAACCAAAAAAGAAAAAAAACAACAAAACACACAAACGCACTGCAGAGCATCACAAAGACGGTAAACTAATCATCTAATATTCTACAGCCAATTCGTATTTTATGTATATTTATAATTTAAAAAAAATTTATTTTAAACACTCATTGTATAAAGTAAGTGTGTGTGTGTGTGTGTGTGTGTGGTTTGGGGGGAGGGGAGGGAGGTTCGAGTCCCACGACCTACGCCCTGGCCTGATGAAAGAGAACATGAAAGCCTGGTGTCACTTTTTTTATGGACTGGCTGTACACAAAATCCCAAAGATGTAAATTCATCAGGTGCAAAATATATGGCAAACAAGATTTCGTAATTCAACAACGTCGTTAGCTTGCAAATTCAGGACAAAGAAAGGAAAGTTCAAGAAGTTGGGGGAACGAGCACAAAGCCAAATAGCCACCATCTACATTGTACAATCTATCTCTTCTAATAATTCTAAAATAAGGTTAAATACTGACCCACAAGGAAAGAATAATTCAATATGCTAGGGGGAAAAACCATGCATCATGCTAGGAAAATAATGGACAACACAACGAAAATTGCTTCTAACAAATATACAAGAGGAGCGATAAAAACAACAGATAAAGGGTTGAAAACTAGTGCTCTAGCTCGTGAAAAAAACATAAGAGTTTGGGGACTTAAAAATTCTGAATGTAAAGCTCATATTATTAATACAAATTGTAATTGTTATTGTTATTGTTATTATTATTATTATTATTATTATTATTATTATTATTATTATTATCGTTGTTGTTGTTTTTGTTGTTATTGTTATTATTGATATTATTACTACTCAAAATAAATTCACCTAAGAGAAAAATTACCATCATTTTAACTTTGTTTTTCATGATCTCAAGTTATAAATTTTGGTTGGTTACTGGCTCTTAGTTTCTAAAAAGAAATGTCAGCGAAAAAAAAAAAACAGCCTCTTCCCAGTTTTTACTTGATTGTCGACAGATTTGAGCAGCAGGCATTGAAATGATCATCATAAGGGGTCTGACCTTGGGCGGACTTTCATTTTTTGACTGGCCACTAGCTCCATTGGTAAGATGATTCCGACCGACATCATTGAAACCCGTAAGGTCATCATCGAAATCTCCTGAGCTACGTGGAGGCAACGAGAGCGGCAGGTATCCATTCAATTCCCCTTGCAGAGATCGACGACGCAGTAAGGACAAACTGCCCTTTCGGGAAAATCCCGAATAAGGACGGGAATGTCCGGTAGCGCCGGGGGATCTTCGAAGGGCAGGTCGTTGGTGCAAAGTCAAAGGTGGTGGGGTAAAGGCCGACTTGGGTTCAGATGTAACGCTGAGGGATCCGGGGCTACTGCGAGCAGTCGCGGCCTTAAGAGGTTGAAGGTTAAGGTCAGCAGGGTGGAAAATCGGGCAAAAATAAAGGGAAAAAAACACACACAACAAATGGAAAAAAAAAGTGCCACACACATGGAAACTCAAGTGGTGCATTTAGCTTTCAAAAGTTAGAAACCGTTAGATTAAAAAAGAAGCAACGAAACAAAATAAAGATGGCTTTTATTATCACTACTGTTTTCTGACTTTGGAGGAAATGAAAACAAAAATACCAAGCTAGATTCTGTTTCTTATCTTTTGTGACGTAAAATCAAAATACTTTTGCGGCGTCATATAAAACGATAGGAAAAGAAAAAAAAACAAAACATAGTTTTAAATTAAAACGTTTTATCATTCTAGTCTTCTTGATTATCTTTCCGTATATATTTGAAATATGTGGCAGAATTCCAAGCATGGGATGTCTTGCAACACTTTCTATACTTTTCAATATTGGTTAGTTACTCGAAGATGTTTAATGTCGTCATACTGCAAAGTTACTTCGGTTTTTTGTAAAAATTAGGCCCGACGTGGTGTGCAAAAAGCCTATACCATTTATACCATGCTGAATAAATATTTTATTTCATTTATTCAAACACATAAATTACCATCAATATAAACTAACCAATTGAAATTAGCGTCTTCACAATTATAAAATGAAATGTTATAAGGTATATTATAATCGACGATAAAAAATCAGGACGAATTTATCAAAAGTTATCATATTCAGAAAAATTTATTTTATAATCCCTGCTACTTTCGGTAATCGGACCATTTTATTTATGTCCACACAAGCTCCGAATCCTCTGAGTTTGGGAGCAAAGACATAATATTTATTTTGAATTTTATATTTTTAGTTCCGAAACGGGCAATGCGAGTTTCAATTTTTACTTATTTCAAAAGATGAACAGTAATCTTCAATGGCGTGAAGGATATGGTATGCACAGGTTGTCATCCGATTTGTTATAAAGCTAAATTCGTGTAAAAGCTAAGTTGTGGAGATAAAAGCATGTACATCAGTATAGTGCAGAATAGAAATAAGGAAATAAAAATGAAATTTAAAAACGGGAAGAGTTTCCATACTTTCACTTTCACTTTTTTTTGTTCAGCCCTAATGTATTTTATTAAAAATAATATTGTAAAGATCAACGATCTTCAAAACGGGGGAAACATTTTTTAAAATTCTAGTCTACATGAGCAAAAACTACAGCAATTATTGAAAAGTCTATCACCAAGGGATACAGCAAGCGAGATCAGGACTGAATTCACACAATTACAGTAAAATAGACATAGAATTTCATGATTTTAAAAACTTAAAAATATTTAAAAACTGAAACAACTGGGGTGAAAAGTAAATATGTTTTTTAGGTCAAAATTCTTTTTTTTTGTTTTTTTTTTAATGGTTACCAGGGCATTGAGGGGCCGTGTTCATGTTATCAAAGCAAAAAAAAAAAAAGCATTTGCATCAGTTTTCGAAGATATTTTGCCAAAACCAAGAAATGATTTACCGATTCACAAAATAACTTAGGTTTAATACTTCGAATTGTGCATTTTGAAAAGAAAAACACGGGTCAAAAATTCTAGCAGATAATAAAAATCGTTTTTTTTTTTTTTTACGTGCCGGGGTATTTTGTTTTGAAATTGAAATAATTTATTGTCTCTGTTCTCTGGACTTGACATACAAACCCAAGAAGAATTTAAATCTTTCCTTTGAAGCTTTAAGTTAAGGTATTGGGTGAATCCAGCCTGATTATAGTAGGTTAGCTAAGGGACTTGTTAGAAACCAAAAAATCAAACCATGGGGCAATGCTAATTATCAGTATATTACCATACCAAGTACCATTAAAGAACCATTTACAGAACAAAAAAAACACGCTTTAATACAAAAATGCAAAAGGTGCTAAAAGCGAAGCAAACAGAAAATCTCATAGTTCAACTACTCAAGTTTATCTTAATGTATTCTGCTAACAGGTGATGGTGTTTTATAGAGCGTTAACATTAGAGAAGAAAGACTAAAAACTATCGGAGGAGAGAATGACATTAAGTGGAGATGAGCAGTAAAAAGCAACAACTTTACAACAATATCAACAAGGACAACGGCAGCAATAACAACAACTATAATTTGAAGAGGTTAAGTTTAACTTTTATGAAAACCGTGACGCAAAATAATGAATTTGTATGATAAAAAAATTCGAGGCCTCTAAAACTTAATATTTAGAAGTGAATTTGTAATGTCTGCTTAATCAAAAACGGTGTTATATACTTACCCGCGTAGACCCAAGCAAACTGTCGTCTTCATCCGCGCTATGAGCAGAACTTTGGCCGCCCACACGTCCAGACACAGCCTGGAAGGGAAGGAAAGCTCGCCTGAAAGCTCCTGAGCCGCCTCCTCCACTCTCACCATTGTAGTCGGTGGCAGATGGAGCTCCCGACACAAGTTCTTGAGAGGCGGAAACAGAGCCAGACAAGCTCAAAGCCAGTGATCCACCAGTGTTGGTAAAGGAGGCTGAGCGGATCATGCGGCGGTTGACTCTAGAGTTTGCATGCGGCTTAGGTCGCATTGTAACCGTACCATTGGAGGTGCCAGATTCTTTAGCTTTTGCTGCTTTAGCTTCCGCTACAGCGCGGCGCGGATCATACTCTTTTCGCCGGCGCCAGGCTATTCTTTCGGCCGCTTTAGGTGAATTGGATCTGGAGCCAGGCTGTGAATGGCTCCGTGAGGACCCAACACCTCCGCTGCTCGTGCTAACGCCCGTTATGGCAAGGTTTCCACGAGAGCCAGTGGGTGTTGAACGCACATTGGATTTACTGCTGCTTGAGGAAGAAACGTGCATCGCTTCCTTCTTACTAGTAGCACTTGAGCTTGCCGTTTGTGCTGGGGAGGACATAGTTAATGAGCTTGCTCGAGTGAGTCTTAAGCTATGTCGTCCACCGTCTTGTCGTTGCAAATTAGTACTGCTTGAAATTTTTTGCGTGCCGGTTGCGCCACTAGTCCTAACATCAGCTTGCATTACAGCACCATTATTTTTTGACTTTCGTGCAATCTGTGCACCCAAGCTGGTAGCTTCGCTGCGGTTAGTGTCCACGGCCGAGCGAGTGCGATTCGTACTGTGCACGCTGGATGACCGTGCACTCGAGCCCGGGGTTCTGGCCGATGCCCCTGTTTTACCAGAGCGCGGCGTAGAGGGTGCATTTGCCTCTTCAACACTGTCCGAGCGTGCTCGGCGAAGTTGGAAAGCGCGATTTGGTTTGGTCATGGTAATTGTCCCTTTTCCTCGAGACGATGATCGAGACAACGAACCGTCCAAGGTGCCACTTTCTGATCCAAGATCAGACGTAAGGCTATCGGCATCCACACTATCCCGTCCACTGAATACATCGGACCCAACGCTTCTTCTCTGAACATTTGCACTAACTGAGGTCAATGTCGGAGTTCTTGGAGAAGCTGTCGAAGACGTTGGTGTCCGAGACTTAGAGGCGACAGTATGAGAGTAAGACCTTGCAACTGTGCGTTTCGCTGGCTGAGTAGCCGAAGCTGCGACATTTACAGCTCCTGTTGCCCTTGATGAAGCCGTGCCTCCAGATCTCCTTGAGTCATTGAGGCTAGTAGTTCTAGCCAGCACGTCTCGAGGACTTTTGTAGTAGCTAGGCTTTACGTAATCCTCATCCCCATTTACTAGGGCGACTGTGCTGGAGACGTCTGTATCGGAATCACAATCACCATCATCTCTTGAGGCCCTCCTATCAATCGCATCATCTGCTGTCCTAAATGCCATACGAGCCTCCATCGCAGCCATCACTGTCTCAGTGTCCTGGAGCAAAAGTTCAGTATCCACGCTGCCCCGAGAACGCGCTGAGCCAGGACTAGAGGAGGATAGCTGCCGCATATGACTACCATTCGAAACTCCATTCTTCACTGCGCTGCTACTTTTATAGTTTCTTGCTGCGGGAGTATCTGCACTGGTTTTGCCTCTCATGCCGGCGGTGCCATTAGATCTATGGCTGCCATTGAGTATTCGTTGAGAGGAAGCCGCACTCCAACCGGCCTGGCCATCCACGACCGCAGCGGCGTCTGGGTCGAGAATACATGTGGAACTATGTTCACTGCTGACAGGACTGCGGTCTGTAGTCGGAATGGAAGGCAGTTTCCTACCAGTGCCTGGACGTTTGGCACCTCCTTGCGGGGGCTTGCGGCTGAGCGATGTCTCACCTGGGCACAAAGAGAAGAAGAAGGATGGGTATGAGACGTATGATCTAAATTGCTCCGTACGAAACAAATGAACTCTGTGATCCTTTATTTCACTGCACATACATTAAAACATCAGGAACAATCAACCACTATATAAAGGAGATGGAGAATTTAAAGACAAAAGATAATTTATGCAAAGATAGATTTATGTTAAACAAAAGTATAATAATATGGGCAGGACATCCATTATACATATTTTGTAAGAGTTCCGATCCCTGATTAATTAGATTACAATTTCAACGCTTGCTGCCGGTATGGCTAGGTGGAAAAAATGCCTGAGCAATAGCGGTGGTATTACGTTGTGGTTATAAAAAATTTTAGAAAACAACATTTCTAAAAATCTGGACGCATGATCTTCAATTTCTGCGAAAAGAAAATAGGCCTCGAAAATTTTATTCCGTGGACTTAATCGGGATCTTTGATGGATAAGAAACGGAAAAGCGATATTTACCGTCCTCTTTGGCCATTTGCCTATCGTCTGCTGATAGAGCCTGCTGACGGTGACTGCTGGTCAGGGCGTTCAGTTGTGACATCCACGTGTGAACACCATCTGTGGTCGCCATGCTAGGCTCCTGAGAAATAACGAAAATGGAATACTGTACAAATCTCTGGGTTTAGCAAAAACAATAAGCCGTTACTTGAATTACTGATAGATAGAGCCTATTCACTACAACCCGTTGTCTCGGGTTTGTAATGCTCAAATCTGTAATCGGCGATGAAAGATCCATGCAGATTTAACTGAAAGTTGTAGTTGAAGCAAGAAAGATAAATACATTAGTGTGAACGAAATTGGATGCATTATGTCACAAACATATGTTTGCATTGTATTCGAAATCGCTTTAAAACGTCACATAAGTAAACCAGTTTTCCACATTGACGGGATAACACTATCTAACAGTTATTCAGAGTTTTAAGATCATGATTTTTATAAATGAAAAGAGGACATCACAAAAACACAGAAGAAGAATAAAAACCACGCAGGTTTTTGACACATCTGTGTTATTATAACTTAACTTATGCGACTATAAGGCACTTTACCCTTTCCAAAACGACGTGAGCCTCAGATCGATACATCCTTGTTTTAACTAGAAATAACTCAAAAGCTATCTCAAGACAGCTGTCGGTCAAGCACACTCTGAAAAGTTCCTCGTATCCTTAAAGCTAAGAAATGGCTTTGCCAGACTTACAACTTGGATATCATTACTATCCATCCATAATCTTAATTCAACGGGGGTAAACCAAAACGGCTGGATTTCATACAGGGGAAACTTTAAATTCAGATCTGCAGGAGAAAATATAGCAAACATACTGAATAGCCTTGGGCTTTGAGTCTTAAAAGAATCAGAGAAAACATTTTTTAACAGCATTTAAAAATATCAGCAAGTGAGGCTTAGAAACCTAAACCCTGTAATAGTGAAGATGTAAAAAAATGTTTTCGATGTAGAGATCTGACAACAGCAGCACTTTCACAGAACTAGGTTTCCCATGCTCCGAAGGTGAGCGATACATACATCTGCGAAACTGAGCTCACAAAACACACATATTCTGAACAAGATCTAAAGACTCGAGATAAGAGATCTGGGTCGTGATCTAGGGCTGTAAGTGGAACAAGACCGGTGGAGTGTATGAATCATCAGGACACAGTCAAGTCGTGTACACCTTAGGGCGGAGGCTATGGGAAGCGCACATCTACAAAACTATTCCAGGATGTTTGGCCTATCAGCGCCGGGTTTTCGGGCTGACAGCTTACATTGCCTGGAAGAAAAATAGAATGTTATGGCAAAGGGTTAAAGGGAAAGAGAAATAGGGAGAAAAAATGGCATGGCAGGCCTCAAAAGAGAAAACGAGAAGAAAAGATTTTTTAAAAAATGGTGAGAGATGAAACAAACAACAACAACAACAACAACAAACATTATCCTGCGCAAATGGCGAAAAAAAGGAAGACATGTATATCCTCGCAGAATCCATAAACTAATGTATATTAAAATATAAAACTGAGAATAAACAGATACAAATGGTATGAGCCGCCTCTTTTATAAATAATAATGAGAAACAGAGTAATCTTTTGTTTTTTAATTAATGTATACATCTTCATAGGTTCCTGATATGAGAATGGACTTTCAGGCTTATGCAAATGGAACAAAAAAAAACCACACCCTAAGACATTCTACAAAGAAAAAGGAAACAATACATCGATGATGCAAAAAAGAAAAAAGTTATTTACCAATTCCGCTATCTGAGCGTTTTACCGAAGGGAAAAATAGAGAGAGTTTCGGGGATCAAAGAAAAGAAGAGACAAACGAACAGCACAGGTACCGGTAAAGAGTCGTTAAAACCAAGGTGCCGCGAATAAATAAACAACATAAAATCAAAACATTAATGTTAGATATACATACTTTGATGAGAAGAGGAAAAAGAAAGAAAAGTGTGTGTGTGTATAGATAAAGAGATAGACGGACAAACATACTATCATACATACTGACAGGTGAACAGAGAGTCACGCAGATGCATGAACACAACGATATTGTAATTGTTAGTGCGAATGAAATGGTGTATATGTATGTATGAGTGTGTGTATATATGTGTATGTGTGTGAGTGAGTGTGTGTATATGTGTGAGCGTATAAAAGTGTGGCGCAGAGAGAGAGAGAGAGAGAGAGAGAAAGAGAGAGAGAGAGAGAGAGAGAGGATTGTTAAAAGTTAATCAGAGTACTACTGCCTTTATCAAGGGGGCTGGACAATCCATTTGACTATTCCAAATAACAACATCTGAAAAAATAGGAATAAAAATGCAACAAAAAGAAAGAAACATCCAAATGACCCTGCGACGGATAGATTTTTAAAAAAAGTTAATATTTAAGTTTCTTGGAACTTGACCTCAGCTTTACCTTTTCGGCAGATTTATAACTCTCCGTAGCACTATTACTAATTTTACTCTATCCTAGCACAAACCTTATGCTCTTTTCGCAACCCAGAGCCATGTGCAAACATGCACGTCAAGGCTGAATAGCAGACGCATACCAGTACCTTTTATGCGTTACCTTCAGTATAGGTAAATCTTACTATGGCAAGAAAGCATCCCAAATAGTGGGCACTAAGCAATAGTTCCATTACTGGATGAAATAGATTTTTTTCCGCCTCTACGTGTAAAGAATAATCACATTGAGTTTCATAAAGATTTCTTTAAATCTTTCGCGTTACCAGTTCGAGCGTTGCCACTGCGCCCGGCAGTGTCTGAAAAGCGTGAGATATTGGTATTACGGTAATATAGAAGTAATTAAGCTGCAAAAATCAGTAAGAAATACAGAAACAAAAGCGCCTAGTCAGTCTCGGGTGCCGGGAACGGGTGAGCTTTAATAACTTTATCTAGTCACTCAAATAATAACAGTCTATAGATTACAGAACTATATTTATACTGACATTATTTTCTTGATTAAATTACAGATCCAAAATAAGTGGCCAAATTTACATGTCTAGATTAACTTCACCGTTGAAATAAAAAAGGGCCATCCTCCATATTTTAAGAATGAAATTGTAAGACATGGAAGGCAGAAGAGAAGTTAGGGGATGATATGAACAATTATTGTGATGATAAAAAAAAAAAAAAAAAAAAGAAAACAAAGCGTGAAGTCGTAAATACAATTATGCTTCTTCGGTTTAAGCTCTCGTAATTTAGCTCTGAATTATATAACAGTTGTTTCTGTCATTAAGGATTGGAATAATGTTGGCCTCTCTTCAAAGTTGTGGTACATGGTCCGTTTCCCAACTGTTTTTAAATAAAGCTACTAATTTTTTTGGTCTTTCTCATCAAGTTGTGTAAACACAGATATATCGTTCGTGATTTTGTTAGGAATTGGAGACTTGTATTTAAGATCGGTTCATGTCCAAACTCAATTTGGGTTGATTTTTCACGTCCAAAACACAAAAACATAATAGAGAATGTTTCTGTATTACACATGTGTGGAAAAACTCATGAAACAAGTTTGTCATTTAAAAGAGACCAAGCATATGCAGCTCAAGTATTAAATATACACATATGCTTAATTTTATGGCTGAATTCCAGATTACACTCTGATGATTGAGGTCATAGCTTGTGCAATTTTGTTTAGAGGAAGTTGAAGTCATAAAATGCAGAGAGGTTTTATTTTTATTGTCTTTACCTAACGGTAAAAGATAGGATCTACAAGGTGAGAGACACAGAACCAAGAAACTTTACATTCCAGAGAAAAAATGGGCAAAAGTATCAAAGAGAGAAAGAGAGAGAGAGAGAGAGAGAGAGAGAGAGAGAGAGAGAGAGGGAGGGAGGGAGGGAGAGAGAGAGAGGTAGAGAGGGGGGTTGTGCATGGTATTTCTTTTTTTCTTTGCTTACTTATCTATGTCGGTATTATAATCTGGCATTCTAAATTCAAACTATATATATATATATATATATATATATATATATATATATATATATATATATATATATATATATATATATATTATTCTTTTGTATGCAGCTAGATAGATAGATAACTAGAGAGACTGATAGATAGAAAGATACAAAGATAGACAGATAGATAGAGAGATACAAAGATAGATGATCAAGCGGGCGAAAAGACGGACGGATAGACAAAAAAAGACACTCTACAGTTTCAGACAAATATATCTTGATGGTATAAAATAGATGCAATGTACAAATGGATGGACGAGAGGGTAGACAGGTCATAACAACATACACACAAATAAAACATAGAAAGATACAGAGGTAGAGACATAGGATTTTCCTTTTTTAGGTGGGGATCATCACAAAGTGAAGAAGCCAAGGAAAAATGTGAAAAAATAAACACTACTAAGGTAAGCTTGGCTGCGTACAAAATATTTATGAAGCGACTCATCGACATCATATACCCCGACTGAACAGATCATTTTTAAAAATTTATGTTCGGGAAAATATAATCTATAAAGTGGAGCAGTTGCAAGACAAAATGTAGATTATTATAAATATGTATTTTATTAATGCTCTTAAGAGATAATGGAAAACAAAGTTACTGACTGTCTGAACATTCAACTATGCGACAGATTAAATCAGCATTTCAGAAAAAGAGCAATATTGCTGCTCTCCGTGTGAACCTTTGAATAAAAAATCCAAATATTTTCTGCAAACTATTCCAATGTTATTACGAAATGCAAGAAAAATAACTATGAGTCTTCTTCACTCATTAATGAGCCTAGGCGGTTTAGAATCTGTTCGGACATATCAGAGATCTTGTCGTCTCTATCGTGTACCATGATAACAGAATAGTCTAAAATTGTATTAGTTGCTTACGTCAATAAAAGATCCGACACCCAAACAAAGTGAAGGAGACTCCTTGAATATCTAATTTCCTTTACTTTTTCAGAGAACGAAAGGGATAATGGTAGGACTGACTTGAGGTTTGATGTACTCCGTTTCCAAGAATTTTCTGTACACCTTCAACATTAATTTGAAAAGGTACATTGGATGCATAAGTGATATAATGTAATCATACTATTATCTTTACACCAGCTTTGCTCATGATTGTCTTGGCCGGGTAAGCTATCCATACTTCAGACAGTATATGTAATACACGTTTATCTAGTTTTAATATCATGGCTAAAGAAACAATTGCTCATATCATATCAATAATTATAACCTGTAACCAAATTTTATGACGGGAGGAAGATAGTGTGATAGTGGTCTAAGGGAGAAAGAGGATTTGGAAGGGGAAGGGGGGAGAGAGAGAGAGAGAGAGAGGAGGGGGGGAGAGCAAAAGAGAGATGGATTTACAGAAAAAGCGAAGGAGATCGGCGCTATAAAATAACATGCTTTGCGAGGAAAAACGGTTTCCTTGTGGGCGAAAAAAAAACATTAACCTTTCAAAGAGTGATAACAGAGATATTTGAAGTGATGAATGGCTAAACCAAAACCTGGGCTTTGCAAATTCAGGTACTTTCCAGATCTTCTAAGTTAGTTGTGCAAATGCATTTTGGAAAAAGAAGGGAAAAAAATTAAAGTCTCCCCACACAAACAAATCTTAATACACCGCTGAGGTCGAAGCTTTAAAAACATCGAGCGTTTCATGAAGAGAGGAAAAACTTTTTAAAAAGCAAAATAACATAACAAAGGCAAAAAATCTGCCAAACTTTTACACTTTTTTCTCATAATTTACACCCTGCCCCTTCTTCTCATCCTTATCTCGTTTTTATCCCCCCCTTTTCTTTTGCCTCTCTGTGCCTTCAGCTTTACTACATTAATTTTCTAAATGAACCAGATTGTGAAAATAATAACTTTTCAACAAGCTCATCATTCACACCATATTTTCAAAATAAAATCAAAGAATTAAACGTATCAATTGCAGTTAAAAAAAAAAAAGTAATAATAAAACAACAGAAGCTGATGAGAAAATGAGAAATCAGGCATAAGCACAATACATATTGCTATTATTTGTATTATTATCTCTTCCAACCTCCCTGCCCCCATGCTAAAAACCCAATTTTATAGAAAAAAAAAAAAAGTAAATGCTATATTACCATGCCAGTAACCTTAGGTCTTATAAAAGATCCCATCGTCGAATCGTCCGAACAGGAGACGCCTATTATTTATTATTATTTTTTCTTTTTACTTTGTTTTTGTTGAGGAAAACATATCACTAAAGAAATATGCCTGGCATGCAATCTTCGTTTTTACATTTTCCTCCACGACCTTTTTTTTTTTTCTTTCTCTTCTTTTTTTGGGGGGCGCGCGCAAAATAAACCCCAGAAAAGAAAGAATGCAAGCCCAGTCTCACAAATTTGCCTATTCCTCTGCCGATGCTTTCATCCATACGCACGCGCGTGTACATGTGTTTGTGTGTGGTTGTTTGTGAGAATATATAACCTGTTCATTACTTGATGGACTCAAAAGACTGACCCGAAAAGCGGCAACAGTTTCGACCATACACAGATGGTTTTTGCAACTTTTTAAGGCAAGCTGCTTATCCGCTATGTCTCGAAAGCCTCCACGTGTGTGGTTGATTGATTGACTGATTAAAAAACAAAACAAAAAAAACAATAATGTACAACTAAGACCCAACGTAAATAAGGTGTGACAATTAATATAATAGCATGTATATTTTCATAAAGGGAAGAAATCTGATGCAGCTTAAGCCAATGGTTTTATTTTTTAGTGTCGTTTGTACTAATCGTGCTTGAGCTCAAACAATTGACCTACTTAGCCAATTTTACTGTCACCTTAAACAGAAATAAAATTAAACTGAAAGTAATACGTAGGCATAACAGCTAATGATTATGACCTTATAACCAATATAACAAAAGAACTTTGATTCAAAATGAGAACCAAAAGGTAAAGTAAAATTCTTCAAATAACATATTGTGTCTTGTCTTCATAATACTGTCATTTAAATGACTTTATTTCTATGGTATTCTCAGGTTAAGCATACAATGCAGAGATATATTTTTTAAAAATCGCTCAATTAATTCAACAGGTTCTACAACAACCAATGATAATTATTTTTTTCAAATCAACACCGTTGCCTTATTCAAAATGGAAAACTATTGACTTAAATATCATTATCACTTTTTATGCGGTGGCTCTGAAGGGTAGTTGGCTACCACGTGACTTCGAATCCCAGGCCCAGCCAAAACAATTTATCATCGCTCCTCTGTGTCTACTCAGCACTAAATATATATAGCTAGATCTCTTCAGATCCAGCGAAAGTAAAGAAGGCGAGGAAAGCGATGCAAACTACCTAAGAATACGTATGTATGCCAAGAACAATCAGGACCGTACTACTGGTTTCTCGAAGCTTGGACCAAGTGCGGCACTCACTTCATCAGTTACGAAACACAGTAAACACACACATGCCTCACTCTATCCTTTCCGGGTGAAATTATCGTAATCCACAGGGAATTCAAGTAGAAGTGTTAAAGAAATAACCAATCTTTGAAACTGACCATCACATCTGCTGACATTCCTAAGTGTGAAGACGATCAGCTAGGTGGTTGCGACAGCAACCCTGTAGCTGCCGACCCGCGTAGAATCAGGTGCAACATTCTCCATTACATATACACATAAAGACCTTGTTTCACCTCAATGAGAACCTTTCGCTACGCGTCGAAACAGAGACTACATTTTATAATTCGACTAACACAACACTGGACCTCGGGCAAAGGAGTGTTAAAAAGATATAATTATTTTTGCCATGGATGGGTTGGGCGTCGTCATTACATGTCCCCAAGCTAAAGGCACTTAATAACTAGGTTTGCCCCAACCATAAACCAAATCTCACCTTGATGGCCATCGCAATGCTTCTAACACAAACAGGTAGCCAAGCGTATAAAAACAAACGTCACACTTTTTCCCTCTCTTCTATGCGACTCCTTAGGTTTCATCGCAAATTATTTGAATGTGTGCCATGACGATTATGTCCAAAAGAGAAAAGTGAAACAAGTTTTAAAATAAATAGAGACATTGTCAAGAGTCGTTTAATTTGCACTGCCTACAATATGAAAATAATATTGCACTTAGCAGTTATAATAATAGCACCGATACTCCTTTTCTCTCTGTAAGCGACACATTGTCCAGCAACTGCTTTTTTTTTTTTTTTTAGAATTGATTGATTTTTTAATATAGCCAATCCACAACAAGGTGATCTCAGGCTTTCAGACCCTCCGTTAGGCCAGGGCGCCGGCTCGAACCCCCGACAGAAGGGTCCCTGCAGATCTCAGCGAGGACTCGCTAGCCATTGTGCCACCGACGCCAATGCTAATATACCTCAAAGGACTTAGCAAATTTGTTTTGTGGCGTCGTTATCAGCTAGAAAGTGATCAAGGCAAAGTGCCTTCGACTCCTCTTCATGCACTTTTATTAAAGAGCTTGAAAATATTTTATAGGTACACAAAAAAAAAAAAAATGTCAAAAACAAGGCTTTTAATAAGATATGAACTTTTGCCTTGCCTTTCCATAATCAATGAGTGAAATAAACGTTTTTTTGTTCTTTTTTTAATGTGTGTTACGGATTGAAGAAATGAAGGTGAATGAAGAGAATTTAAAAGATAATGATTGATGATGACAATGAAACTATCTATAAAACGACACAAATTTCATGTATCTGCCGTTGCTGCTGGTGTGACTTCATTTCTACAATTACCATTGCTACTATGCCTTCACCTGCTGCGTCTGCGGTTAATGCTGTGCAAATTAATATAATACGAGCTCAAAACACAGGCGCGAAAATAGTAGAGATTCCTCCCTAGAGAACGAGTAGTAGGTAGAAAATGTAAGAAAACAAAAACAAAGACATCAACAACGGCAAAAAGAGGGCACAGCAAAGAATGCAACATGAGAAAAAGAAGAAGGAAAAACAAAAAACAACCCAGAAATAATCTCCAATAAGACAGAACCATAAAAAGACATGGTCAAAAGGCCATGTCAGGCAAGGGGGCACAAACCATTCAGTGACAGTGACAAGAGAAAGGGCACGCTGAGATTCACATTCTAAGGGAAAAAACTAATTATAGAGGTAGAGGCTCCACGAGGAGCCGGTATGCCTATTTTAGTGTTCTATGGTGTTCTGTGGCGGAATGTGACCACTGCAGTTACTGTCGCTGTCTACAAGACTATAATGGTTATGAGGCAGATGGACATACGGTGGGTTAAAGCAGAACAAAGAGATGTTTTGTGAGGAAAGGAAAAAAAATAATAAGCAAGAGAACGAAAACGCAAGAACGCTGGTAGGAAAAAAAGGGGTTTGGGTGTGTGAATACAGTCCCAAATAGGTACAAGTCAGTATGGGCGGGTTTAAAAGGATACTACGAATTATTTTAGTGTGTGAAGCCATATAGGGTAAAAATTATTATTCTCAAACTTCGTGCCACATACAGATTCTTTAGACAGCTGCGACATGCTTTGATGCTTCTTGTGAACTCAAGCTCCGTCAAACGAGATCACGTTCTATACCATTTCCTTTTGATAATTAAACTTCTTCGAACACAGCTAAGCATGCACGAGTCATACTAAAAAATATGTCTTTTGATAATTCTTGAAACAGCTAAGCATGGATGAGTCTTGCTCAAAAGCAATATTGAGCGCCTCAAATTCATCGCGTTCTAAATAATACAAGCCGGCAAGAATTTTTTTTTTTTTGGTTGCTTTTTTTTTATCTTCGTGTCAATCTTGTATAAAACCAAAGCCCTCTTCACGCTTCATTTGATTTCAAGAAAAGTAAAAGACAACGTCGCAAACAAAAAAAAAAAATTAGTTTATAATGAACGGTTTGAGGTTGATATAAAATCGACTGTGTCTGCCCAACAACATCGTGTAGCAAATAAGTCACTGTAAAAGCAGGAGTATCTATCATTAGGCAATAATTGCATTCAGTCCGGGAACGCCGGGCGCCGTTAAGCTTGTAATTGGTTGAAATCAGCAACAATTAGAAAGCTCTAGTTCAGCACTAAGAAAATGGAAAATACCCAATTTGAGAAGAGGTTCAAGCCAAAGAGATAAGCATAGATTTTCACGTATTACATAAGAAGAATATCAGATTTTGAAGGAAAAAAATCAGTGATCTTTGCCCGAACTGAGCCTTCAGTCGCAATCACGCAGAGAGAGTAAGAAATATCTGTTACTACATCCCTCTCGAGCTTTGGCAAGAACATGTCGGAGAGGGACTGCATAATGGCTGTTTTCGAAATATTTGTTTACCTACACCTAGATTTAAACATTACATGCATTAATGAAAGTAAAACTTGAATTTATGACTGAGCACACTTTTGCAAAGTCGGCGAATATTGGGATTTTGGAGCTTAGAAACAATATTATTATAACGAACACATTACGACTGGAAGCGTATAACGAAACTCATTACGACTAGAAGCGGAAGGAATACAGTTTGAAAAAGGCAAAGACAAAGACTACAGGATGCCCATGCATTAAATATGAAAGCTCTTTTGCCACATCAATAGATCAATATAAACGACTAATAGCCAGGAATTAATGTTTAACTTCAGCCGAAGTCATGCGCCCAAGCAGACTGCTACAAAATAAAGACATTCACAAAAATGGGAAAACAACATAAAATGACACCTGTATAACTTCTGAGCAGTAGTTTTGTTTGGAGGGGATTCCTGTTTTTTAAGTACCTTTTTTATACAAATAATTTAAGAATAGACCAACAATCAATTGTTAAAATGTCATCAAATTAATGATCACATGGCAAGTTTCGAATTTCAAACACAGATCCAGTGTTTTAGCTTCTAAACAAAATTTTTATTGTACTCCTTTAAATTGACCGAAAGCATAAGTGTTTTAAAATCATTTGCAATATATTCAGTTTTACAGTAATTAGATTTTCATAAGGTTTTTTTTTTTCCCGTGCATGTTACGATTAACATAAATCGATCGTTTGGCGAAGCGCGGCTCCGGACAAGATGCTTTTTTTATGACCTTCACATCTTCATTTCAAACAGCCGAGGCTTATAACTGGTCATCACTGATTTTTAAAGACAAAGTTCTCAAATCACCGCACAGGTCTCTTGAGCTGTAAAAAGAGACGCGGGACAGTGTGCATGAAAATAAAAAAAAGACTAGAATTAGAATTTTTGTGTATAGCGATCCCACTACAAGGTGATCTCAGGTTTTCAGTCCCCTCCCGGGCCAGGCCAGGGCGCGGGTGGTAAGATTCAAGCCTGAGATTTAAAAAAGTCCCTGCAGATCTGTGGGCGAGTTTGCTACTTACTGGGCCACCAACGCCTCCAATCAAAAAGGAAGTAAAAGCACAGAACTTAGGCGCAACTATCATTCAAAAAGTAGATCTATTCAATTTTCATTTTCACCGTCTCAAATTGATCACAAAAAGGGTAAAAAAAGCTTTTACTAAACAACTGGAAATTTCTTTTTTTTCTGTTTAAATTTTAAAACATCGTTGTTTCCACATATCTATAGGCCACGAATTCTATAGCAATACTTTGAACCGGCTGGCCTTGTGGTTAAAGAGGCATAATTTGAAGACTTGTTCCACCTGGTCTAACACAAAAAAAAGTAATTGCAAAATACAGAGCAAACAATCAAAGGGCCGTAGAACTGTCCATTTTTAAGTTTGGATGTCAAAAGAATCGTTAAATTGTGATTTGACATTGAATTTTGGGCAAGAAAATGAAGAATCATCCAGCACCAGAACCTGTTTCACTGCCAGCAAAAACAACAACAACAACAACAACAAAAAATGTAGTTCCCTCTGAGAACTAAACAGGCTCTTCCAGGCGTATAAACGAAAAAAAATTAATATGTGCATATAAACAAAAAGTACTTTTGAAAAAAAGAATTTTACCTTAAACTCCAACGACCGACTGATCTAGAAACGCTTCAACACTTCATATTTGGAAAAGGCCGACTCTTCCGATAACAGAAAACATTTTTTTTTTTTAACTTTCTTCAATCTACATTTCGAATGTTCTCAGCATAAAAGAGATGGACGTAAAGCAGCGCAGTATGGTTTAAACAATAAAAACGCAGAACAAATTATATCCACGTCGCTCTAGATCTTACATATTAGTTAGTGCTCATAGAGCAAGATTAAGACTTGGTGAGGATAAGACAAAAGCTCCCTCATCTAGTATAATCAACACAGAAAGCATCGCTGTTGGAATGCAGGAACTCAGCGAGCACTCTCACCATCTGATTGTATAAAGGAAAGAATCCTGCTATACAGCAAGGCTTAGGGGTCTCCACATAAGTAGCGCAAGAAACTTAGGGGACGTAAAACAAAACTAGAATACTGCAAGGAGAAAAGGGCCTCCACTACTCTAGGCATGACGGTGTTAGTGTAAAGGTTACAAAATAAAGGGCCGAACTTCACAGTCTCTACACAGTGACACAGTCGTCACGCGTGCCTTACTCTCAGTGGCACTCAAGCTTTGACTAGATTTTGTTTGACGCACTAAAAACAATCAGAAAATAATATTTATCATCTTCCTCGATTCAACGAAGGAAGAAGTGGGTGGAGTGTATGTGTATGTGTGTCAGACAGA
>BLXT01008612.1:486631-498404 GCA_019648995.1 Plakobranchus ocellatus | reverse complement strand
AGAGAGAGAGAGAGAGAGAGAGAGAGAGAGAGAGTAGAGGTAGGACAAATACTCGTTTCTTTCTTTGCACAAAGTATGAATTCAACCTCCAACAGAGACAATACATCCATAGCGTCAGTAATAATACTCATAACTAATAGTAAAAGACAGATAAAGTCAATCCTACCGCTCACTTCCTACTAGGTGAAAGAGACCTTTTATTCTTCAAGGGGATTTTAAGGAAGAAAAAAAAAACAATCATAGTTCATATTTAGCCACACTTCAAATTTTTCTAAGAGAGACTTAAATAAATATATAACATAAATCGAAGATGATGGAAGAAATAGAGAAAAGTCACTATAGGAAAGTGTCGAGACGTGGCACAGATTTATTTTATCCAAACCTTGTCAACCGCTAACCGCATCTAATAGTACCCTTCATAATGATGAATCAAGTTGTTTTCTTTGAACATGTGATGCTACGTTTAGTCACCTTGTGGCTCTTCTATGCAGCAGCAGCAGCAGTTCATTTTGTTTTTCTAAAGATCTAAATTTATTTTTAAAAAAAAAAAGAAAAAAAAAAGCAGTCATGCGGATTTTGAGAAATCACATGATAGTCTCTTGCGATTTTCTTGAATCACAATGCAATTTCAAGCGAACGTTATTGCTACGAGTTTACGAGAGAGATTCAAGAAGTCCTTGATCCTCAGTATGAAGGAACGAAGATCTGCATAGTTACCCTGCTGAGTCATTCTTCAACACCTTCAATGGCATCCTCGTTGACATGGAAACGTGTTTTTTAGTGATTTGTTTTAGGCTTGGAAACAGAAAAAAAGTCTGAGGGGACTAGGTCTGGTAAATACGTTGGGTATGGCAGGGTTTCAAAGTCGCATTGTTCAGCTGTCTGGATTACTTGCTGTGCTCATTGGGCAGGGGCATTTTTATGCAGCAGGAGGACACCGTTGCGGAAATTTCCACGTATTTTCCTCACCAATTCGGACCGCAATTTTATTGCATCGCAATTTTTTCAAAAGCCCGAGTAGTAGTTTCCCTGTATCGATGACATTTTTTCCGTATCAAAATGATAAATTAATGTTTCATACATTGTCACAACCTTTTTAAAAAATACGTGTTATTTGATAAAATTCGGAAGAGAGTTTTTGCATGGCTGAAAGCTTGTTCATTTCCCTCACTTCTCAAAAGGCGGGGTTCCCACCACGCATGACCACCTTATCCATGTTGAGGCGGTCATAGAGAATTATTTCAATTGACCCTACCCTGATTCTAGTTTTAAATTTCATCTCCAATTCTCTTAAAATCATGCCGTTGAAGATTAAGAACATAAGTGTAAGTTAGTAAATTTTGATTGAACATTACTCAAGTTAAAGGTAAAATTAATCTATTATCTATTTCAATAACCGGAGATAACGAATAGGGCATATTAGAACCCCCAACATTTAGATCTCGGTACACTTGTTCAATCCGGAGGGAAGGTGCTCTGGTTGTATAACCAGCTGATATCAGGAAAGTGCTTTCTTTCCGTAGAGGAAAGGAAAATGCCGACTTGATTAACCGTTCTAACAGGATACAACTTTGTAAGCTAAGGCATACATTTAGACACTGCTCCTGCTAGTTGTCTACCCGGTAATAAAAATAGCCTCTTAATGTGTTTAATATATTTCACCCTTCTCATATTTCTCTCAGTACAGTGGCTGTGTGATGATCGCTTAAAACTGACAGGAATTTTCGTTGTAGTTTTGTTTTCTTATAGCTTCATATGATGACCTGTGAGATGGTAATGACAACAGATAAGCAATTCATATATATATATATATATATATATATATATATATATATATATATATATATATAATTAAAAACACCGAACACCATGGATTGTAAGTATTGTCTGTCGCATGAACTAGCAATAGCAAACACTTCGTTGTGATGAATCAAAGCTTTCCCGTTATAGAATATTTCACAAGCCTAGCATTGTCTTAAAGCATTCACGGCTGTTTCAATTTTGATAAAGAAGAAAACAACAAATTTCGAATAGAAAAAACAAACTTTGCGTGCATGATTTTTTAGACACTTCTTTAAACGCGCCCAAAACATAAGTTTTTCGGGGGGAAAACTCAGCTAAATTATACCTATACCAAATGATATTGTTTACTGGTAGATTAGAAGAGGATGTCGCTACTAATCTTTACCCTCAACTTTAGAAAAAAAAAGGGGGTTAAGTATACTCAATAACTCATTGCCGCGACGCAGATAAAAGTAGGAGGCAGAAAAGAAGGATGAAGAGGAGGAGAATGTGGAGGAGGGGCTGGTGGTGGTGGTAGTAGTAGTAGTAGTAGTAGTAGTAGTAGTAGTAGTAGTTGTAGTAGTAGTAGTAGTAGTAGTAGTAGTAGTAGTAGTAGTAGTAGTAGTAGTAGTAGTAGTTCTTTTTATGAAGCAACAGAAATAGCTGTGCATTAACAGTAATCGCAATAGTGAGCAGGTACGAAATGGAGGCATACTAAGAAAACTTAGTGTTAAATCATGCTCTTGTCCAGATTAGAAAAAGAGGAAATTAAACATCACCATTTCCTTCTTTCTCTTTTTTTCTTACACATCTAAGTTGAGGTGAGAAAATTATACTAATAATGCGCTCCCGTGAAAGAAAAGAAAAAAAAAAAACAATTAAGTCTTAAGAACTTGAAAACGCTCTTTCCCATTTACAAAGCCTTGATAAACATACCTTTTGTAGGATTTTCTGTAGTTGGGCAAACATGCCGCACAGCCGAGATTAAACAAACTCTTTACGACACGAGTTGCTGTATATTAAGCACAATAGCTTCTCTAGAGGAAAGGAGTTACTAAGAGTAAATCTTTAACAATCAGCACCAGACATTCTCACACAATTGAGTGTTGCCTCACAATCACGCAGCTTACTCTGAACTATTCCACTCGTCTAAGCTTAATAGCTTTATCTCAGCGAACATCAATTTGAAAGAAATTGGCGGGTCAGTAAATTCTACAAGTCACAAAAAAATAATCCACGATGCTAACTATCCTCTCCTCAAGTAAAATGAAAGTACAAGGCATATCTGTCACTCAAATCAATGAAATTTTGAGGCAAAATGGACTTACCAGAAGTCCATAAGCCTTAACGCCGAAAATGGCAAATATTCATGCACTTTATTAGACTGAGACTAAGAGGGCAAAATACACAGCCTAATATATATACCTAAAAAGGATTTATCTTTAAAAGAGGGTAAGAAGCCGGGTCGGATTAACCTAATCGCCTACAGTAATTTACTAGTTGAGGTTATTAATCTGGTACCAAAAGGCCAGGCGTTAGTTAACCTAACATAGTCAGTAAATTAAGTGTTACAAACTGCTATTGTCCAGAAATCTGGTGCAAACGATTACAAACACCGTGACACTGATTCCATACACAATGGAAATCAGCTTATCTGCGCAAGTTCTGCAACATTAAATTTCAGTGTTCTGGTAGTATCAATAACTCATAGCGGTGCCTCTATAATAAACAACTTTCTTATTTAATAAATAAATATGGTAACAATATAGATGTACTTTTAAAAAACTTTATAACAAAATAATATATTTCTTTCGGTGTGCACGAAACCTTAGCACTACAGCGCACTACAGTTCTATATGTGTGAAAATTTTGATTGTCCTTCTCTCTCTCTCCCCCCCCATTCCTCTCTCTCTCTCTCTCGCCAGGCCCAAAATAATTTTGTATGCATATTTTATCTTAAGTCCTGAATGTACAATTCTTGAGTGGGAGCAAATACCCATTCTCTCAAAGCTTTGCATATATACAATAAAGATTGCAATATCATCCACAGTTACTAGAGCTACAGTATCAAACTCGCAGATCTATGTCCATGCAGGCAAACGCCATTGTTTTACATAATAATTATACACGAAGTTGAATTTTCAAGGCAAAAAACCGCCTTCCTTTACAACTACATAAAAACATTGAAACGATTTTCTAGCATTGATAGAGGTTCTGATAATAACTCCTTTGATCAGAGGTACGAAATGGAAGCACCTAGGAAAATATGTGGTAATAAATAGTAATGTAGTGCTCGAGTCTTGTAACGTCAGCTAAAACTCTTTTGTCTAAAAGAGGCCATGCACTTTACTTAGCTTCAGAGGAAAAAAATCCTTTGTAGGCAGTTTTTTAAAAAGCCAAACAATTCTTTAATAGAATAAAATACTCATCTGAATCAAGTTATGAAGGTGTCACAACTGAAAGAGGGTTTTAGACTGATTGGATCAAAACAATTATTGAACTACTGATTTGGACATAATTATGTCATGTTTATTGTTATCTATGTGTAGCTAAGAAAAATACCCCAAACTTATTATTTGGATTAAAAAAAATATATTAACTCAACCCCCCCCCACACACACACACACACAGTAGCAAAAAAAACCGCACAAATACACACCTTAAACAACACAAAACAAAATAAAACAAAACAAAAACAAAAAAAAAACAGAGATAAATAAATGTAAATAAAGATAGGTACATTTCAAGGCACAAAGACTAGAAAACCTGTACGCCATATTACTTGAGAAACCTTTCATCACCCCAGAACTGGAAAACACAAAAAAGATAATCTGGGTATGACTGATGTGTTTCCGCGTGGCTTCAAAGCACATAGTTATTATTTGTAATAACAACAGCAAGATCCACATAACATTTATCTCTTGTTTTACTACTGTAGACAATGTTTTCACTCTTCAAATAGGCAAGACGAATACTAAAACAGAAATATTTTCTTGCGCACAGCCTGTCGTCTATTTTGAAAGCATATTATCTATCAAAACCTAGAGTTTACCTGTACCTGAGATTACAAATTTCAAACCCCTCCACCCCTTAATTACAAGATAAAGACTGGGTAAACAGGCTGGACCTGGCCTTAAAGTGACCAGGTTTGACCGCCACCAGGCTGACCAGTTTTAGAGCGGATGGTAGGCAGGCCTGAGCTACCTTTCTGTTGTATACAGGTATTGAGAGGGTAGGTCTGAAGGTACCCCAGATAAGAGGAAGCCATCCAATTTTATTTGATTACAACGCAGGAGCACAGTATAGCCTTACCTATACCTATCTCGATCACCTGGTTTAACTTTTAAAGCAGATACGGACAAAAGAGATAAAAAAAAATTATGAGCTTATGTTTTAAGCAAGGCTATCACTAAGCCTCTACATAATTCAGCTCAAGATTAAAGACCATTGTACTTGCCACGTTAAAATGGCTAGTAAATTTCTAAAAATTGCAGGTAAATGTTGAACCGAAGCAGAATCAAAATGGGAAGTAAACGGAACAGAATAGAAAGGAGAAGTTGCGGTGACGGAATTCGGAAATAAGCACGTCCATATGGACAAAATTATGAGTGGAAGGTTTTTTTTCTGTTTTCAGGGTACATTCCTAAACTTAAAATAAATGTAACAGTTTCTTTATACTGTACTAGGTGATCAAAGGCGTGACTTTTTAAAGCAATTATCAGTTTGAAAATAGACGCACTGCGATGGTATTATCCCCTTTCAAGAAATCTTTTTTGCGAACTATTTTGAATGCCTCTCCTGACAGATATAGTTTTAAGAATATGTTGACAACAAAATGCTACTTTCCGTTGTTATTCTTCTTGCTTAAAAAAAAGAAACCCCAAAAAATTAGCTGTCAGATGTGAAGTATACTATCATTAAGTTACCACGGAAATATGGCTTCTAGCTTGTGTTTAAGGAATTGTAGAAATTTTGTGGGAATATTTTAATTCCTGTTAAAAAAAAAAAAAAAACCCTCTGTTTTGAGATCAAGTAATGAAAAAGGTAACAAAAGTATCTCTGGCGATACACTTATATTTCATCAATTTAGTCAAGGTATGTAAAACTGAACCCAAAAACTTAATTAAAAAAAATATGTTTAAATAATCACGGACACTGGTGCTTGAAATAGCTTTTTTTTTTTTTTATACCAAAGCGACCGCAGTGTTTTCCAAGTTAGCTGCCCTAATCAACCTACTTCCTTCGCTGAATTCGGTGGCCGTGATCCAAATGATCTATTAATTTTTTCTTAAACCATCAATTTCAAATATTTACACAATATAACCACCTGTCAAGGGGCACGATACGAAAGGTCCTCATCAAAAGTATGTGAAAAAACATGCACAAAGACTTGAAAAAATATTAATCTTGACAGCAATATACCACTGCCAGCTACCAGACATAAAGAAAAGCAGTAAAAGAGAGAGGTGAAGTTGTAAGTTTGTGTGTATTGGGAGGAAGGAAAAGAGAAAGAGAGAGAGAGAGAGAGAGAGAGAGAGAGAGAGAGAGAGAGAGAGAGAGAGAGAGGGTGCAAAAGTTAGAGCAAGTTGAGGCATTTGCAGAATTGTCTTCGCTCTCATAACTTTCTCAAGTATTCTTAACTATCTCAATTGTAATGCGAGTTAGAGACCCCAGTGTCTTAACAAACGGATGTGGCGTTTGCGAACACCTGACACCGAGAGATCAAACCTAACCGAGCTTGAGCAAGCAACAGAAGCACGTCTTGAGATCCTAAAATCTCCCCTCTCGGTCTTATGACAAGAAACTATGTGGGCATCTTCTTTTCCCTCTCTTAAGACGAACCAAGAATCATCTATGGTTTGTCCTCATTGACACAAACTGACCATGTTTGAGGGGTTTCACAGTTTAGAAATTCACGGATGTTAAAAAAGCCCTAGATAGCGAGAATGGCAGGTTTTTTTTTTGTTTTGTTTTGTTTTTTACATGAGCAGGCTGGGGGACTTTTGGTATTTACGGTCGGTATTGCATGGAAGACAAAGAGAAGGGAGGGACTAACCAATTTTATTTAGGACAGGAAACAATCAAATAATGATGCTTTAATTGTGTAAAAAAAAAATCCTCATTTCATACGATCCAAGCGTACACGAAAAGCATTTTATCAAAGCACCTGTTGATAAGATGAGGTTATGCTGGTGCAGACATCATTGACTTGAACGAAGTAAATGTTGTTCTTCCGTTTTAAGCCACATTTTAGCCCTTATGATCATAACTCAAGAGTAAACGATAAGTGACAATTAATTTTCTAACAGATAGTTAAATTGAACAAACTTCTATGTTACAATGCTTTACATCTATAAAAGAAATTTAATCTTCTCTTCATATTTTACCTGAATCGACTGCTTAACATTATTGTTAAAGAAAAAATTTTGGATTTATATGAAACTAATTGCTCGGTCGGAATAAAAGAACGCCGAAAAGCTATTTGCAAAACTTTTCCCACCGAAACTGTTGCCACTATATATATAAAAAAAAAAGAATATAAAGAACCAAACGCGCACAAGCATGTCAGTGATGCAATATGAATACAGCTTACATTATCTTATCAAAAGAAATTACATTCCGTATTTAAATAGGCACTGCACTAAAACTAATCACAAAGGACTAGGTCTTATAGCAATAAAACAAACTTATAGAGGGAAAAAGCCACAAACATAATAATACCTACACTGTTCATGGTAGCTGTGTAACAGTCAAATCTTATATATTATCCAACATTGAGAAGAGAGCAGAATCAGCGACACTCTTATATTAAGTTTTATTATTCTAATGAAACACTGTAAGCGCTATACAATATATCTTTACAAGATAATAGAGAAAAAAAAACTTGACAAATAAGTAGGGCCTAATTAAGTTTGATAAATTATATGACTCTGATTGAATGGAGGTTTTAAGCAAAGATGAAAATCTGTTTATTTGATCAACTTCTTCTAAGTTCGCGCAATGCAATGGTCATGCCCTCAGCTTTTGACGTTTAAGAAGTGTGCCACTTTTCGAAACAAGTCACTAAAACCTTGGTTTTGCCTACATCCCTTTTACCCCATTTGGAGGTCGACCGCATTTGTAATTGTAGCTAAAGAGACTGCTATAGATCTACGCTGCAGGCCTTTTTTTTTTAATTGATCATTAATAACCCACTTGAAGAAAGCGGCTGAATGCTACACACTACAAAATTATTAACCATAGACTCTAAGTACAAGTGGAAAAGAGAATTAAGGGGGACCAAACATGAAAAATCACTGGTACATCAAAGATTTAAGTTTAAGTCATCAACTTGTTGGCTTGCAACAGCTAACGTACACCAGGACATTCCAGCTTTTCGTTTTCACAGTCATAAGATTTCCTCTATCGTAGAGCAAAATGTCAAGTGGCCGTGTTGTGTCTTTGTGTTTGCGGTCTCCATGCGAGTTACAGAGGCCATGCGTGTGAATTGCTGACAGTCAGTGTGGTGGAGTTAGGAGGGTAGGTCTGACCATTCAAGAATATGATAGGAATCAATCAATAAATGGCTTAATCGAATGGATCAATATACCGGCACGAATAGAATATAGGGTCGCGAATAGCTGGTAACTACTGGTGTTAATAGAGGCCAAAAATTGTGAGAACAATGACTTATCCGTAACAGCCTAATAATAAGTAATTTTACAAAATAAGAGACAAAAAAAGCAATTGATATTCGAAGATAGCCTAAAAAAGCGAAAAAAGAAAAACACAATATTGTACCCCGAGCTTCGCTCTGCTGAGTATGAACTATGACTAGCCATTGTGTAGCAAAGAAAAAAACGTATTCGTGAAAAACCACAGGTCTAAGCACTTGAATGTGGATTGAAAGAGTGAACACAGGAGCAAGAGCTATTGGTGTCACTATCATCATTCGTAGGAAAGTTGCTTCAATGGACGGAGAAAACATCAATTGAAATAAAGAATTACCCTTTTTCGAATTGTATAAATCTACTTCATAAATTATGTGCAATGAAAGCTGGTTTTCCCCGAAGTTAAATATTTTAGAAACATTAGTCTTGGCTGTTCATTTTTTTAAAGTGTGGTTTGATGCTCTATCTATAAACAGAATACTCTTAACTTTAAAGCCTCAGGATTTGTAAGCTGAAAATGTGAAAAGAAAGCTAGATACATCAACCTCCAATATATTTCGTAAGTTTCCTCTGAAAATGCTAATGGCGAGGTAAGCAACCTCTTACTGTATGTAATATCATTCTTCAGAGAAAATTTTTAACACATTTTCTGAAAGGAGACCTCATTGTCCTACCAGCAAACCTGTTTACACTGTAGAGCGAGGATTAAACACGGAAAAGATGAACATAAAAAAAAAAAGAGCTTGATAAACACTTTATGTAAACGTGAGGGAGAAGAACAAATAAAACTTAGGGAAGAGGTACATCAGGTCTACATGACCCTTTCTCCAGTACATGGCACTCTTTAAAACATCCCCTCCCCCCATTTTTTATTTCAAAATTTATACAATGCCAGTTTTGAAAGTGTTGTAAAACTTTTTAAAGAGTCATTAATTTTAATCTCACAAGATTTAAATACTGTTGGAATGTCTAGTATATAAGTTTTTTGGCTTTGCGCTAAGAGTGATGAAGAAATTAATGACATTTTTTTTTTACTTCAGCCGCATTAGAGACTCATCAACATCCGACTTATTTTCCCATTAAAAAGAAAATAACTTGACCGTGTTTCTTCACAGTAAATAGCCATTAAAAAAAGCTTTTCAAACATGAAATTCTATGAAATTCACATTTGTAATCAAATCATAATATGTATAAAATGCATCAAGGATGATCATAATAATTATTTACAGGAATTACGGAAATTTTATCGGGAATAAGGTTTATTAAGCTACAGCGCGCATACCTGCCAACTATTAAAAAAAAAAAAAAGAAAAAAAAAACAGGAATTAATAGCAAAAATTTCACTTGGGTGCTAAAAAAAAGATTCAATGTAGACTTAACTATGATGTTTGGAATGTCAATTTGGCCAACAAGCTTTTAGCAAAAGGCAAAATGAAAAATAAAAATGAATTAATTCATTAACTTATGTAAAACTAATATAATGATAATACCTAAATTAATTACAGTTCATACCCGTCAGATCATTTTGATTTCATAGGCCAGAACCACAAATTTAATAGGAAATTCGCTCAAAGATCCTAAATGTTATACACAATTATACTCTTGAATGGTATCAAGAAATGTATCAAGTCACACTGATAATCTAACCAGTTAAACCTACAAGAATATTTAAGTGAATAAAATGAATGACTACCTCAGGAACAAAAAAATCTACAGGCGGCCTACATTGTGAATTAGTATATCTCAAGTCCTCAGTTAAACACGTGTGGGTTTTTGGTCTAGAAATCTAACAATGATTAATGTTGCCACCTGTTTAGACGTCACAAAACGTGCAAACAACCCTGAGAAAATCAAAACGGCGTTCCGCTGTTAGCTTTCGGCTACTGTAAAGATGTTTTAAATGCCCCGGTATTTATGAACAACAGCTATAAATTCAGCAGCTCGCACGTCCAAACAGTAATATTTCATTCAAAACTTAATACTCTTCCTTAAAAAAAAAAAGATTAAAAAAAGCCTTTAATAATTGAGTTAAGACCAACACACTAGTATACCAATGGTGCCGCTAGACAATTGAAAAAGGAAGGAGTGTCTTAGTCAGACGCCTAGTAGTGTGTTGGAAATATAAATTTCATAATTTAAGTTTCAATCCGCTATCCTTTGATTCTTAATTTTAAAAAAAAAAAAAGCGGCAATGATAGGACGAATTCATAGCTTCGAAAAAAAAAAAATGGAAACAATGCTAAAGAATGAAAAAAAAAATGTATAAAAATCTCTTACAGTAATGACATGCAAGAACCTGTTTCAATCACCTTTTACTTCAGTTTAATTGCACAAGCATGACAAATACTACAAAAATTATGTTTGGAAAAGACACGACTGACTTGCATATTTCGGTTTTTATTTTGTCATCTACGGCCACGGTGGCTCGATGTGGATTAGGATGGGAATGATAATGTTAATAACGATTATAGTGACGAGGCTGCTGGGATGATGATGACAGTAGTGGTGATGATGGTGATGTAAGTGATAGTGACAATGGCAATTATGATGATGATGATGATGATGATGATGATGATAAAGGCGGGTGTAGGATGATAAAAACGATGACGATGCCGACGACAATGATGATGATCGTAACGATGACAACAACGACGATGATGATGTGATGATGATGTAATATTGCAAGGTGGCAAAGATGGTGATGATGATGATGATGATAAATTGCCCAAAGCTAACTTATGTAAATGTAAGTCGCCCACTTGACAAAACGTCTCTTACTTCAGACGAGAGGATTGGTCTGCGTAAATACTTAAGCTATACCGCCGCATCACTCTGATCCACCTAATGACAACCACTGACAACTTGACACATAAACTTGTTGGCTTTGTAGGATGTGGCTTGAGTAACCAGATCGTCAAAACGTTCACCAAAAATGAGTTCGCCTATAAGACTGAGTAAAAAGCACGAGTAATAGGACTGAAAAAAAAAAAAAACTTCTTCAATTCTATGAATATATTAAATACATGTTTTGAATAAATGTTTATTTTCTTTTAGCCGTTACGCCAAATATGTATACATACATACATATATATATATATATATATATATATATATATATATATATACATATGTATATATATATATATACACACACACACATACATATTTATACATACATTTATGTATTTACGCATTATATGGATACAACAGAGGAAAAAAAGTCATGAAAACAAGCAAAGATTTTAGTAAATTCAATCAATCTGATCACGCTGCTAAAAATTATTAACCCAAACGGAAAGTCACGAGCACATTATGCGTAGTTGTTTTTTTTTTTTTTTTTT
>BLXT01008612.1:464028-474621 GCA_019648995.1 Plakobranchus ocellatus | reverse complement strand
AAAAAAAACAAGAAAAATGAAAATATTTTGGCAACGATTATTTTGTACAGATTTTCTCCAAGCTACCTGACAAGTTCTTGCTGAAAAAGAAGAATGGGAAGAAAGGTGTATGCATGTGGAGGAAAAAGAAGGGTGGAGCTTGTTTTTAAATGTAAAACAATATTTTCAGAAAGAATTATCTTCAAGCACACATTTACAATGGATAACAGCTTAACTGTTGCAACAGCTGCTACTGCTTTTGTTGCATCTCTATTAGTGTTTGATGCCGTGCTGCTACCATCGTAAACATCAACACCAACACCAGCACCACAACCACTACCACCATCATCATTAACATCATCATCATCATCATCATCATCATCATCATCACTATCACCATGAACATCTTCACTATCACAACCACTAACTTATTTTTTTTTTCATTAAAACAGGTACGAAACAATTAGATCGTTTCAAAATTTCAACCTTAATTTTAACCAGAAAAATGTGCACTATCGCAAACTACAAAGTACCAGATTTTCTTTTTCAGAGCTCTATACCGCCTAGGTGTTACATTTGAATCCATAAGTTTGAAAGATAAATATACTGCATAACAGGACCACTCTATAAAACTTTGATTTTAGAAATGCAGACTCACACTGCTCTCCCTGAAAAAACAACACAGCATGACGCAAGTGCATAATTAGTTGTATAGGAACCGTGGTTCAATATAATATCACAACTTATTTTAGCATTCTGGCACAATAGTTGGCGACTCCATTCTGAAATCTGTAAAGGCCCTAAGATCACCTAAGATGCTTGAATATGCATTAAAACCCCCCAAAAAATCATAGCTTTAGCAACAATATTTTAAAGCCGTAAATATTTTAAAATTAAAAATTTCGCACGCAACTAAAATATGCCACTGAAATCAAGCAAAACAAATCATTAAGCAAATTCTCTTGAGCCTAAAACTGCAACGTTAAAATAATGGTATATAATTATCTATTCCACATTTATTTGCATAGTTTCGGCGGATACTATAATCCTCACGCTAACTACTCATATTTAAAAACACACTTTTGACAGTTTCGACTATCCCACTACTAACTCGGTACACAATAATAGGAGCCGTTTTTACACACAGCACACAGCTAAGCGGTACACTTGTCCTAAGCTTACTACTTTATCAGGTAAATGACAAAATTAATGTCTGGAATGGCAGCAATGACTGGAAATAGCTGGCATGACATGATGATAACCGCAAATGGTAGGGCCTGCTGTTGATGTACACAGATTTACTAAGCTTAACCTTGCGCCCCCCCCCCCCCCAAAAAAAAAAAAAAAAAAAACTTTTCTTTCCCATACACACATACATCATACACTCTCCCTAGAGAGAAAGAGAGAGAGAGAGATAGAGAGAAAGAGAGAGAGCGGGGAATTTAAAAAAATCCATATATATATTTGCACACACCCACATACATACACACAAGTCATCCTCTCTCTAGCCATCCTCTTATCTATCATCCTCTTTCCTCCACATTCCTTTCCTTGACTAACTTGTTAAGCGGCAAAGCATGAATGGTCCACTATTACTTTGATAGGCTATCATTTTCCCCTTGCAATTTAGGCCATGAAATAATGCTAATATTACAACTACTTTTTCCCATTTCATTATTTGTGGTTGCTTTGGTTGCTGCTCTTCCTTACTATAACCATTGCAACTGATCACGCCTGCGCACTCTGAATGGTAACATTTATAATATGATCTCCGCACATAAATATTGCATGGTTTAACACACAACTGAAACTGCCTAAAGCAAAGACAAAAAAAAAATACTGTTGTTAATATCACATAATTCGTTAACCATGTGATCTCGGGTTTTGGTCCGCTACAAACAGGTCGAAAAATACATAAAAGAAATAACAAGAATCACACCATACAGTACAAGTAAACTGCTCTTCTGGTGCTGCTGCTCCTATACAAACACAACATTCTCCACAACGCATCTTTCTTGCTAATGCGTACTAAGATGCGATAAACAAAAGGTACCTCTAAGTATGTAGTGTCAACAAAAGAGGCGCACCCGTATGAGCTAAACAGCACAGCAGCATTGGCCTAAAAATCATAGTTTGGCAAGCCTTAGGGCCAAGATAGAATGTGCTCCTCAAGTGAGTCATAAGCTAAACAAAGCCAATTCATATTAGCTGCTACCAGCACGATTGATGCTGTTATCTGAATGTAAAAAACAGTGAGAATTTCTGCTTATGCACATTTATGTTTTAGTTCCAAACACTAAGGCCTGTTCCTGCCTGTTGTTTACCGGTTCGTATCGTTTTCTTCTCCCCATTTGAGAATTCGCATACTGCTTTGCGTACTCTGTTTTTAGATTCCTTTCAGTAACAAGGCCTTTTTGTGGGCGTTTAGAATAAATTTCTCAAAAGTTTACTTCAACAGATAACAAAATGGTAACCATTCTACAGCAATCACCTTCTTGTCTATGGGCTTTCACAAACATTGTTCCTTGGTTTGGGTACTAAAAAAGTTCTTCTCTGCATTGTTTTCAAAGAGAATTAGGATACAATGAATCAATTTTGTTTCCGGTTTATTTTTTACCTTGGAAAGCTCAGATTGTCTCAGTGCTAAGCCACCCCTGTGGCTGAACAGGAAAATTAAACTAAAAACCTTCCAACATTGAACTTCAGACGTTTCAAACTTCGTTTCGTGTTTGTTGAACATGTTTCTTCTTGCCAGTGTTCGCATGCAGAATGTATAGGATGATTCTTGTTAAGTTGAAAGGAATTTTGTTTTTATTTATTTTGTTTTAATTATAAAGAGTATGCCCGATTATAAAGAATAATAGCTCCCGCGAATATTCCCTTAAGCCAGAGCATATTTTTCCAAAGCATAAAAACGGAGCCACTACCCAATGAGCATAGCAACGGTTCAAAACCTGTGCCTGAATACATAATGTGTAATAAGAGCAGTGGCACCATCGACTTAATTTATTTATCATTATGCAAAATAAAAAAAAAGATGTTAGGAAGATTATGAGGAAGATATGCTCTATATTTATTTAGGTATTTAAATTGTATTCAACAGTCAACAAACGATACTTTATTATTATACTAGGAAGAAACAAAGAAAGAATGAGAAACCTTTTTTTTTTTAGGTAACTAAAACACACAAAAACTGTTTGAACAATGATTAATGGGCAGGGGAATTGTTAGTAACACAAACGTTGTATCGCGTAGCATGCAGGCCTTGACACTAATTACTCAAGACCATTCTGTCGTTGTTCTCTACAGTATTCATTATCAGTTTGCAAAATATTACCCGATGCATATACTATACCTGAACTGCATAGCTAAGATTTTTGTGAAGATCAGTGCTGCGTTCCGCAGATGTTGGCTGGCATGTGTTTTTTTTCTTTTTCTTTTTTTTTTTTTTTTTCGTTTTTATTTTTTTTTTAAAACCAATACAGATATCATCTTTCAATGCACTAGCAAGATTTATCACACTTTTCTTTAAATTCTTGCTCAGAGCCAGGCTTAAAAACTACCTGTGGTAAATTTGAGAAAGGAAAAAGAGATCGTGAGTGAAATAGACTAAGAGTGTGAGATAGGGAACGAGGGAAAAACAGAAGAAGAAAAGATTGTGGAAGGTTGAGAGAAAGGAATAGGGATGTTATTAAAATACTATTATATCCATTGTGTTCCTATGTTACTTCGTTTCATCTAGAATTAGAGAATAAAATAATATCAAAAGTATTAAAAGTGATATGATTAATATTAGCCATCTCGATAAAGATGTACAGGGCTTGTATTACTCAACATTGACACACAAGTGCAAAGTTGTTGGAATCGTATGTTACCATTATTCAGAAATTTTATATAAGCATCTTAGAGAAAAAAAATTCATGTGTTACCTTTATTGAGTTTCACAATCCTGATTCTGAAAAATGTTTGACCTATGACATACATGTCTGTCAACTGTGTGAAAATAAATTTACTGCCTTTGAAGCGAAAAATACAATACAAAACTTTGGTTAAAAAAAAAAAAAAAAAAACTTTAAAAAATTTACGCCAGAAAGACTGGAGCTTAAAGTGTCTTTTGAAAAAATATTTCTTCAGACTGATTGCTACACAAGTAAACAGAATAGGCGTGAAGCCTGTTAAAAGATAATTTTAAAAAATAAACAGATTTGGATGGACACTCTAGGCATAGTAAAATCTCTGATGCATTTGAACCTGCTATTGTGTGAATAATTCTGTTTTATAAAGTAACGGTCAAAAGTGTAGGTCTATGGGATTGTGTCCAGCCTCCGGTTCATTAATATTGGCAGGGCTGCAATTCTGAAAGATGACCTGACTTTATCGTAAACAGTCATAATTATTCATTCTATAATTCAATCCATAAATTTTACCAGCTGCTGCTGTTTGGTTCGTGGTCTTTTCTTTATGACTAGTTCGATTTCTGGAGAAGAAGACCAATATGCGCACGCACGAAAATAGAAATCCCACAACTTGGGTAATTTTTAGGGAAATTCCCCATTTCCCTACCATCATCATCATTCTTATCCTCACAGGCGCTTCTACTAGTAAATGCACTCTATTCCGAGTGTGCTGCTTTGCACTAGCGTTTCGTACACATAGTAATAATTTGCTATTTGTTTGTACGGTTTTCAATCATTTCATATAAATTAAGATCAATGTCTAGTATAGCAGCAAGTTCGTATCGCCAAAACCAAAACAAAAAAATCCCAACAAACTAAAAATGAATGACCACACGGTGATCCTTTGAAAAAAGTAATTAACTAAGGTCATTAAAAAGTGACAATTCAAAATAAAGAGGGCAAAAATACAGTTCACAAAAAGCACGATGATGATGATGATGATGATGATGATGATGATGATGATGTAATAATACTAATAATAATAATAATAATAATAATAATAATAATAATAATAATAATAACAACAACAACAACAACAATAATAATAATAATAAAGCATGACAAAACTGACCAAAAAAAGATAAAACGATACCGGCAACAAAATGAAAACAAAATAATAACAACGATACGTTAAATTGTCCGTTATCTATTCTGACATGACATGAAGAACACCTGTGGCTAGTAAGCTTAGCAACATAAGTCGCGATAACAATCAATAATTAGCGTTCAGATAAATATTTTGCTGCTGAATCATCGGACTTTCCGGCATCACTAGCACTCTGCTTTGCATTATGCAGAGAGACAATTATTAATTTTGCATGGCATATGGCTGGAAATATAATTAGGTTTGAATTATGGGTTTGTTTAAGAAAAATATATTTCTCAAAGTTCTTGCTTCAAAGCTCATTAAAACAGGTATAATATCACCGTGAGAGTTCACCGGTTTACAAAAACAATTGCGACTAAAAAAAGGAGCTTTACAATTAATTTGAATACAACTGAATTAAACCCCAAAGCCTTAAAAATATGGAAAACAGATTTCCTAGCATCTCTCTCTCTCTCTCTCTCTCTCTCTCTCTCTCTCTCTCTCTCTCTCTCTCTCTCTCTCTACCTCCCCTCTCTCTCTCGTTCCCCTCCTTTCCCTCAATCTCTCTCTCTCTTATCCACGTTGAATAAACATAATAAAACAGTTTTTTATAATTTTTTTGTTGAAAAAGATATTTATAACAATGGGGAAACATGAATTAAATAAAAAGTTAGCTTGCTGTACACTCGTACCTTCTGAACCATGGACCCGTTTCATGAGACTCAACACCATGATTGTATCACACGAATCACAATTTGACGGGGGGAGGCGCCAACAACAAGAAGAAAAAAGTAGGTCTTTCACAAGTTATGTGTTCGTGTTTTTCCTTTTTTTGTTTTTGTTTCGTTTTTGTTTTGTAATCTCCCTCGGTACCTTAGGTAAAGAAAAGCATTTCTTTCTCAAAATGGCAAGTGCGTACACAAAGACGACTCTTGCGTTTGTTTATCCTCAGTGACTAGTTTATCAGGTATTATTTTGTGTTGAAGGTAACTATCTTCTTTATTTATATATAGATCTAGTGTTTATAAGGAATGAACTTTACAATTTGGTTGCTCTCTTTGCTCTTCTTTCTTTTTCCTTTCTTCTCTAATCGCTCTCTTCTTCTCTTTTTTTCTTTTCCTCTCTCATCTCTCCCTCTCTCTCTCTCTCTCTCTCTCTCTCTCTCTCTCTCTCTATATATATATATATATATATATATATATATATATATATATCTGTTTCTCTCCCTTTCTCTATCCATCGATCTTTTTATTTATCCAATTTTTATCCTGTCTATCTCTCTTCTCTCATTTGTTGACACCGGTTTCGTTAAAATATTCAATATGATATGCTCACATAAAGGCACACACGTTTAAAATTTTAAATGAATACGAAGTTTTAACATTGACTTACTGGGTTTCTCTCTTTTGCTTGCCAATAAAACTAATGTTGGACGGGGAACATCTGATTCCACTAATCCAAACAACTATCTTTCACCAGTCTGGGCTTTAGTCGCGACCTGTTGATTCTTTACATTTCATCCAGACCACCAAGGATTCTTTGCATACGCGTGGCTTGCATCGATTCCTGCATTTCCCCAACTTGAGAATTCCTTAAGCATTAGGGGTGGAAACATCTCTGATACTACAAATAACCGACGGATGTGGGACTTATCACGGGGCAAAATCCAACAGTTGTCGGGATAATGGCTAATTACACAACTTGCACGACGAATATTGTGAGTGAGTGAGATAGAGAGAAGAGAGGCAGAGGATGAAAAAAGTGAGAGGCTGAACGTGAGATGATAATATTGTAGGCAGAGATATAAAAAGAACTAAAACAGATTGAAAACAGAATAAGTTATATTTTGAAAACGTAAGCTTTAGGGGTTTTTTAGGTTCTCCATTCAGTATTTCATATTTATATCAATATGTACAGACACATTGCAAAGAAAGATGTAAGCTGGGATTATGTTTTTGCTTTTTTTTTTTAATCCTTTTGGAATAATATAAAAAAGAAGTGTGTCTTAGCAAAAAGTGCACACAACTGTCTTTAATCTTAGAGGCATTTGTGGCACAATGATTACAACAATTTGTGTAAGGAAGCTACAGTTCCAATCATTTAAAGACATTAATCTTTTTTTTTTTTTTTTTTAAATTCGGCTAAAGGTACAAAAATTCACTTGCAATGGTGTTAGTATCCCACATTGTTTGACGATCAAATACATTTAAATTAAATTGACAAATAATTATTCAACCATATTCAGTGAAATAGAAGGCACAAACATTTTATAAAAAGCAGTAGCTGAAAAAAATATTAAACTGAGGTTAAAATCAACATCTCAAAAGAGATAAAATCATGAACATAGAACAAGTAACCATGAATATAAAAGGAAATTTTAACTGATTTTTTTTGTGATTCAGCAAATTTACCACTTTGGTGATCTCAAGCTCCGGGGAAAAAGATAGGTAGAGAACCGCATAAACTAAACAAGAAGAATTTGATTGATAAGCTTTACTTAAAGGGTATCTCTATGGTTTTACTTCACATCTCTCGCATAAATTCGCCTAGCAAATTGTAAACAGCAGAAGCGACAAACTGCTGTTAGAGAACCAGATCATAGACATTAATGATAACCAGTATTATTTAAGAAGACATTTATGGCGAAAGCAAGGTTGGCTGGGCAAAAAGAAAAATCTGTCGAGTGAAATTCATCAAAACAGGTGTTCGGAACATGTATCTTAAGAAATTCGGATAAGTCCTGACATCGATTTGAGTTGAAGCTTTATCATGAGCAATGTGTCCAACTTATGTGAGTCCATCTTTCTTCATGAAATAACAAAGTATAGGTAAGAAGGCTAAAAAGAAACATTCATAGAGGCAAATGAAAAATAAATACCTTTTTAAAAACACACTCTGATTAATTATATAGGAATAAAGGCTGGAAATTTTAGTGGAACTTAATCGTTTCAGCAAAAACAACATTATCAACAATACAAACTTATCATAGTTATTCTGTTTATGTTTCCCACTGTCTTGGTTTTAAAATAAAGCACTTTACTTTGAATGTGGAGATTCATGAAAATGCTTCTATAGTCTGAAGGAATGATAAATTTCTACTTTAAAGATTCTTCAGTACAAATTTAGTATTGCAACATAGACTAAAGCACAGTCTTTTGCCCCGCCTCACTTTTCTTGAGAAGTGGGAAGGTTACTGCAATGGAATGTTAAGACTTTATCTTTAGAATTTTTATGCTTGACCTTTATACAACAGGATCAGATCTGTTGATGCTTCTTTTCAGCTGAGAAGAGCCCTCTAGTGTTTATTTTGTTGTTGAATTTTGTTGAAATCTAAGGTCATATTCGTATTAGTATATTATTTAGTAAGCCAAAAGTACAGGGGGAAAAAAGAAAAACTGCATTGGCAAAATTCCACATTGTAGCCACCCTTTGCTCATGCAACGGCGGAAAATGACAAGCATTACTGATAAGCCATAGGTACAAGAAAAAAAAAAGCAATGTGCTACGTTAAACTAGTCAGAAAAATGCATTCAAAATGAGGTCAGTAATTCTTCCTCCCTTCTCTACCTTCTCCCATCTTCCATTGCTCTTATTGTTTTGAAAAAGAAAATTTGAAAATATTACTGTCGCCAGATTATACACATCCGAATCTTTGAATGAAACTAAAAAAAACACAAATGTGAAATACACACGTCTGGATTATTACAGACAAACCCGATGATTTTCACCTTTTCACAAATATCTGTAATAGGTCATTGACTTCTTGATCAGTAAATCTAGAGATGTAGAGCAATATCCTAAAGGGTGCCGGCACTACACTTTACGTTCTGTTTTATGGTCAACATAAGGGGCAGGCACAGACTTTTTATTTTGCCCGAACACACCATTTGCAACATGCCCGGTATATAGTAAGATAGTAATTAAGGTAAAGGAAAGGTGAACAAAAAATCGATTACAAAGGGACAGATACATTTCTTAGAACTTCTGGTACTCTTTACCGAAAATTAGAAATTGAGAAAAACAATGTGGGGCATGAAGAAAGCTAAATGCCTACATATTCATCCTCATATCAGGCTGAAAATGGGTTTTAAAACTACCGTGCTTTTATCTTACACTAATCCGCACTAAAGAATTTGAAAACTTTAATGATATCATCAATAATCAAAAGCTCTCTCTCTATCAAATTCGCAACTGCCTGTTCAATCGCTGGTGGTAGAATGTCCTTGTTAACCCCGGCAATAGCAAAAGCAGCATCTACTTTTAAGCCGGATGTATGTACGCTTTACTGAATTGCAACTGAGGGACATCATGGGAAACTAACTGGGAACACTGTTGAGCATATTTTACTCGTCATGTCCAAGCCATGGTAGCAAAACATGTCTATTCCTATTCTTTTGCAAACTAAATCTCTCTTCATTACTAAGAAAAACAAAATTAAAACAAGATTTCTAAAGATCCCGATTTTTGTCTGTATTGTTTCATTCATACGAGTGCAAATGCAATGAAAAACAAAATAGTAGTGGTAGGGAAAAAAAAAAATAAAGATCTCAAATGCATTTCCTGAACACGCATGATAGAGAGGGAAACTTGGATTGTTTAGGTCACAAGGAAACATTGAAGTGTTAAAGATGAAAGAAAGAATAACTGATAGCGAGTTAATCATTTCATGTTTAAAAAGAAGTAGAGTCATTAATTTGCACCACTGACTCAAACACCACTTAGAGTGGCCTGAAATACATATGCGTGAATGATCATTTCAAACCCAACAGAATAAGAAGAATGGCATCCACTCTTACTAATTTTATTCGACATTTTCAAATGCATTGTTAAAGCGTAATCGATCGGGTGTGTTTTATAAATTCCTGAGTTTTCAGGTAGAGTTTACAATAATTCACTTAAAAAAATAAAATCGTGACGAACGGAACTATTTCCAGGTATATGATAATCGAAGTTATTTTGTTAAGCTTACATGTACCTATTATGGTCCATGTTAAGAAATGCTTGGCAACCAGATTTTGCGAATGAAACTCGAGAGACATTTCGTAGCTGTGAATTTTCACAAAGCAATAGCGATAACAATATCGGCAACTAATGAGTACATTATGTATGGTCTGTGTAGATACTCTCTAAAGGGTCAGTAGGTACCTGATGGAGGCTGTGCTCGCATACACGTAACCAGATTTTCCCGGCTAAGACGCCGTTTAATATGAAAGAGTTATGTAATTTCTTCTTTTTCTTTTTTTTTTTTTGCATTTTTTCCTGAGTCATAAACCTAGAACCAGAGAGGATAAAACTCAATGATATCTATTCGAGCTAAATGAGCCCAAATGAAGTACAAAGCTTCAAATGTTTTCCGGCTTGATTAAAAACCTTAAGGCCTGTGTAAAATACCATTCAATGCTTGAAAAAGCAGAGACGAGAGAATATGTATAAATATCAAAGTCACACAAAAATCTCGGGTAACTTTTCAACCAAAATTAAACGCCACTTTGCCATAGCGACTGAGCATATGTTATGAGAGAAAGAGAGAGAGAGAGAGAGAGAGAGAGAGAGAGAGAGAGAGAGAGAGAG
>BLXT01008612.1:350194-367922 GCA_019648995.1 Plakobranchus ocellatus | reverse complement strand
AGAAGAAGAAGGAGGAGGAGGAGGAGGAGGAGGAGGAGGAGGGGGAGGAGGAGGAGGAAAACTAGTTGCTGTATAACCCGTTTTACGAACGGTTGAGTGGAACAGCAATACAGTGATTCAAAGAAAAGAAAGAGAGAAAGAGGGAGGTGGGAGAGAGAGAGAGAGAGAGAGAGAGAGAGAGAGAGAGAGGGAGAGAGAGTATAGTAGTACAAATAATCCAAAGGTCGACATGAGATGCCGCTTCAAACATTTAGATCCAAGGGAATCCTAGAATCTAGATCTGAATAACATGCGCGCCGCATGAACTAAAATGAGATGCCGAATCTATAGTTTACATATTTGTGTACATTTAATGTTATTTTTCGCAGAACTCCTGAAAGATTTAAGTATGAATAGCTGCCAGTTTAGATCTAGATTCTCGTGGATCTAAAGCTATAAGAAGGCCTTGAATCTAGATCTTCGGATCTAATCCGCCCTATAGACAAAGACTACTTAATTTAGATATCTAAACCATACTCTAGTCTTTCGCTTCCAATGCAGCCCTGAATGATAGCCATTGATTAGTGTATCTCTATGGCTTCTATGTAAACAATTATACATCCAAAATTTAGGCCTATACGTTATTTGAAAGTTAGAAACATGGCGGATCGTTAAATTGCGACTTCTATTTTGAGGAAACAATGATGAAACAAAAAAGTAGGAGGTAGAATTTGGACTTCTAGACATAATCAGTGCACCCTCCCGCCACAGCTAATCTTTCATACAAAATTTTAAGTCATTGAAAGTCTAATTCAGGAGTTTACGTGACATAAAATTCAAAGTACACAAATACATATAGTATAGATGCTTCGATTTAACTTAAAATCAACAGTACTGACATATTCATGGTATGATTTGAAGAATACATGAATGTCATCCCTCAATATATCATATTTTTGTGGTGAAAGGGGGGAAGGGGGGAGAGGGGAGGGAGGGATGCCATTTAAAATGCACGTCTAGATTTATATTTCTAGATCTAAATTATAGCCTACATATACTTATTTAGAATTTACTTATCTCCGCGATACCTGGGGATCAAGATCTAAATCTATTTTCATGTGAAACGTATGCTCCACTAGAACCTATCTCTAGATCTATTGATTTACGGGTTTTCTGAAAAAACAAATTTAAGACCAAAAAAATATATTTTTCTTATTTCTTTTGCACTAGAAGTTTTAGAAGGGCATTGTAGTTATTTCTGGCATGCAATTAATATTTCGAAAAAGTGATTGAGTAGATTGATGTCTAAGATTCTTTATGCGGAACAGTCAGATTATTGTTGAGAAGTTTGTTCACTTGTAAGATATACCCATGAACAAATTTGAGGGCGAAATTAAAACAGCCATATTAGTATTACTGGTGTACCATAAAACAGTTTGTACAGGTTACATAATCGCCCTTAACTACTTTATAATGGTAGCCAATTATTCGGCCCCTGGCTATGAACGTTGATTTTTTCAAAAATTGCAACTTTCTAAAACGAGGCTGCTATAGAAGTAATATACTTACCTAGATTTAGAATCAAGTCAGCTGCAGCTCCCCTTCATTGCAGATTCTCTTGTCTTGGAGTCAGTCGAGTTGCCTTCTAAATAATGCCATTGAAAAAAAATTGAAACAAACTATGAGAGTATTATCGGGACAGTCCCAATACATTGTATTCATATTTAGCTCGTTGTGTGAACCATTTAATATGATGCCATGTTTTCCAGCTGCATAAAGTCAAGAGTTTCCCTGGTAAAGTTACTGGCTCCAATTATTTCAGGAGACCAACATATTTTTTGTGAACTATATATCTGAAGGCGTAAATTAATTTACTGTTATTTTTTTGCAGTCAATATCATAGTGATTGCGTCCATTTTACTCTAGTGAATTATTTATCATTTGCACATTAAAAATTTGCTGAATTTTTCATCAATTATCTTAATTGACTTACTGAATTAAACATCGTTATATTTCTGTGAGGGAGACGAGAGGGAGAGCGAGAGAGCGTTAAGGTAACGGTTCTCATTTTGAAGACAACTTTAATAAATTTAAACTTATTTTCAAAGATTAAACAGATACATTTCAAGGCTGTCATGTTGATTATAAAGCACGTTGGTAGTTTATTCTGAAGCAAATAAATTTTAGGGCATTTTGCTTGTATTTAAAATCATGTCAATTTTGTATCTTGCGGATTTTTGACATTTTTAGTCATAATCATAAAGTACTTTCAGACATTTAGATATACCGATACTTGACTAGTTAACCTTGTATTTTGATACATTGTATATTCTTAGACAATAAAACCTTGTATTTCAAGTTATTTTCAAGTGTGTAAACACTGCAAAATAAGTTGAATGCGTCACTTCAGATGTGATCTTTGAAATGTCTAGCATTTACGAAACGCTAGTCGTATGCCTTCATTTTGTTGATATACGAGGGAAGTTCGGAAAGTAACCGGAAAATGATCATAATTTTTTTACCTAGTCAATACTTTAAACAGCGGCAAACAGCAAATTGTAGGAAAATTCATTGTACACTTGGTGTGCAAATTTCAGCACCATCAGTGAACGCACTGCTAAACTGCATTGATTTGAAAATGGCGCCCCCCATCGCAGTGTGGTCAAAGCTGGAAATAAGAGCTATCGTCCGTTTTCTGTTCGCAAAGAGAACAAAATGTTCCGTAATATACAGAGAAATAGTGGAAAACTACGGTGAACATGCAATGTCGATGACCCAAGTCTATCAGTGGTGTTCTTGGTTCAAAGACGGCCGAACAAGTTTGCAAGATGAACCAAGGTCTGGACGCTCGAACACAGCAAACAATGACTGGAACACAGCTCGAGTTGATGAGCTCATCAAAGTCGACAGAAGAGTGAAATTGAAGGAAATTTCTCTGAAACTTGACATTCCCAAAACGAATGTTTATGAAATTGTCCATGATAAACTTGGCTAGCGCAAAGGTCCTGCCAGATGGGTCCCCAAAATGTTGTCAGATGAGCATAAGCGCCAGAGACTCGAAATCTCCCAAATCCTGGTGCACGGGTGTCAACAAGAAGGTGATGAAACCGTTGATGTGGGGCCTGGCGGGGACCATCGTGCCAGGAACAAGCTTCTTGAACACCTTATCACTTGAGATAAAACTTGGTTACACCTGAGCACTCCGGAGAAAAAACGCGACTCAATGACATGGAAGCACCCGTCCTCTCCTGTCACAAAAAAGTTCAAAGTCCAGCAATCGGCAATAAAAGTAATGGCCACCGTGTTTTGGGATTCCCGTGGAATGATCCTTTTAGATATTCTGCCAGAAGGAGAGTGTCAATGCTGATCGATATTGTGAAATACTTGACCGGCTGAGGCATGCTGTTCGACGAAAAAGACCTGGACTCTTGCGTAGCGGAGTTGTCCTTCAACACGACAATGCAACCCCCCACATGGCAAAACGCACAAAGGAATGGCTTGAACATTACAGGTGGGACATTATTCCCCATCCAGCCCACAGTCCAGACCTTGCACCCTCAGATATTCATCTATTTGGGCCCCTAAAGCGCCACCTGGGAGGCAAAAAGTTTGAGTATGAAGATGAACTCATTGACGAAGTTCGTGATTGGTTTTCAAAGTTTGACGCAGACTTTTTCACACGAGGTATATACTCGCTTCTCCCACGGAGGCAAAAATGCATAGCTCTACACGAGGATTGCATAGAAAAGTAGCCAATAAATTTATTTTTCCCATGTGGAAGTTTCATGCTTGTCAATTAAATACTTTTTGAGTAATTCCATTTTTCCGGTTGCTTTCCGAACTTCCCTCGTAATATCGATATGGTTGTGATAATAATCCAAGGGAAATGAGAATGAACATATTTTCTACATCAAATCCTAATTTTTTTATTTGTGACAGAGTGCGGAGATATATGGAATTTAAATTCAAATTTATTCTTATAAATTTCAAATCGGTCACAAAACGAACTGTAAGGCAAGAAATTTCCAGCCGCTTCGACGTAAAGAATTTTTATTTTCATAGTTTGAATGACTATTGGATCAACTGAGATACACGTAAGGTTGACTGGTTCTAGAAAATGTCAGTTAATGAGATCGAAATCAGCCTCGGTCGAGGGAAGATGCAATAGAGGTTAAAAAGGGCAGCATGCCAGTACAGCATCGCGGGTGGTATTGATTACATTTTTGGCGAAAAGCGTTTTATTGCATATTTGAATCCGCCATCTCATCCCGCGCATTTCTAGCTGGGTCCTGCTCTCCTAAGTATTCAAATAAAGCTATAATTTAGGTTTGAAAAAAAGCTGTATGTACCCAAGTATAAAAACAGATTATGATTACTACGGTAAGAGCACTTACAGTTGAGGGCTATTTCAAAATCTTTATTGATAACCATTGTATGGTTACTTACCACTGTATTCAATTGAATTTTGTTCCATGTATTTAAAAAAAATAGTTGAATACTGCCATAAGTACGCACTTACGGTAGTACTCAATGACCGTAAAGTCCAGATGAACCTGGCGATTGTATTCTTTTAATAGCACTTAAGGTGTGATTAGTCTGTGACTATGCATATGACTTTCGCGCTTATAATTTCATAACGCGATTTTTAAAATTTGAACATCTTTTTTGCTATTAAAATAGGCTTAGATTTAACATGATACACCCTATGATTATTGGTGACCAGTTTTGCTCTCTTGAATGAAAAGTGCCGATACCAAAAGTATCAGGCTTGATCAGATTACAAGGATGACGTGTAGAAAAACATTGTTTAATAGTATGATGTAATCCAGTTACAATGTTATCTGTTCTATAAATAGGGAACTCGCGTATCTTTTGAAGAAGTCTAAGAGATTATTTGCAAGTACTCGGCCCTTCCCATAGGCATTTATAGTAATTTTGTAATGAAGAGAGATAGAAACGTATTTATCTTTGTTTCTACTTATAAGACATTAGTAGAATAGTGTCTGCATACAGCAACACAATAGGCAATTCGCTCTCCAAACATGATTTGCATCTTCCATGAGGAATCTTACAATCTAATTGACATTAGCTAATCATATGGGTCCACTTCTATTAATGTAATGAGCCATAAGGCACCTTCATCGGCGAATCTAGAAATGAGAAGCTGATGACGTCCATCTGGTTCAGTATGTTATATGAAGAGTCAGATGAATTAAACTCGTGTATGTCTCTGGACATTCCATTGTGTGACATTGTGTGTCTTCAAACTCAGGGAAATGGCAACACAGGGGATATGATTTACGCATGAAGGCAATGAACCGCTGTAGCCCTGAAGGAATGGCTAATTTGAAAGAGGCCTTTGGAAGACGAATCATACAACAATAAATTTTTAAAGTCACATTTTCATACTCAGATAACGCACTATGTGTGATCTACACTCTCCCTTTGGCAAAAAGACAAAGCAACATTAAGATAACCTTGTAAACATAGCATTCTCCACTAGATCACTTAGAGATCTGTCTTGGACGACGCTGCTCCAGTGGTGTTGATCAACTGATAGTAATAAAGAGCTAGAGAACTTATCATTCTCACATCTAGCCATGCGCAATCATAGTTTTCTGAAGTAAACAATTCCAGAGACACCACGCATGAGAAACAGCAACAGCACCAATCGAACACCTGAGTATTCAAAACTATCAAACGCCAGGAGAATCTTGATCATGATTATTAAACTAGAAAAAGGGTATATCATTTAAAGACAGGAAGATAAAAGAAGGACGCGAGGAAGATTGCAGATTCCAATGCTTAAGAAAAAGTTCATCGGGAGATTTATTTCCGTTGTTTCATATGTTTTTTGTACGGTACAAATAGTGCAAAAGCAGATTAAAAACAACCCAACAGCGCGAAATTGCACAAACAAAATTCTCTCTGTTACATTAAATCGATGTATCCGTCTGCAAAATAGAGATTTGAAAAATCTTATTTGTTGATATTCTCTGCATATGTGAGACTCTATGTTTTACACATCTTGAGAAAACAAGTGAGTAAGGAGAGATTAATCCTGACATGAGAGAATATCATAATGTCCACCCTAACAAAAGGAAAGTGGAAAAATGAGATGTAATAAACGTACGCAAAGTCATTGCTGACACAAAGGAACCCCGAGGTTTTAACCAAATATGTAGATCTATACTTGCACACAGTACATACTTTGCACTTTATATACGTGTAACAATTGGTTACTGTGGATTGAATCTAGATCTAGATTTGGAATGGCTGATGTTTTGGTTTGGCCTTGTTTACTTGTAGCTGTAATGATTGGTCAAATTTTGAGTTAACCTTGGTTAGGTTTATTTTAGTTTACCAGTGCTATTATTGTTTTAGCTTTGTTTACATTTTAGATCTAGGGATTTCCAGAAGGTCGAACATTTGAGAAGATTGTTTACAGGAAGTTATTAGAACGTATCCTTGTGGCACGATAGTCATGTCATGCTGATGTGTAAATGGAGGAAAAAGGGGGAATAGGTGAGACTTTTCAATTGATCAATATTTTAGCTATTTTTGGTGAGTTGTTTGTTTAACATGGACCAGATAAGCTTATGCGTTGCATAACTAGTGTTTTCTAGAAGCGGTTGGCGGTAGCTATAAAAGAGAGCACTGTGCAATTGTTGGGAGACCTTACAGAGGTACTGAGGGGTGTTAGCGAGCTTGTAGTTCTAAGTTATTAAGAAGCTTAAATTACTGTTCTGAAATTGTTCTTGATTCACATTAATAACCTTTTCGTTAAATTTTTGGCAAGATTTGGAATGGTTTCAGTTGTCTGAATCATATACGATTACTTGCACAAGATTGAGGATATTGCAATTTCTGTTTAAATAGATCGCTGAAGCGTCCTGAAACATCTGGTCAAAAAAGTCAAAAGCTGTATCGCAGAGGACTACGACAGCATCATAAAACAGCAAAGACGGCAGTTAAAAGGATTTATATTGCTCACCGCTTAAAGTCTTGCAAAAAAAATTAAAAGCAAAAGACAAATTACTTCTTCTAATGGATATGAGTGCATGGCTGGTACGTAGGAGTCAAATTTGATATGTTATCTTTAACAGAGAAAAGGAAAAAGCGGTTTTCCTTTACTCTGAAGCCTGAAGACAAAATCGAAATCAGCATACAAAAACATTGATTTGGGAAATTGGCAACAAATTTGATTAAAAGGAAACCAAACGTTCTTTCTGTATCAGTCGAAAATAGGTGGATGAATTTCACTCTAATGTAAAATAAGCTTTTAAAGAAGCAGATAAGTCCATGACACTCCAACTAGCCGCATGCATATCTATTAAGGCAAAAAACCTCCTCGTAATGAAGTAGATGATTTGATAAAAGAAAACTTCAATATGTTAAAAAGATATTAAGCTAATAAAACGCCATGATTATGAAAAGCAAATCATAAAATAGTTCACTACTTCACGATCAAAAGAATCAGAATAGAAACAATGTAACATAAGGCACACATGTAATTATATCGTCTGGGAACAGTGGATATGGTAATCGATGCATCCAACTAAATTTCTTGATGAGCAAAAGCTAGAGAGAGACCTGTTTTGTTTTCGTTGAACAATAATTTGTACACACATGTGTATGGTGCCATACATAACCGTAATGCACTGCTTGCGAATCGGTATCTATCTTCTCACATGATTACATATAGTCATATCGATGGCATGGGAGGGCCTAAAATACTGAAAATAAGGAAAAGAAAAGAACGAGAAGGGAGATAAGGAAATACAAGAGAGATGAGAAAGAAAACTGAGAAATAAAGCGAAAAGAAAGAGCTGGAATGAACGGGAGAAGATGCAAAAGCGGAGAGACTGAGAGAGAGAAAGATAAAGGGGGAGAAACAAAGAGGGAGAAGAATAGGATGATCGAGAAGAAAAGAGAGAGAGAGAGAGAGACAGACAGACAGACAGACAGATAGACAGACAGACAGACAGACAAACAGGTAGACAGAGAGAAGCAGAAGCAGAAGTACCAAGAGGCAGAGCCTAGCAGACATAGAGGTTTACTTAACATGTTCAATTTTATTGGTTGGGTTTCCAATGTCGCCAATTTGCTGGTTTCCATGAATGCATCAGTCAATTGACGTGGCGCTTGTGCTTTCTCTTCTTTACTTACAAGAAACTTTGCTACAAAGTCGATCGGTATAAACGATACTGTTTTAATAAAAAGCCATTACGATTATTAGGGGTTTGAAAAATTGTGGTCAAATGTTTGTATTGTTCTCTGTAAACCATCGTGCATAGGAACATTTAAATATCTATCAAATTTCAAGCTAAAGTCTTATATCCCTACTTCGAACCCGAACTTCGAAAATTAAAAAAAAAAAAGATAAAACAAACTTACAAGTAAGAAAATGCCGAACTAAAAATGGTTCTCTTTGGTATTAAATTTTGCTATTCTGTGCCGTAAATGCTCAACAGCTATGTATCTATATTTTTGGGACTTGGTGTAAATCGTTTTTTTACAACAGCCGTAAGTGCCCTTAAGGCTCTAATAAATGACGAATTTTCGATTCAAAAGCACCGTAAGTGCCCTTACGGCAGTAGTCAAAATATTTTAGCAACTTCACAATTACCGTATGTCCTATAACTCAAAAGCCAAAGACGATTATCCAAAAAATTCCATAGACAAAGAAAGAACATAGAAAAAAAGCTTTCACTCCGATGTAGAAAAGTATTGGTGAAGAATTGTCGAACTGGGACAGTTTTTTCATCCTCCTGAAAAATTTTCCCAGTGGCGCTTACGGCAGTAATCAATACCACCCGCGGCATCATAATGATATAATTTAGCGCAGTAGAGCAAGATGAATATAATCAATATCAGGATTAACCATGTTGTATTGCCGAAGCTTTACATGCTCTAAATTTGAAGGCAAGGATTTGAAAAGGGTTTTTTTCTTTACTTCGATGACATGTTTCTCACACTCCAACTTTTCTGTCTTGTCGGGGTTTTTGTTATAGAATTTTTTAAACACTTCTTCTTGATAGGTTTACAAATCAACTTTTCTCAATTAACTAACATCAATAGAATTTTTTTAAACGCTTCTTTATTCATACAGATACTCTGTGTCGCATAGAACAAAGTAGCCATATTGTTACGGACTGTGAGAAATATATTCACTCCTAAATTACTTCTTTAATCTTTAAAGCAGACTCAGTGGCATATATTTTATGATCCCCGTTTTCAATCAATGTCAACCAGTTGGAGATAAATGTCAATATTGCCTTAGAAATGAATCCATTTTCAATTTCAATTCGTTCAACGATTGCTTTCCAATGAAAAAGTTGTTTATTTTTCACAAATTATAATTTCGTCTTCCGGGATGAATTTTATTGGAAGCAATAACAGCATCGTTTCCATTTTTCAGTGAAAAAAAAATTCAGCGACAACAAAAGTTATTCGTTTTGATTAATGAAAAGTCTTGGGAGCAATTATCATAGTTTTTTTTAATCGAATTTTCCGTGTAAAAAAAATTCTCGTTTCCACACGTAAAAAAATGGAAATCCTCCTTGAAAAACGAATCTTGTTGGAAGCGTTTGTTACTATTATTTTCATCATTCTTTTTGTAAAGCACAATTTTTTTTATTTTTTGTCCTTAAAGTGCTTAAAAACGCAAATAAACATTCGCCTTAATGTGTGACCTATGTTGGAAGCATTGGTTATGCCCATTAAAAATGTTGCCATACAATTTACAAAAAATCAAGTGTCGATTCACTTTGATAAATTACCCTTATAGAAGCATTTGTTATATTATCACCATGCAGTTTACAAGAAAAAGTACATGTCAATTTGGCGTAATCAAAAGCTTTTGATAGAGCATAATTATGTCATATTATAATTTCTAATCAACATTTCACCAAGATTTTGCAATTGGCCTTGATATTTGCAATTGGAATTTGATGGAAGCATTGATGATAGTTTTATTTCGGTAAGACAAATCATTAGTCCATGCATTTTACAGAACAGTAAATGACAATTTGCCTGATTAATAGAACCTATCTTGTTGGAAATCATTTTCAATGTAATTATTTTTCAAAAAATAAATAACTGATTTCAAAGTTCATTTTTGCAAACAAAAAAAATAAGTATTTCCCTCAAATTATTTTCTTTTTTTTTTTGGTTCAAAGTTCGAGAATGAACGAACGCACCAAAGATTTCGAGTAGAGAAATGGTGTAAGTTGGGGCAAGTGGAAATAGAAGATATTGGGTGTTTTACATCCTAGCTTTGGAGGATCGTAACTAAGCCTGAAAGGTAAAAAAAAAATCTATAAGTACACAATAATGGCAATAAGTTATTTGTTGTAGTTCATCAAACCACCTTTCGAAATCACATTCCTCTAAATATGCATTTTATTACTGGTGGGGTAAAATTACGGACAAAAAAAAGAAGAGAATAGCAACTTAGGTTTTTAAACAGGCAGAATAAAGAAAAAAGAAAGGAAACAGGACTGCAGAATTTTCAAGAATGTAACCATAACACTTGATAAAGTTCTCAAAATTGTCCTAGAATTTAGACGTGCAAGCACATGAATAATTAGTAAAAGGCAAAGAAATCTGAAAATTTTGATTATGCTGGCAAAAAATCAAGTAATACAAAGAAATAATGACCTGCTGTTGCTATTGGATTTATAGATGCTCACAGACTTTTTTTTTGTACTTCCCAGAAGATACCGGTGATCTGATAAGGCTGGACATACTCACTATGAATCAGCACTCGGCAAAACCACTCCCTTGAAATTGGAAAATATTGAGAAATTATATCGGTAAGAGTTACATTATTAGGAATTGTGGTTTTACATTTTATTTATACGATAATCAGTTATATTAGATATCCTTTAGTTACTACACACGGATAAAATAAAAGGAAACTTCACTTTATACAATTATATTTTGACATGTTTAAATGATCTATCACGAGTCGTGAGTGTGTCTTATCATGATTGACGATGTAACGTGGCCGAATTCTAGGACTTACTTTTGCTACAAGTAGCGTTCTGTTTTGATGGTCAAGAAAACTATACTATTAAGACAAGTTTAAAATTAAGTATACAAAAGAAATGACATTTTTCTGCCTAACCCATAAACATTAAATCTTTCTCAAAATAATCAAAGAAATACATATAGTACTTTATGAAATATGCTTTCCAAAGAAGAACATTTTGTACAACCTACAATGCAATCACCCTAATTTTTAAATGAACATGAAATCCATTCCTGTTTTGTTTTGTTTTGTTTTTGTTTTTATGCCAGCAATGCACCAAACTCCAACAAACCGCCTATAAGTCTTTATGAAGGGTTAAGTTCCTGTTTACGTAAACATAAAGATCAAATAAAGCACATTAAAGTAATTTTTTAAAACTAGATATTGTGCATAAGCATTGGGCAAAGGAGAGGGTAAAAACGGAATGACCCAAAACTGGTTGAGGATCTCTTAAAATAAAGCAATTATTACCTTTACCAAAGGCGCCAAACAAAATCAAATTTCAGACGATACTAAAGCAGAGTTAGAGAATTCCTTTTACCATTTTAAAGCAAGATTTCGCATATCATCTCTAAAGTCATAATTGTTAACTTTTGCTTAATTTGGCAAAGTCTTGATAAAACCGCAAAGAATTGTGTTATGGACACAAAGATCTTTAGTTAACTTTTTTTTCATCGTCATCGTGTCTTTTATTTCTTTTTTTTTTTTAATTTGTTTGTTCACTTTAGTTTTTTTCGGTTCTTCTTTAACATAAATTAGTACCTTGGCCATCCAACATAGATGGGTGGAGAGTTTTACTTAAAATTTGAAATGGTGTTTACGATATCAGGCAAGGATTAGAATTGACCGAGAAAAGTAATATTAGGCGAGATAGAAACCAAGACAAGAAAACATGGAGCTAGTTTGAGATAATAGCCATGAAGAATAAATATATGCACGAGGCTGTATAGAACAAATTGGCAATAGAATAAATATAGTATCATGTTGATAATGGCAAATATATTTTGCTTGCAGTTTTTCTCTGGGAGAACACAAGCTGCATAATGTAGCTTCCATTTTCGGTCCTATTTCATGTTTTTGTACTGTAGAGTTTATTACTTTTTTTGCCGTATGTCAACACCTTTTTCTTTCTTTCTTTTTTTGCATTAGGAACACATCTTTACATGGATGAGGTTCTCTCAGTGATAGACGTTTTATTTATTTAATTTTTTTTAAAAAGAATTTTAGACCGAAGATTGATAAAAGTCCAGTCATCATTTAGAGGATAGAGCAATTGTTCCACAATTGGACTGAGTAGTTTGGAAAATGCGACTAAAATAGCTTAGGTTTAACGTGAGCAGAGACTGGAGAAGATTTAGAATATATCAGAGAAAGGCAATGCTACTCAATTATGTCAATATAAATAATTCACCCTCTTCATTATTGCATCAAAAAGATTTTTTTTTAATACTTTCTCTTTCCAAAATCTTTCTTTAGTCAGGCAAACTGTATGCTCATAACTTATATTTAAAAAAAGGTCGAATTTTTATAAATAAAACAAATGCGGCTGCGTAATGCAGTAGCCTTTTCTTTTATATTGCATTTTCACTTTTGTCCTTTTTTACATTTTTTTCTCGTTGGGCATCTCATATTCGTATTATATATTTTCAATATTATTTTACCCTTTCTCATATAGTTTTTATGATGTCTCTCTCTCTCTCTCTCTCTCTCTCTCTCTCTCTCTCTTTCTCTCTCTCCCTCTCTCTCTCTCTGTTATCTGACACAATGTCGACTAGACAATGTTTTAGCTTAAAAAATAACACGTCTATTGATACCACGCATTGAATAAGGCATTTTGTTTAGAGGTGTATATATATTATATATTTGCGCATGTGTGTGTGCTACGCCCAATATAAATAATTGCCTAGAGTGAACATCAAAGAATATTTTGCCCCGTGTGTATTTTACGCAGACGAATTGCTCCATATTTTAAATCGGGAAAATACTTGCATAAATTAACTAAGCAAGACTTGGATTCGGCAAAGGCTTTTTGCCTTATGTGAAAATAATGAAGAGTTGTTAGTTTGAACGCCTAAAGAGAGTTATTCAGGACAAGCTGGTTATCTGAATGAAGGAAAACAGCACTAGTAAAAGATGGCCAATGGCAAGTCAATATCAGTCTTTTAAAGCAACTGGACATAGTCCATTTTGAGTTGTATTCGGCCAAGATCCGCAAGTTGGATTAGGATCGTCTATTATGCAAAAAAAAAAAAAGATAAAAAAGAAAAGAAGAAGAAAAATCGTTCCCTGTGAAATACTCACAGAAGAAAAATTTGAGACATTCTTAACAGACAATGATACAGCTTATGGAGGCTGTATCCGCAACAGTAGAGGTACAAAAAGAAAGAACAACGGCACCATAAGATGAGATGGGGACAGGCACAGAAGTAAGGCTGTAAGTGTATCCGCAACAGCAGAGGCAGAGAAAGAAATAGCAACAGAAACAGATTGATTGGTTGATTATTGGTATACCCAGTCCACCATTAAACGGTGATCTCAGGATTTCTGTTCATTCATTTTCTCTCATAGGCTTCCATCAGATGCTCAAGAAAATTAAAATAGAGATAAAAATCCGTTAAAAATGCAACAGAGTAAGCTTATATAGAGAAAAACTTTACAAAGAATCTGTACAAAGCCTCAGATATTTCTATAGACACCGAATTCCTTTTAGTAACCCACTATGCGAGAGCGATTGACCTCTCGGAAGAGTCTGTATATTTTTATATGTCACTTTGTCAGTTACACTGAAATATTTCCTCCTGGTGGCTTGAAAGTCTGGGTATTCAATTAGAAGATGCCGGACAGTGTAAAGGCGTCGCAGGCATGATAGCAAAAAGGCTGTTCCTGATTTTTTTAAAATATTAAAAGCCATGTGTTGCCTACCCGAAGCCTTCACATTACTATCTCCCGTTTTCCTCCTGCTCCTTCACCTCTTTTGTTGAGGTCTTCTCCCAAGGTGGAGAGTATTACGTGGAGCTTGTTTGCCCCCTCAGCATGTGGATGAATTTATTTACTTTAGATTTCAGATCGGACCAATAAATGAGTTTTCCTGAAGATGGTGCTCTGTTTAGAGCCGCCTTTGCTTTCTTTTCTTTTTTTTTTTTAAAGTGCTGCATAATGTGAAAATTAAGCAATTATTTTCGGAATTTTTTTCTTCTATAATATTTTAAAATTCTTTCTTTTACGGTTTATAAAAAAGAGGATGATTTAAGTTTGTCGGTTTCCATTCACAAAATTCCAAGTTTTGATATATGTTGTTATAACAATTCCCACCAATAAACCAAGACAGATGTCTTTATTTTCAAGTTAGCTGTCTGACAACTTCAGCACAGTCAAAAATTAAATTCAATGAAAAAATGTGTTCATATTTCGTCAAAGATTTTAAATTTATTCTTTTGTCACTTTTGTGTACATATCTATTCTAAGAAAGACCAACATATAATATATACAATACATGCTGAATTTTTTTGGAATTAGATGGTGTTTACTTTTTTTTTAGAAGCAATATATATATATATCTACACATATATATATATATAATATATATATTATATATATATTTATATATAAATGACTATGTTTTTCAAATTGAAAACCCTATCATGACAATAGGTTCAAGGTATGTTTCACAATCACAGCTACCTTCTTTCACTACAGTCGTTCAGAGGTCATATATCTCTGACAGTGACAGTAAAATCAGAATTTGAATTCAAAGCTCCATAAATCCAGAACATATTTTGACTTTATTTCATAAACTAGTAACTAGTGTCTTGTTATGAAGCAACGAATTTTGTTAAATGCTTCATATTACATGTATATGCTTTAGAAATGATTAACTCTGATTAGGTATCAAGGGCTACATTTTGACCTGCAAGATTTTTGGCTTTAATATTTATTAATAAGCTCTAACTTGACATTAAATTTAAAAACATCTGGTGATTGTATTCCTTGGCACAGAAACAAATTACATTGTAGCATTTCTGTTTAGGTACAGAGCATCCATGAAATGCCTTTGAAAAAAATAAAAAACCAGACGTGCCTCCTCTCAAAAAATATTTTGAGAAACATCAAGGCCAAAAATGTGGAACAAACCTGACTGAATATGACAGGAATTGATAAAAAAAAAAAAAATAATGCACTCAAATTTTTAAAATTAAGTCCCGATTTTAAAAACAGGGTTTAAAATAACAGAGATGTACCTTTAGGACAGGGGAAGAGTGTAGTGGATATCAGTTTTCGCCTAAATCAGCCCAAACACTAATCCAACATGCCCAACATATCATACAGCCTTTGTGCTTATTTAGATATGCAGGCCTGATTAATATTAAGTTTAGGTGGTTCATAATAATTATCACACTCACAAATCTGGCATGGCTAGAGCCTAGAGTCAATCAGTTTCATGCCAAGCCACAAAATTCAATGGTGGGTCTGTTGCTAGTGCAAAGCTCTATATTAGACCAACTTCTCTAAACTAATACATTACACGAATTGTTAGTCTCAAAGTCTAAATAGTTAAATTTAACCAACCATTGCCTTAAAGTTGACAAATTAAAAATCATTTACATCAAAATTGTTCATTTCTATTAAAATTGCAATTCTACCTAGATAGTTCCCTTAATTCAAGGTCACCAATTTCAAATTTGCGGTCAGAATTTTTGTATTTGCTTTCCTCACATAAATATGCCTGATATGGAATAAAAACCCTAGTCCAGATGAGTGACAACTGAGTGGGAACAACCAACCATCAACGTGTCAACAGACAGTGATGGTAGGCATAGGAATGATGTAAATGGATTGCACCAATAAAATTGCCTTACCCCATCCCAACTCCTCCTCAGTCTGCAAGATGCATGCTCGGTGACTGGGGTTTAGGGATTTTTTTTTTTCTTAGTGAAAGAAAAGGTCTGACCAAGAGCACCGTACATGTACATGTAATAAGTTTGAAGTTTATTTCAGTGTTAACACCCTTAAGTTTTTTTTTTTTGTTTTACATGCCCAAAGCACCGCTAAACCTATTTGTGTATTACAAAGGGTCCGGCCAATCATGAATCCGCAAAATTCCAGATATTGTGATGGAAATGAGGATTTCTGGAATGCACGTCATTTTCAGGTTGGATTCTGGAACAAATCCAGAATTTCCAAAACAATAGGCATGTCTGATAAATCAATGGGTTATGTCCAACTCTGACTTGCAGAGTGTAACTCTTGTGTCCAGCAACTAAACTCAAGATTGACTGTTGGTATGTCCTCTCCACCATTTGGGTGTCATTTTTTATTCATTCACTTTTCTGAACACTGAAAAGCCTACCATCTTTTGCTTTAAATGTACAATTCAACACAAGCCACAATACGTTTTTCATAAAAACAACAGTATAATACAAGATCTGTTTTGCATTCTTTATTTAATTGATATACAACAGCCAAGATTATCAAATGAAAAATTGAAGTAACAAAATAGTTTGCAGCACGTTGTCCAAAAAAAATTTTTTTTAAACAAAAAGAAGAAAATATTCTTTTATCATGCAACAATTTAGAGTGCTGCCTGTGCCATGAAGGATGAAACATCAATGATTAATTAAGAGTTTGAAAAAAAAAAAGAAGAAGAAGAAAAAGAAATAAAATCACAATAACAAAAACTTTCCACAATATGGCCAAAAAAAAAAAATACCATCCCAAAAGCAAAGAGATGATAGCTTCAATGTTGAGAGGCCTGACTGGTGATATATCAAATACATAACAATTTGCTTTCATTGAATACATGAAAAAATTGTTCAATCAAAGATTATCTTTGCCATGGACATGATCTGCAGAGTATACAACACTTTCTCAAATGTGGGAACACTACAATACTAGTATTTACAATTACAAAACTCTTAAGAAAGCAAATTCACTGACAATAAAAATCATCCAAATCTAAAATTAAAATCTAACAATTTTAAAAACAAATAATAAAAACACACATTTTAAAAAAATCCAATGATGTATCTAACACTTTAAATCAACAACAACATCGATGCCTGTGATTTCAGGCCAAAAACAAATAAAACCTTAGATCGAAGATTAATAGTTCCTCTCTTATCAAAAATGGCCACTTCAAAAACAATTTTTTCCAACAATAGAATAATAGGTCTAATTTTTTTTTTTCTTAAAATTGCATCACCAAACATGAATATATCAAAGAAAATTTACAGTGGAAGTGAGGATAGCATATTTAAAAAAAAAAATTTTAAAAATGTTTAAAAATGGGCTGATGGCTGATGATAGTGACAATCCTTTCTATTACTTGTAGCTGTTGTATCCACTGCCCCAGCCTCCTCTGTTGTAGCCGCCCTGGTTGTAACCACCCCAACCCTGATTGTAATTTCCATAGCCACCACTGCCTCCTCCCCAACCTTGGTTGTAGGTCTGGTTATAGCTGTTCCACTGCATTAGAAAGGGATGAAATTAAAGGGGAATGTATTGTGAAAGAAAAATTACAATCCATCTCTTAAAATAGTACAGAAACCAGCCCAAAAGAGTTGCAAGCATATTTGAATGTTTAGGAACATCTGACAGAGTCTTAACTTGCATTCTGTGAGCTCTGTTAAAGTGAGAACTGGATCCAGAAACACATATCATGAGTCATATTGTCAGTGTTCTGCTGCTGCCATTTTGCGTTTGTTACCCATGAATAAA
>BLXT01008612.1:337124-350170 GCA_019648995.1 Plakobranchus ocellatus | reverse complement strand
CCCCCCCCCCCCCCCCCAACATTCCAATAAATTAAGAGTGGTCTCAAGATAAATATTTAGTACTCCCAAAAGATATGTTGTAGTCCTGACCAAACTCAAATAAAATTACTCCTTTTTCTTTTTTTAACTACCAAAGCTGTACATCATTGTGGCCCTCCCAGATCACAACTTTACCATGACTCAAAACCATAGTGCAGTAAGTATTGGAAGTGTGGTTTGGTTTTTGTTCATAGCAACTATAAAACAGGTGACCTCAGGCTCTCTGTCACGCCATGGCGCTGATAACAGGGCTTGAAAAAGCAACAGAGGGGTCCCTACATGTCTGAAGGCAGGTTTGCTATCCACCGTGTCATCAATGCCCCAATGCAAGGGATGATTTGCATTAGAATTTCATTTCTTCTTTCTTAATTGCCATCAAAACTTCCCTTTCATAAGCTACTTAATTTACTATTTAATGCATTATGTTGGCCTATACACACCACACAAGAGCTTTTAAGTTTTAGTTTTTCATGACAAGTGAATATACAAAGAGTACAGAGAAAAGTTCACAAGCATTTCCTCAAAAGACTCAATTTTAATGCCATAAAATAAAATATCTTTTGAAGATAATCCTCCATTTTCTTTCAATAAATGCAATAAACGGAAGTTAGAAATATAAAGTTAGAAATATACACGTCACAGTCACATGAAGAAGATTAAAACAAAAATGCATAGATACCCTATTTGGGCCTCCCTGGTTATATCCTTGATTGTTCCAGCCTTGGTTCCAACCACCTCCCCAGCCTCCACTGTAGTTCCCGCGGCCACCCTGAGTAAAAAGAGCAAATTGAAATTAGAAAACATAACATTTTAGGGGAATTTTTTAAATTATAATGATAAACAAATAAATTGACCAGCTGGACATATGTCAAAGGTGCCTTTACTCTAGCTACATGTCTTCATCCACCGTATTTTTTTTTCAAACAACAGTTAAGACCTTTTATTATATTACAGGCTGATATGCTTACACCAAGAGCAACATGGCCATATCCAGTTGACTTTTTCCACCATTTCTTGAAAACCTCGAAAGGTTCAGCTTTTTTAGTAGAATTCTGTAAAAATTGTTCTTATTTTGCAAAGTTTTAAAAGTGCATTTATCTTTTATTTTAGCCTTGACAATTCAGTATATTTTTTTAAATGCATCAATCTCAGACACCTTCTATCTTTCCTTTTTTCATCTTTTCCAGTCAGGTTCAAAGCCTTCATAAAGCCTGAATGTCATCAAGTGTTCATTATTCTTAAAGGATGTTGTTACAATAGTTCCTTTTCAGGTCACTTGCCTCTGCCATTAAAATTACTCACATAATCTGCATGCTTTACATTATTGAGACCTTATCTACCCTTTAAATTAACATGAACAGTTTCATTGAAGATGCTGAAAAGATTGAGTGACAAAACACATCCTGTTACTACTCCACGAATGCATAATCACAATCCATTTAAAGCAAAAAAAAAAAAAAAAGCCATTCAATATAAACGTAAGCCAGGTGAGCTCAGGCTTTTAAGCCCTTGCCGCCCACAGCAACAGCAGCAGGCTAAAACTTTCTCGGGTCAGTGAATGTTTGTAGCCATTATGCCAACAGCAAGTCAAAAGCCAAAAAAAAAGAACCCATTCACAGTTACTAATTTGCCCTTAAAATTACCATTAAATGACATTACCTTAGCAGAAAAAGGTATCACATAAACCAATTAAGTACAGTGGAATCTGGATAGTCACACCTCGGGATTATACAAAAGTTTTGATTTTAAGGAAGGTTGGCCTTATCCATTTTCAGTAAAACACTTAAGGATGACCAAAACAAGTTGTACGATTGGAGCATATCCACTTTTAGCGAAATTAAGCACTAATAAATACACTTCAGTACATAAACTTTTATTAGAATCATATGGAAATCCACTATACCAAGTCTAGAACGCGCACCATTAATTTATGACAAAAAAATGTACTTATACTCAAAGCATTACTTCCTTGTTTACACCATTTTTCCTCCCAAATTTTCAGTCTCAGTTTGTGTAGGCTTGAAAAAGAATGTTGTAGATCTAGTGCCTGATAACTTTAAGCCTATTGTGTTCTTGTAGATTGCATGAAAAGAATGATGTAGATCTGGTGCTCGATGAGCAAAGTAAACTTCTGTAGATCACTTGAAAACAATGTAGCCTTGATCTAATGCTTGATAACTTCACAGCCCAATACCTTGTAACTTCCACCGTAATAACTTCTGTCATCTCTTCGATTGCGATCATCTCTGTAGCCCCCACGATAGCCACTTCCTGCAAGATAAAAGAAAGAAAAAAAACACCTTATCATAATCCTCATTAAATCAGGCCTCTATCTTTGAATGACATCCCATGTATAACAAAAAAAAAACCATCTGATTATATCTTCTTCACAGCTCAACTTCTATATAAAAATGTTGCACTTTTCAAAAGACAAAAAATAAAGAAAGCTTTAGTAGGATAAAAGTACCATACATTATTAAATTTTAGCCAAAGTCTAGCTGTATCTTAAATGTCTTTAGGAAATGACCTAATTTTTCGGTCTGACCAGAGCCACTATCAGCTTAGGCTGATTTAACCTTTTCAAACCTGAGCCCCATCTGGCTGTCATCTTCTCTAACCGCAGCTCCTGTGCAAAATGGCTGAATTCACGGTAGGATACAGAAAAATTATGAGAATATTATTCACAGAAAAAGAAACCCTGTGAATTTTGATCTAGGCACAGTCAATGTCTCTGATCATCCCCTGTGTAAATTTTCTTCCTGAAATCTGATTATCTCAAGCCTATATTCACCTATAGATCTAGATCTACCTATCGGCTCTTCTAACTCATTGTCATTGCTGTCACTTTCATTAAAAGGCTAATCTTGGTCCAATTCTTGTCTAATCTCATCAGAATCAATGACTGGTTCAATAACACATTTGCAGAAAACAATATTTATTGTCGGGGTTTCCCTGACAACATCCCTGGTTATTCTAGTGCTCTCCTCATGTCAAAAATTTGTTAAAACACGCACACACAAAAAACAACAACTCATGGTCACCGCCATTTTTAAACAATTTGACCTCATGTGATGACACGGAAACCTGATTTTTAGAGTCTTAGTCAGTTTTTATGAATGGGTTACTGAATCCCAGTCTACCAGGAATGTGGCAGAGATCCATTGAAGAGGATCCCGGTTTACCAGGAATCCAGTCTGATGAAGATAAAGGCAGTGGTAATTTTCAAACTGATTACAAATATAATATTCGACTAAGGAATTGTGTGTTGGTGTGAATTGACAATTTGCAAAAATTTCCCTCATATTTTATTGGAGTGTCTATGTCCATGTTAATTTATGGACACACCAGGAAGTTTTGAGGCTTAACTCACTGAGGCCTAATCCCACAACAAATGCAGGATGTTCCTTCTGTCAAATGTCACAGATCCAGCACTTGCTGCCGGACATACTTTGCCGACCTATAACTTCTATAGAAACCCCACAAATGTCGTCGGACCCACTAGCCACGCATCTAGTTTTGTTTTCATTAAGTGGTAACTTTTTATGTTAAGCCCAAGAGGAAGCCACTCCCAATGAGACAACACAAAAGCAATATCTTTGATATTTTTGATGATTGTGAAATTGAAGAAGTTGGTCATGATAGGGACCCTGAGTTTATACCTGAAGTATCCGACTTATCTGATATGAATTAGAATCGGCCTCTAGACCTAGTACTAGAGATCTAAATTAGGTGTAGGTATGGGTAAATCTAGCAGAGTTGGATCCAGATCTTGACTTGGGTTAGTTTATGAATGGTACAACCACAAACAACAAATAATAAAAACTTACAGACAGTCATATTGATTTTTTGTCAAATTGTTACGCATATGAAGTTTCGAAAAATTTTTCAGAAAATCAAATTTTTTGATGTTTTGAAAAAAATCATTAAAAAAAAAAACCAAATCTTGATATTGCATTTTTTCAAATTGCATTTGTTAGACCTAGGTGTTTCTTTTATGTGTACAAGTGAGTATGGTGGAATTTTTTTAAATTGGGCAAAAATTATCAGTCCCCAGCGAATGTTAATCTGCCAGGGGCCCAGTCCCAGTGAGTTGATATTTTAAAATGATAGGTGGCATTCCTCAAAATTCCCCTCATTTCAAGATATTTTAAACTATATTTGTGAGTTTGAGTGTTTTGAGCCTAAGTTAACCCACATATGTCCACATATTTTTACATTTCAACTGAAAAGGTGTAAACCCCGAGTCTTTTTTTTTTCCTGTGTGTGTGTTTTGAAGACTTGGTTTGTTTTAATTCAGCATCGGCCATTTTTACGGAGTTCATGCACTAAAAGCCAAAGGTTTTTTTTTTAAGTGTTAGAAAAAAATTGTAATATTTACCAACCAAAATCCATGAACATTTTGCAAATATGAGGACAATTGCATGAATACTTTTATCTCAATTCAATTCATTGCTATAGAACAAAAATTAAAAAACATACTAAAATTGAATTTCTTGGGCTTGCCAAAGTCCTTAACGTAGTATCTGCCCATAATAAAGAAAAACTAAAATATGATCCGAAAACATATGAAAGATTATTTTGGGCAAATTAATACACCTTTATCGCTGGTGTGTAGTATCAACTGTAAGAGAAAATGGTAACTCACCTCTACGATCGTAAGAGGGCCTCCATGAATTATTGTAACCTCTACCTCGGTAGTTTCCGCCCCTGCGATCTCTATCATAGCCACCCCTGTAATTTCCTTGGCGGTAGTCTCTGTAATCTCGACCTACAGAACATAAACTTCATTTTGTACATTTTTGAATATCCATTTCTTAATTTTCACATATAACTGTCATCATGGGAAAAAAAATGAACAAAAAAGCTGCCTCCATCAGGGCCATTGATAATTTACTTATCATTTATTTTAGTACTTCTAAGATGAATCTCCTGGTATAGACTTCCCACTGTAAGAGTTAGCTTTGTGTGCAACTAGTGGCTACAAAAAACAAAATTAGATACAGATGCAAACTGCATTAGAAAAAAAAACAAAAAAAAAAACCAGTAAAAAGTAAATTTGAGCACTTTAAGCCAACTTCCGCACCAAGCAAATATACTGGCTTGATCGTGAGGCAAAGTTCTGAAATGCCACCAGCCCAATAATTGACCCAGACCTTCTCACCTGGCAACAGCGGTGAACCATGATATTGGCTCTTACTGACCCGTTCTTGGTAAAAACCACTCTTTCTCATTAGTCATACACATGTCAATGATTCGCGATGCTAAGGCCAGTAGTACTGATAAGTTAAACATGTAATACTGTTGTAAATAAAGGATGCTTTATTACATAAAAACTTAGATGTTTTACAATTTAATTGGGACAGTTAGCATGGTATTAATAGTCTTGTACAACGAACAATGTCATGGATTTAAGTAGTTTTCATAGGACACCAGAACACCCAAATTATCTCTGCCATTTTTTACAGCAAACAAGCCATGCCATACTCTAGCCATATTTATTTCTGAGTGTGCTCCATGGGGCTTCAAATTCATTTCTAACAAGAGCAAATGCAAGTTATGAATTCATACAACATGCAAATTTATATCTATACATATAAAAGAAGTACATGACTATTTTTAATTAGTGCAAGCAAATGCATAAGAATTTTTTCTGTAGCTCCCTTTATCACTTGGGTTTTCTTTTTCAGTTGGCCTTGTTTAAACATGAAACCCTTGTATGCTTCCTGTAGACCTACTTGTATCAATATTAATTTTTCTTCTTCCTAAATAAAAATATAGGATGGAAATTTCCATGTGGAAACTTTCTTTTATGATTTTTATATACTTACTTCCACAATATACATGATCTAGATTAAAAAGTTGCAAGAAAAATTAACATTGCACATTAAGTAAAATTTAATGGGCAATATGAAAATGTGCCTTCATAGCTTTAAAAAGAAACTTGGGGTAGGGACACTTAGAGGCACTGCCAATACTGTAACAATGAATGTATATAAGACTTGGAGAGCATTTGAATTTTTTTCAAACAGATCTGACAAAAAAAATATAAATATCTCATTTATTAACACTAAAATGGTCAATACATACAGCATGGGTGCAAACAAGGAAAGTTAAATTGGCAGGTAATAAGTGATAAAAATCTTGTGTTGGCCTACTCTACTATGAAAAAAGAAACATTTTTTATGCCATCCAAAAACAGTGCAAACCACATGTATTTAAGAGTGACACCTTGGTCTAGTCTAGTATATCTAAATTCGATCAAATCTATAAAAGAAGTCAATTTCATATGAATCTGGAGTTTATGAAAGGCTCGAATTAGATCTTCTTTGTAAAATATGAATGTGAATGACTGGGTCTAGAATACCAAAAGCTATGCCTAGCCATATCATAAAAATTCTATTAAGAATATATAGATCCAAGCTTATTTCTCCTTGATCACAATCCAATACATTTAGGCCTGACCAAATCTAGATTAGGTCTTAACCTACAATTATACAAACCTGAAGTAATTTATATCTAGATTTAAATTAAACTGCATAAATAGCATAGAATCAGGTTCATAACTGCGAGAATATGATGTTCCCTTGCACAGCAGGTTGAATAAAATTATGAAATGCCGATAGATTATTAGGTCTTATAGATAATGAATACATCAATGAGGTAAATGGCAATAGTACATACATATTGTTGATATTGGATACACTGAAACAGAAAAAAAAAGAGGGTTTATCTTTCCCCTGTTCACTGGGATTATTGCCTAACGGGATTTTAGCAATAGTGGAATTTGTGGTCATTCACCCAAAATTTTACCTTAGCAAAACAAAAAGATCGCAGGTCTGCTATTTTGTTAAAATAAACTTCCATCATATGTGTCATTTTTCACTTACAAGCAAGCCAAAAACACTACTATTGACACGATGAAGGCCTCTCTCCTGATCTCGACAGGCCGGCAGTACTAACAAGAAACTTTGATTGGCTGACTTGCCGGCCACAGATAGTGAACTTGCACCCATGCATTCACACATAAAAAAAGATTTTGAAACTAGCACTTGAGATATACCACAAGCATCACATTTTCATCATGCATGGATGCAAGCAAGCAAAGTTGAATTGGTTGGCAAAAAATGATCAAAATGTTGTATTGGCCTGCAAGAGGATCTTTAAGAACCATATATTTTTTATACAATACAAAAACAATGTCAACTAGATATGTAGACTCCTAGGTCTAATCTAATAAAATATTTAAATTCCATCTAAATATACTATTTATAATGGTGCAAGACTAGATCTAGTCAGTGAAAAATGAATTTGAAATGACTAGCTCTAGAGTACTAAAAGCTATGTCTAGCCCTAACCAAGTACAAAAAACCATCTGATCCAACTGAGCCACAAAAGATTAAATAATCCAGGACTAAAATTTGACCATGATGAAAAAAATACAGATAATGAAAATTCAAATGAGAATTGCCAATATAAAGTCTATATCCAACAATAAGAGCTCAGTTCACCTTAATATTGATCCCATACAATTGGGTCTGAACAGAGCACCATTATATAAACTCCAAGTAACCTTTATGTAAACTGAGTGAACTGGAAGTTAGAAACTTTTTTGAACATAAAATAAATCCCGACATTTAAAATGAAAATATGAGAGTAAGTAACACAAACTGCAATTCGAAAACAGCCAAAATTAATTTTCTAAGCTTTTATTGAAAAGACTTTTTGAGACAATGAAGATTTTTTAAAAATTATCCAAATTGGTCCATAAATAAAAAAGTTACAGAATTTTTAAGTTTTGAAAAACTAACATAACAATCAGATTTACTATTTACGTCAAATAGCCAAATGGCCACACTTTGTAGAGTCATTGCAAGTAAAATATAACACTCAGAACTTCAATCCTATCAATTTTATCAAGTATGCTAAATCTATTTATATTTTGTGAAGTTTAAAAACCGTCACTGAGAAAATCAAAAAGTTACAGCTGTCTAAAAACAGAGAAATCTCTAAGGAAGCCCAAGCCTTATACAGAATTAAGGCCGAGGCCTACAGCTATTATATGATAGCTAGCTTGTACTTATCTAAATTTAATGATTAATATTATTCTTCAATCTCTCTAAATATTGCTTTTCACAACACAATATTTAACTTTTTGACCCTATTATGTGTATCAAAGTTGGCTAATAAATTCCATTCTGATTATTCATTGTATTCATGTCATTTTCTAGCTCCAGACATAACCACTGAAAACATTTTGAAGGACAAAGGTGTGCATTTAATACGAATGAACTCCTATTTAAAAAATGATATACATGAACAAAAAAATTTTTTTCTTAGGTAGCCAACTTGTGTTACAACATTGTAGAGGTTTACTTTCAGAATGGGGAAGAGTATAGAGGACATATCCAAACAAATAACAGGTTGTTTAGATCAGCCTCAATGCTGTGCCAAACCCTTAAGTCAGTGTGTGTAGCCATTCCAGTCTAATTTGGAGATTTTTTAACCAGAATTAACAGATTATTTCTTCTACTGTTGAAACTTTGCCATAACGATTGAATTTTGCTTTGATGATTTCAATTTTGCCATCAGATTTTTCCCCATTAGCTTTCTATACAAGTTTTTAACTTTCCAAGTCTAGCTGCATGACATCAAACAGTGAGAATGATGACATTAATGAATGATTCAAATGTAGCACCTCACAGACTGGACCACTAAATGCCAAAATTAAAAATTAAAAAATGTAGAAAGATGAATGAATCTAAAAAAAGCTTTGAAACAAGAGACATACATGTATTTTCAAAGAGGGGGAGTTCACATTGCTAAACTGATAGAGAAAAGCAAGTTAAATTACCAATAGGAAAATATTCAAACAGCTCTAAAGCTCAAATGTAAGCTATACAAAAAACCTGCACTAAAATAAGAACAACTTTATCTTCATCAAGGGCCATATTGCTGCATTCACTGACTCTTATTGACAATAGAAGTTTTGTGTTGCCCTCCTAAAAAAAAACTTCATTTATTAAAATCAATCCTAATAGAGCTATTAAAACTATTAGTCATGCATACCAGCTTTGTATAGAATCCAAGATAAACAAGTTGCACACAAATAAGCTAAGTTCAATCTGAAAAATTGTCAAGTATACTTTGCAAAGGAACCATCATCATCCTGAAAATGACTTATTACACCTGGTCCATACTTAAACCAAAAAAACTACATACAGACACAGCATTGGTGCAATAGAATAAAAAAGTTGAATTTACAAGTCAGAAATATGCTCTTGCAATAAATAAGGACATCCGACTCCTCAATATACCTGGAGATCAAATATGGCCACAAACCTATTCCTGCCTAAAACCAAACACCCTGTTGGAGAGAGCTTTTGTGCAGGCAACTGGTGTCTCTATCTGATCAATAAAAAGAAGTAAAACCAGGCCTTCACCGAAAGTTTGAACGGTAAACTGGAACATAATCACATAAGAAAGAAAAAATTTTAAAAGTTTTTAAGTTGCACTTACTGTCCCTCCTGAAGCGCTTGTCTGGTGGTGGAAGAGCATCACGGCCCTCTTTACGATACTGTTCTACCAGCTTTTCACGGCCTTCTTTGTCAGGCTCCTCTTCAACAAACTCAACACTCTCAAAGCATTGTCCTTCACCAACCTCAGGCAGCGTTAAGTTTGCTAGAAATGGAAGGAGCATCACAGAAATTAATGAGTGGAGACATGACAAACCTAAGGTTCAATAAAGTGAATTGAATTATTTGAGTTTAATCAATGCTCTCATTGTCCTTTCTTAGGAATCCTCTACACATCACTCCATTGTTATATATTAGTATTTTAAAAATCTTTGTTTTTTTTCTAGTGCTATACAGGATGTATGTGTATGCCTTATAAAATGTATGCCTTTGCCTGATATAACTGTATATCCATATCAGAAATTATAACTAAATTGAATAATAATTTTTCTGATGATTAAAAAAAGTTTACATTTCAGATGAAATTGTTAATTATAAAATTTATTTCAAAATAAGAATCTAGAGAACTGATGTGCATGAATTATTTCATCTTGATGAAATATTAAATAGTGTGAGATTATTGAAAAAAAATGGGACTAGATAAATATAACTTCACTTACCTACAATCCAATTCTTATTTGAAAAAAAAGTTTAAAAAAAAGAAAAAAAACACGACTAACAAGGTCTTGAAGAAAAAAAATAGCTTTACAAAAAAAATGCACCCCCAAATATCAAAGCACTTCAGTATAAACTCCTCAACATAAGCTCACACTTCATTTGCACTCAGATTCTCCAAATGTTAAAAAACTTTTATTTTCATGAGCGTATGTTCATTTTTCACAAGTTGAAGTCCTGGTTGATCTCCGAAGGAATTACCTTTCATTTCGTTAACTGCACTTTCAGGAATATCCTTTCCTTCTTCATCAGTTCTTTCCTTCACTCGATTTTTGAACACTTCATCAGTTGGCAAGACCACTACAGCCTTGCGTTGAAAACCTTCAAAAGGCTGCATTTTACGTCTCCGGGCTGATGCATACACATTTGTCTAGCATGGCGACAGAATACAGAAAAAGGTTATATTAAGTTGATTTGGTGGGCCGTGAGCTCCTCCATGAACAATTCGATCCGTTTGTACTCTTCTCAATCCTTCATCTGCATACTCCATCTTCTGAATAATCGACATACTAACTGTTGTCAGCATGCTCGAGTGAGTCATTTATCTGCAATACTTCAATATAGTGTATTATTGGGTGATTTTTCACCTTTCTTTCCCAATGGAAAACTGTTAGAACCCTTGCTTTTTCTCCCCCTTTCTACATTGGAAAAAAAAAACCCAGCTATAACTTACCTTTGAATAACCTGAAAGAGAAAGCATGAGATTAGCAAGAGACTTACTTACCTGCATATTTGTCGATAAATGTCAGTAATTCAGAAAATGGAGAAAACTAATGAATAAATAATAGTTCCTGAACGAAGAACTATTTTGAATGCAATAGTCAGAGCGATTTGAAGTTTGCAATTTTAAAACGTTTTATTCCATTTAAGACCACAATAAAGCAGTTTAAATTGTGTATCATTTTAGATTGTAGATGACAAGGTAATCAAGTTTTTAAATACAAAAGAAGAATCATCCAATTAGGTTTTATCACAATCCAAATCCAAGCAAACAATATTAATGAAATCATCCAAGTAATATAAAAAGTAGGATTAATTTTTATGCACTTCTATTTCAGGAAATGTTCACAGCATTGTTATACGTCCATCTTAAAGAGGGCTCTCTTTTCTTTTTTCCAATATTATTCATACTGTTTATTCAATGGATACAAACCTTGGGTGATTGAAAAAAATGGGTATGTAAGAGACGCAAAGACAAAACATTAGAAATGCACAAATGTTTCCATAGAACACATTCTGCAAGAAAATAAAAAGCATCTTGAAGCACACTAAAACATCTTTAATCATGTTCAAGCTTGCCATCTCAGATGGTGGAACATTTTATGGTATTTTCAAGCTAGCTAGACCAAAAGTTGCCTTCCAGGCAAACATATATAATATATCAATGGCAAATTTAAGTAATTTACCCAATAGTCATAAGAAAATACTCTTATTTATCAATCTTCTTCTCTTTAGGTGCCTTGTCTGGAATAGACATTGGTGATCAAGGTACTCCACTCAATTCAGCTTTCAGCTAACCTTTTAAGTCTGCTTTGCTACCATTTTCTATAGTCCAAGCCTTTCAATTAATGTTTTTCTCTTTCCTATATTGCACTTTCCTTCTTTCCAGTCATTGCTAAATGTTCTAAACCCTTGTGCCCGCAAATGTGTCTCCGATGTTCTAGTTGACTCTGTCTCATGGTTTGAATTAATAATCACTCAAGATTAGTTTCTTTCAGCACCAATTCACTAGACTTTTTTTATTCACATAGACAATCTTCCTCTCTCTTCTAATAAATAACATCTCCAATGCTTCCAGTTTTCTTTGTTTCCTTGTTTATTGTCCAACACTCGCATCCATATAATCGTTCTTATTATATATATGTTTTCATTACCCTTTTTGGTGTCCATACTTATAAGTCCATTTTTCATTGCTCCTCTGTGTCCACCCTAGCATTAAATGGATAGCTAGGTGTCTGTAGACCAGGCAGAAGTAAAGGCGGCAAGGAAAGCAATGGCAAACTACCTCATAATGCCGTATGCCAAGAACAATCAGGACCCTACTCCTGGTTACCCGATGCCAGGACTAAGCGTGGGACCACTTTTTTTAAAACTATGTTTCTGTTTGTTGGTATTGATTTCAGTTTTTTGGAATGTATCTTTGGACAAGGCTATTCTTTTCATTACTTCATTTGTCCTTTCATCTGAGTTTTCATGTAGCCAGAAATCTAAATTTTGTGACTTGATTTACTTGCTAACACGATCGCACTTGTTATTGAAGCATTTATTTCAGATGAACATACATTCTAGTATTTTTTTCACATTCAGACACAGGCCTATTCATTCATTTTCTAAAACAACAATTGAAGTTTTTGAAGCTATTCACCAGCTTTTACGGCTAAAACTATCATTTGCATAACTGAGTATATTAAGATCTGCCCCATTTCCTTCCAAGCCAGGAATATCCTCTAGATTCCTGCAGAATAATTCATTTGTGTAGATCTAAAAGATCAGGAAACATTACCCATGTTTGCCTCACACCGCTTTTGAAATATTTTGAAGCACTGTTCTTAAATTCTTTCAGATGCCGTTTGATCCCAGTGCACATGTCTAAAAACTCAGATTTTTACCATCAATGCCAAGTTTTTCTAACATGAGAAATAGCTCTCCATATTTGTCAAAAGCCTTAGAATAATCAATGAAGCAGAGATGGGGGTCTTTAAGCATTTTATACACCTTTCTAAAAGGATGGGCAATGTGAATATTGTGTTTCTATTTTTTTTTTTTTTTTTTTAATCAGGCATTAAGCAATATTGTTTCGAGGATATTTCTGGTCTAAGA
>BLXT01008612.1:297513-309095 GCA_019648995.1 Plakobranchus ocellatus | reverse complement strand
TTTTTTTTTTTTTTTTTTTTTGCAGGGAGTTGCGGACGATATCGAACATGAACGAGACGTTTACATTCTGCATGCATATAAATACATTTCATAAATAACAGGCCTAATAAGATCGAGATCTAACTCTAAGCAAGAGAATGAGAATAACATGACAAAGAGTGGGCACTCGGTCAACTCTAAAAGTAAAAAAAGCCGCCGGGCGCTTACCGTTTGATTCGAGTGCTTCCTTCAGTCTTGCTACTAAAGCAGCTTTATTGCCTTTAGTATCTAGACCTCTAGCCTTTAATTCATCTCTCAACTCTGCTACTTTTAGCTTTTCCGGGTCTATGTCACTCATTGCAGATTTTTTTTACGTTATCAGGATTTCACAAGCTAAAATGATAAAATCTCTGGACTAGGCTTTTACCAAGATTGCTCAGCGTCCGGAAATGTTGCTTTCAATATGGCTGCCAAAATAAACCAAACACGCACGCTGATGATCCATAAAAACTTAAACCCACTCAAATTTCGTTACACGAAATAATATGATATTTTAATGTTTAGAAATGCTGTTTGAGAGCGCATGTGTAGGCCTTTCTTCAAAAGTGAACAGAGGAAAAAGAAAAAAAAAAAAAAAAGAAAGAAAGAAAAACAAGAAAAACCCGGTCATCTAAAAAAATCGTTTAAACTCCTACTGCAAATCTCCTTCATCATCATCATCATCAGGTACCTTGTCTGGAACAGACATTTGCGACTGCTACCCTTGACTATTGTCCATGACTTAAGATTTTCAAAAAAAAGTTATTCTCTGTCTACCTCTACTGTGTTTGCCTTCAATCTTTTCAGTGATTGCTAAGTGTTCTAAACCCTTATGTCGGTAAATATGGCCTAAAAATTGTAAGTTTTATGGTTTTAATTAATGATCGCTTGATATTAGCCTCTTTCAGAACCAATTCGTTTGACTTTTTTCTGTCCATGATATCCTCATTCTTCTGATAAACCACATCTCTACTGCTTCTAGTTTTTTCTCTATTTCTTTTTTTATTGTTCAACATTCACTACCATACAAAAGTACTGACCTTGTATATGTTTTAATTACCCTTATTTTGGTTGTCATACTTATGTCATACTTGTGCATCTGCCATCAGATGTTATCAGGTAGCCTAGATATTTGAATTTTGTAATTTGTTTGGTTTTTTCGCCTTTGCTAACGAGACTGCACTTGGGGTTAAAGGATTTCTTTGAGATAACCATACATTCCGTTTTCTTTATGTTCAAAGATAGGCCCATTTTTTCGCTCTCTAAAGGAGAGATCTCTAAAACTGCAGTATCTAGAAGTTTTTGGAGTTGTCAGCCAGATTCTGCTTTTAAAACTGTATCATCTGCATACCTGAGATTATAAAGATTTTCTCCATTTATTTTTAAGCCTGAAATACCATCAAGATTCCTTAAGATTATTTCACTCTATAGAAAGATCAGGAGACATGACACATACCTGCCTCACACCTCTTTTAATGGATTTGAAATCATTATGGTCTCCTTCAATTTTTACAGATGCAGTCTGATCCCAGTATAAATTTCTCATTACTCTTAGATCTTTCCCATGGGTGTCTAATTTTTCTAGCATATGAAACAGCTCTTCGTGTCTTACTTTGTCAAAAGCCTTAGAGCAATCAATAAAACAGAGGTGGAGATCTTTTTGCATTTCTATACACCTTTCCATAAGCATTGACAAAGTGAATATTGCAATTCTAGTCCCTTTATCAGGCATAAAGCCAAACTGTTTTTGAGATATTTCTGCATTCTTTGCATCAAAACGCGTAACAGAATTTTGGTCAAATGGCTCATCAAACTGATTGCTCTATGAAGTTCACATTCTGTTTCTCCTGGTGTTTTAGGCAGTACTACAAAAACAGATTTACAAAGATCTTCTGGAATTGTAGCACTATTTTATAGTGCATTAAGAAGTTTTGTTGTCAGATCTATTCCTAAATTATCTAATGCTTTAATTATTCCTACCTGTATATTATCTGGTCCTGTGGCTTTTCCATTTGTTATTTTTTTAATGGCTGCTTCTACCTCTTCTTTAAGGATAGTTGGGCCTTCTATGTTTTTCTTTATTTTGGGTTTTTTGCACCTATCATATTTAAAAAGGTCCTCAACATATTCTGACCATCTGTTTAGTCTTTCCTTCTTTTCCATTAACATTGTTCTATCTTTTGATTTGATGCAGCCAGAGTTACTGCATTTGATTTTCTTACCACTGACATCCTTAATTTTAGCATGCATGAATTTTCTGTTTATATTTAGCTTTTGCTCCATTTCCTGACATTGTTGATTGGTCCATTCTTCTTTCACTGCGTTGCAAATCTCCTTAGCAAAGGAGAAAAAGTCAAACAAGGTACAACATTCAAATATCTTGGCTACCTGATAACATTATGGTAGATGCACCAGGTAAATAAATAATGGAATAGCCATAACCAAAGATACATTCCAAAAAATGAAATCAATACTGATAGACAGAAAATAACTATGGACACCAAAATGAGAACATTATTTGTATGGTCAATTCTAATATATGGAAGTGAGTGTTGTACAATTAACAAGGTAACGGGGAGTAAACTGAAAGCAGTAAAGATCTGGTTTGTCAAAGAATTGAGAAGATATTATGGACGCGAAAAAAAAAACAAAAAAAAAAACATCCAATTAGGTGGTCCTCAAATAAGCTAAACTTGAGCGATCACTCACTAAAGCCATGAGGCTGACGCAACTACAAATTACAAGGACAGATTCGCCAACACAAGAGAACATTTTTTAATAATCACTAGGAAGCTTGAAGGCAAAAGCCGAGGTAGACAGAGAATAACTATTATAGAAAGTCTTAACTCTTGAGTGAGCATTAGGTAATAGTGGCAACTACAGTCTTATAACCCGGTGCGTCCTCAACTACGTCTAGGCTTATATGCAAATGAAGCAGTTTAAGCCAGTCACGAGGATCGTTTGCCAGAGTGTGCGATTTTACTGCGTGCTCGTTTTGTTTAACCAGGAACACAACGGGGCTAATACCTAGAGCTTGCTGAGAGTGAAAATGTTTTATCTGATAAGGGAACAGAACACGCTCATACTTTTTTTTAACTCTATACTGAGCCCGCGCACTCTCTAACAGTCTTGTTTCACTGTTCTCGCCGCTTTCTTGACAACAGAGCCATCTACTACACTTTTGAAGGTTCTGAAAGCAAAATTTTATTTTCTTCATTTATCTGCCCATGTTTGCAACTTGAAAAAATACAAGTATTGCAATCTAGTGATTTGAATTATTTCATTTATGTTGCAAAATTGCACATAATTCTTATTGCAAAATGATACTGCCGACCTGACTGATAGGCCCAGACTGTAGATCAAGAAGCTAAACTAGATCTACATTAGATCTAGATCTCAACTGTTCTACATGCCGACTCCAAAGCAACAAATTTTAAAAATCAGAGATGTTAATACAATTGAGGATATTGGTCATATTTGTTCTCTCTTTGTCAGTATATTTTGGGAACTTTTCCCATTCTTTTTCTTTTTTTTTTTTTATCTCTCCTCATTTCGTGACATGCTGGTGGTATCATAATGCAAAGTTTTTTTTGACCGTTTACAGAACTTTATTTTTCTATGAAATTAGAGGGGAAATACCTAAATTGTCTGGGTTTTTCAATGCTTTTGATACAGACCTAGAACATCACAAGATATTTCACATGCGAAAACATTTATGTTTATTATCGTTTAAGTCTCTACACTTCTGTAAAAATGAATTAATAAATGCACGATGTTTTAACGCACAAATACAAATTAAATAAATAAATACAATTTTTTTCTTTCACCCGCGTACATGTAGATCAGTTTTGAAACCTTTCTTAAAAGCCACTGCAGTTGTAAAGAACAAAAATCATGTTTATAAGTATTATTATAATTATTATAGTGGATAATCAAGACAAAGTATTTCATAAAATATGAAAACATTTATTCGTTTATTATGATTTGGGCTCTTTACACTCCATATATGATATCTAACGCATAAATAAAAATCAATTATGGTACACATTTTTTTTAAAAAGAAAATCTCCATTTAGAAAAGATTTACTTCAGCCGTGGGCCTATGGATATTCAAGACAAGATGTTTCACATAATATGAAAACATTTATTCATTTATTATCATTTCGGCCCTCTACAGACAATTTTGACATTTGATGCATAAATAAAAATCAGTTATTGTTTTCAAGTTGTTTTTTTTTTTTTAGACGATCTCTATTTAGAAAAGATGCACTTTAGCATTAACCTTTTAAATTGATAATCTGTCTGTAATAAACTTGATAGAGCGAAAGCACACAAAAAAAGTAAAGACAAAGCTAATTCTGGGATCTCAAGGATGCTAGGGCAAAAGAATTGTAGATAAACACGAAGATGTAAATCATTAACAGCGAGTTGCAAAAATTATACAGTATGTAACAAAATATGGGCGTCAGTTGAACATGTATTATATATAAACCCTAAAGCTAGCATTAGCAGTAAGATAAAGCAAGCAGGTCAGCCGGTGTAACACGCCAGAATGACTCTCACGCTGGATAGATTCTAGAGTCAGATTGGCGGCCGCCAGAAACACTCTAGAGTCTATGTGGCGTAAGCACCGCCCACGCCAATCTTACTCTCTTCACGCCAAAACCACTCTAGTAAGGGAAATCACTCGCACTAGAAAACTTCAATCAATCGAGATGTATAATTCATGCCCATATCGTCACAAATCCGGTGTTTCAAAACCTTAGCTGGTTGAAATAAAGGCATATTACCTCTGTTGTGGTTTCCAAGCAAATCGAGGGGAAAAAAAACATACCCGCCCCTTGCTCGAATTATGTATAGGCCTATCATTAATCAGTACGATAAAAAAGAATGAGGTGCTTTTGCCACGTGGTCGGTTAATTTTGATGTTCAATATAAAAAAATTATAAAATTGGTAATTTTATCAGGATTGCTTAATAATTACACAAGAAACAATTAAAATTGCAGTGGAAACCGGTGCATCGAATAGAGGCTTGCATTTTGCATCTTTGAAACAATTCAATTCTCATTTTGACAGTGAAATTTATTCAAAAAGTTAATCAAATATTACTCAATGTCAAAGAAGAAATAAACAGGTACAAAGATAAATCTATAATCCATGCCAGATGCAATGAAACACACTTTTTATTTATTTTGTATGACGAATATTATTGTTCTGAATATGCACATTCAGTCTCAAGTTTTTCTTTCTTTTTGTTTGTTTGTTTGTTTTGTTTTTTTGTGAGAAGAATACTATTGTTGTGAGTATGCTCATTCAGTATCAGCCAGTGCTTTGGTGGGGAAATGCTGTCTTGTCAATTCTACGGGCAGTTTGGGCTCTCCCCTATACAGCAAGATAAACGCGGGGATCTTTATGGAATCATGTCAGCTTGTACAAAGTGCAAAAAGTATGCCTGGGAGCGCTTTTGACCAGTCGTCGTCGAGAGAAGCATCACTTAAAAGCTTCATCACCAGGTCTTGAATCGCTCTATCACTTCGCTCAACCAGCCCATTAGCTCAGGGGTAATGGGACTTGTAACTTTCTGTTTGATAGCTGGCAATCGGTGGACTTCTGTAGATATTCTGTTTATAAACTCGTGGCCTTTGTCGCCCTTCTCCCCTGTTTGATCAAAACCAAAGTTACTTCCAAGAGAATTGGATTCTACACTGTCACCAAAGCCTATATATGAGTGCCTGCGACAATTTCTTCTCGTTCCTTTCCGTCTCTGATGACTCTGTATACATTTTAAAAAAATCAATAATGATTAAATGGAGGCATTATTATAACAAAAAATTAAAAGCACACAAACACACTTACGCACACATACTTTGACTTATTCCAAACAATAGCCTAGATACCAGAAGACCAATTAAATTAGTTCTATCGGTGTACAAAGTCATCTGTTCTTTCATCGAAAAACTTTTTTATTTCATGTGAAAACATTTCCATTCAGCTTATTACACCGCAATCACATTTTGATCTATGAATTCACCTAACATGTAGGAGTTAATATTGTTCTTTTTGAAACCGATCATTGCTCTCATATCTCACATTTATCTCTATTCATCGAAAGGGGACCCAGATCAAGTAATAAATAACTGCAGAGAACGATTCTCACATACTTAACACTAAGCTCATTGTAAAAGCATGAGCTGTTCAACACTTTCGTTTTGAGTATGGGAGTTGTGCAGGCAGAATTCCAGGAATAAAATGACGGACGAATTCCTGGAATATTATGACGCCAGACTTACAAAAGGATTTTAGATTTGGAATGAAATTTTCATACTTGACCAGACAGTGGAGGATCGCGTCGCGCGAATGAAATTTTACAGCTGCTCGCCAGAAACTTTTCTTTCTTTCAGGATTATGACGAAGATGGATATTTTCTTCTGAAAGAAATCTTCAAATTCATCAAAAGTGAAAGCCATTTTCCTCCCGCCAAGAACAGTTACTGTTGGGTATTATTATTTTTTTTTTTTTGCTTGTTTACAGTTATCCTCCCTTGGGCTAGAGTCGTTTTCGCGTAGACAGAGTCAATCTGGCGGCCGGCAGACAGACGTTAAAGTTCGTTTGGCGGCCGCCAAACAGACTCCAGAGTGTTTTTGGCAGCCGCCATAAAGACTCTAGAGTGTTTCTGGCGGCCGCCAATTGGACTCTTTCTGGGGTAGAGTCATTTTGGCGTGCTACACCGGTGTCAACCGGCTTGACGAAGTGTCGCAGGATATTTTGATCTGCCACGAACAAAACGATCACGTGACTTTTAAGGCTAGTCTGGACCCAGATATAGCGCAGGAACGCTTTATTTTAAGGGCTGAGAACAGGTCTGAGTTGAGGAATATGATCGCCAATGTGTCCTACCAACAGGACCACCTAAAGAAAAAAAAGAGTGCACAGTGATTGGAATAAGGAAAAAACGTACTGGGTCGAACTATCTAAGAAGAAAAAGTATAGGCAGGGATAAAAAAAAAAAAATTAGAAAACCTACACGATAAGATACATTTCCAATATAATAATTACTGTCTTAGCTAATTTCGGAATACAATTGACAACAAAACTCAACGCAGTATATGACAGCGGTATAATCTCAAAAAATGTTTTAAAATACGACTGCCTGAAACGGGAGGAGCCGTGGCTAATCCTGCAATTGGCTACGAAGTCAAAGATCCGAGGTTCGAATCCCAGTCTGGGTAAAGTGATTTTTCATTGCTCCTATGTGTTCACCCAGCACTAAACGGGTAGCTAAGACTCTTAAGACCCAGCGAAAGTAATGCGGCGAGGAAAGCAATGGTAAACAACCTCATGATGCCGCATTACTCCTGGTTCCTCAATGCTTGGACCAAGTCTGAGACCCACTTTACTTTTACTTCCCGAAACACCTGGGGACAAAAGAATGTGGGCTTCATATATAGAACGACCAGTTTCGTGGGCCCTTTGCAAAAAACCCGATGAGAATTGTGGTCCACAAAATGCGTAAGAGTCCATGACCAGAATTATCCACAAAACAGGTTTGCCTTATGCCTCATAAAGGAGCAAGAGGCTCAATACACTTTTCATCAACGCCTTTAGAACGGTGAACACAAATGCAAAAAAGATCGTTATCTCTCCTCCATTGATCCTTCTGGAGCCTTTGAGAAAGATGAACATAAAAAGCTGATCGCATGCTAGAAAACATAAAGAAGACTCATTGTTTGATAAATATTTATATCTTTATAGGTAAACTTATAGGTTGCAGAGTCCGCCATACAAGTTGCAGTGCTGGTACCTAGGCATAGATTATATCCAGACTCGCCTGTACTTAATTGGTCACCCACGTGTTCCGGATAAAGCAAGACAGATGTGGAATTTGAAGCCACCAGAGGAACTCATTTTCTCCGACACATATACGGCGGCGGGAAGGTACAGAATGGGGGTCAGAGGAAATGCGCCTCTACATGAATTTGACAATGAAAAAATATTCAGAAAAAGACAAATTAATGTTCTGCGTTTCTTTATATGTCATTGACCGCTCAGGAAGAAACATGATACTTTTGCCTTTCCCAGAACATTTATCTTTTGAAGATTTCCCTTGATAAATACTACAAGTTCGATATCCAGTTTCCGCTCCACTGTCACATTCCCTCATTTCGCTGTGGAAGCATTATCTTGCTGCTTGTCGCTTTTCAGAAAATAACAATTATCAACCAGGCATAATAATCATGTGAAATAAAAGTTTGATGTACTTAAAATGTACTTAAAAATAGCAGGTAGTATTCTAGTGGGCATTTGTAAGTAACATTCGAAGAAAAACAAACTTGCGCTTCAACAAGGAAAAATCAATATTTTGTCGGGCAGAGATAAAATATTTAGGCCACATAATAAGTGCCGAAGGATCGCGACCAGATTCTCAGAAGATTGACGCAATCAAGAGTATGGAAATTAGAGACAACATAAAGTCTTCAGTTCAGCGATACCTGGGAATGGTAACATACGTAGGCAGATGCATAAAAATCTGTCTGGCAAAACAGAAAAACCCAGAAGTTAGTTACAAAATTAAACAGTGTGGGAGTAGACAAAAGATCCTAAGAAGCAGTTGAAATCATCAATAATACTATAGCGAAAAACCCGACACTTTTCCACTTTGGTTTAATTCAAGATGTAATGTGATGCAGGCCAACACGGGCTTGGGGCAGCGCTTCTTCAGAATGGTAATGTAATCGCACATGCATCTAGAGGCTTGACAGAGTCGGAGAGGAATTATGCACAAATTGAAAAGGAAGCTTTGGCACTAGTATTTGCGTGCGAAAAATTCCATAGAATACTCATAGTGGTATAATCATAATTGAAAATGCTCACAAACCATTGGAATTAATTTTTAAAAAAGGAGCTAGAAAAGTGTCTCTCCAGAATACAAAGATTCATGCTGCCTCTACAAAACTATAGGTTCAAACGCCGGAAAGAGCTCATCATTGCAGACACCTATCCAGGAAACCACAAGAGCATCAAGATGTAAAATTTGCGTAAGAGGTTGACCTTCAAGTTTATTCAATGATAAGTAATTTAAAAATCTCAGATGCACACTGAAAGTATTCAAATCAGAAACATCAGAGGGCGACGGCTAAAAAATTGGTAAATACAAATCAAAGAAGGATGGCCAGAGAAAAGAAAAAGAAAAAGAAGGCAGTTAGTAGAAATCCTAAGAACCTTCTGAAATGTGAGAAGTAGTTTCACCGCGGATAATGATCCTTTATTCAAGGATTAGCAAGCTGTAGTTTCCAGTTCCATGAGAAGATACATGTTTAAAAAAATACACGAGGGCCACATAAAAGAGCAAGACTGTTGTTTTTATTGGGCGCGAATGTCAGCCGAAATTGAAAGAAAAAAGGTTGAATCGTGTAGCCACAGTCTCAAACACAGAAAAGAAACAAAAAAAAAAAAAAAAAGACACAGCATCTACAATAGGAGCAGACATCGTCCACTTATCTGATAAAGATTTCCAACTTAACTTTCCAAATACATTGAATTGGTTCAGCTTAGAGATCTCAAAAGCAATATCATCATCAATTACATGAAGTCAATGTTTTCCAGACATAAAATCCATCAAAGAATTATCACATATAATGCACACAATTTTGTGAGCAAAGACTTTAATGCTTTTAATAAGGTAAATTCTCTTGCAGATGTAATCCAGATCTAGATCTAGGCTCAAGATTCATGTTCAGAAATTATCGTAACCAAAGCCGATAAGTTTTAGAGCTGTTGATAAATGCTTACTTTAAAGTGAAGATTAATTCTGTAGATCACCAGTAAAACTTCTAAAGACTGTATAAAGGCAGATCAACTTAATCTGAGTAAAAGGCCTTAATATTAGGACTCAGTTTGTCAAATAAAAAATAAATTTGAGAACACTGTAATAAGATAAATTTTCAAAGTGTCTTAGACCGATGGGTGTGCAAACCATTTTAAAGCCCGAAACGACATTTTAGCAGTGTAAACGTCCACTCTGTGGTGGCTTCGAGTAATCTTGAAACTGGCACTGGAAAAGTTGACATGTCTAGTGTGGATCAAATCAATACTATGTCAGTGTTTGGGTCGCGGGTGTCTCCAGGACATTCGAGTGGTGAAGATCAGATCAACACTATGCCAGTGCTTGGGTCGCGGGTGTCTCCAGGACATTCGAGTGGTGAAGATCAGATCAATACTATGCCAGTGCTTTGGTCGCGGGTGTCTCCAGGACATTCGAGTGGTGAAGATCAGATCAACACTATGCCAGTATTTGGGTCGCGGTTGTCTCCAGGACATTCGAGTGGTGAAGATCAGATCAACACTATGCCAGTGCTTGGGTCGCGAGTGTCTCCAGGACATTCGAGGCTGGGTGCAGATGAAAGTGTTACCAATGCTCAACCATGATTATAGCTGAACCCAGGCAATCGCTGACCTTTCTCGATGGAGGAGGCGGGGAGTCATGGCGCCCACCAACAATCTGTTCCTAACTTCAAATTTGCACAATATTATCTGACCCTATCTGATAATTTGTCCTTCCAGAACAAGGGCAAGCCTCTTTTCTCTCCAGGAGCCTAGTTTCTTGGAGAGCTAAGATGCCCATCGGTAGTCTGCACAGCTATCTATTAATAACTATGTCTTGCGAGCATATTTAAGTTCCTTGCAAGGCCATCAAATACATGATTCTTTTAAATTGTAAAATGATATATTTAATCTATACTTTAAGTATAGAAGTACAATGTTCGGCCTGAAATCTTATCAAGTCAACTAGATTTAATCATGAGAGAGGATCTGACTTAGGCATCAATTTCTTCACCAACACAAACATGAGCTTTGAAAACCTTAAAAAAAGTCCCAAAACGTGATCTCACGACTTGTTTCAAAATTCATTTCCGACCAGATCGCATGGTAAGGCTTAAGCTGATATCCCATCCTTTTTACCCAGGAGTGAGAGACGGCTTTTAAATTCATAACACAAGTTTTTCCATACTGATCACAATCACGGAGTCTGAACAGTGACGCTGTAGTAAGCTTTACGTTAGATGATCCCTGTTTTTATTCCCGTCCATACTACCTTCACTGATGAGAGTAGGTTCTCATCTGGAAGCCGTAACTTATTGCCTGGGGTAGCGTGGACACAACTTTGACTTGCTTTCATGCTGAAAATAAATAATGAATCAGCAGTTGTCGTTTCTCTTTTTGCCCGATCTACTTTCTCTCTCTTTCTCTCTCTCTCTCTCTCTTTCAATATCTTTCTTTCTGTTTCTCTCACTCATTTTCCCGTAAGCTTAAATGTGAAGCTGTAATTCTCCAGGAGTAGCTTTATTTACTAGCTTTTTCTATAACCAGACAATTTTTACTGAACAAAAAGTTTTCAGACTTTTATTATTGTAAATGATTGTTACAATGTTTACTGTACGAATTCATTTCTCTTAAAATAAGGACACGAAATTTTCCTCTACACAAGGATACAATTAAGAAAATCTTGACATTCAGCCTAGATAAATTGCAGAAAGATAATTTTTTTTTTTTTTGGGGGGGGGGG
>BLXT01008612.1:233558-245147 GCA_019648995.1 Plakobranchus ocellatus | reverse complement strand
CCCCCCCCACACACACACACACACAATTGATACACCTAGCGCAAACAATCGAAATAGCTCCTAAAATATGTGGCGACTCTTTATATTTTTGGCAAATTTATCTTTACCTTGCTAAAAAAATTTGAAATTTTGAGAAATACACTGAACAAGTACTTGAAAAATAGCAGTATTGTCATGTGGCATAATTTGATTATTTGCTCTAAAATTTTACAGAACACATTTCATCATAATCATGGGATGAAGGTAGCCTCCATCCTGATACTATTATAGCCTCTTCAAATATGGCAAAGCACATATTATCAATTTGGTAAGTTTCACAACATCCATAGCTAAATGTGGGTTTATTTCCAGCGTTCAGTTGTAGAAATGTACTTTTAGAAACTTGTGCTGTAATGCTTAAGTTCACACTAGTGATTTTAGTGTGTTAATTTTAGTTATACTTGGGCCCATTCAAGCTTTTTTTAAATGGATAAGACAGCATAATTTTTTAACGAAGACACTAAGTATCAGGATTTTCAATTATGATTTAATCCTTACAAAAGCCATACAAATTTGACTCTGTAATGTTAAAAAGAAATTTTTTACATAAATACATTCATAACCATATATTATTTTCAATCTGTTTCCTGCCACTTATTATTAAAGTTGGCACAGGCAGCCATAGTTTACGTTGCCAATAAAATAAGGTCAATTGTACATTTCCTTGCTGCTACTTCAACGTGAGATGGCACATTTTTTTACCTGATAGCCTTGTAAGAGTCCATTCGCCTGCTCAGGTTGGTCCCAAGTGACAAGTACACTGTTTGTGTCATTTGTCAAGTGAGCCAGTTTGGGTGGTTTTACACCAAATGGCGCTGCCTGCTCTGTCCGTATAATTTGCCAAGGGCTGGTAACTTGGTCCTTGCTGTTGGAAGCTCGTACAGCATACATGTACTGTTTGTAAGGCAACAGGCCAGAGTCAGTCCATGAAAAACTATCACCCTCTGTTTCTGTTGTACGGTAAACCACAATAGGTTCAGAAGGTGATGGTATTGCTTGGCGTGGGAAACGAGTCTGAGCTTTTTTATTGGTATTAAATTCTAAAATTGACCTTATATGCGAACGACTCACATCATAACTTTGAGTATCTTTGTCATGTAGCAGAATAACTTTATCTCTGTAGTCTGTATCACCAAACAAATATAAGTCAGACAAAGACAAGACTTTGTTCCATTGGAAATTGAGAGATCCATTCTTTACTTTATCAAAAACACATTTAAAAAAAGACATTGAATCCAGTGTGTCACTTTTAGCATAATTATTATTACTTATATTACAAGCAGCAAAGAGATTTTCGTCTGGATCATTTATGATATCATCAAATGGTGAGATCTCATATTGCCCCAGCATGTTCAAAACATTTGTTGTATCCCTGCGGTTTCTGCTTAGTGATACCTCAGCTCTAAGTACTTCATAAGATGTGATAGCACCATTAGGATTCACAGGTGATGACCAGGTTAAAGTGACATGTGTAGCATTGACACTGCCCATAACAGGACTGGGTTGATTTTGTGGTGATGTCTCTGCAGTCATAAACGATTGATCCTCACCAAGTGTGCAGCCAGCTCTTGTGCAAGCCTCTAGACTCACAACATACTGTTTAAAAGGAAGAAGTCGTGGAAACTCAAACATTTGGGACAACCCACTGTAAACTGGCACAGATAAACCTGATTGATATATGCGATAGTCTATGATTTCTCCGTTTGGCTGTGCTGGTGGTTCCCAAGTTAAAATTACAGCTGTCCCTGTTGTGATTTTCTCAACATTTAATCTTGGAATGCCTGATGGGTAACCTTCTAGAGTAGTGACTGAGATAGCTGAAGAGCGAACACTGCCAGCATCATTCATGGCTCCAATGCTGATCTGGTATTCAGTATAAGCAAGAAGACCACTGACAAAAGTGCTGGTATCATTACCATCTATGCTGATGGATTGTTCTGGGTCAGAACCTTGCTTGTAGTACACTCGATATTGATGAATTGGACCATTTGGTGACTGGGGAGGTAACCATGATACTGATATCCCATAAGTGCTGATAGTAGAGATACTAGGTGCAGCTAGACCTTGTGGGGGAGCCTGTAATGTCTGCACTAATGACCAGTTGCTCTTCACACTGCCAATTGAGTTCACTGCCTCTACCTGGTCAAGGAAACAATAATGTCAAACTCATAGGATTTAGTATCTAAGTCAGAAAATTGTTCAGAATAAAAATTAGAATGCTGACAAAAGCATTTTTAAAAACTGATACTCAAAATCTGTTTTATTTTTAAACGCCCATGAAACAACAACAGTCAAATCCAACATAGTCATAAAAAAGTTTTGACCAACACAAATGTGGATGAAAAACTGATATTTATACACAAAAGAAATATTAACTCTATGACTTGTGACTTTCTGCCTGCATGAATATATGTAAGTCATTCAGAGCAAAGAATACACATGTCGCACTGGTCTTGAAATGTTCATAGCTTCTTATGCAGTTGTTTTAGAGTCATAATTTTTTCCCCATCTAAAAGGGCATTGAATTCTCTCTTATAATATTAAAAAGTCCAAATGTCAAAATTCGTCATGTGAATACTTTACCCAGGGTGCCTCACATATAAATGCAACAAAATCTTTGTGTTAATGTCTATCACCCATTAAATAAAAGATCAATTGATGCTTACAAACAGCAGGGTCTATTGAATAAATATGTCTTGACGCATGAGTCACAAGTCACCTTTTAAATACTTGAAATGCGTGATATAATTGGAAACTATTCATGCTAGATCTATGCCAAGATATAAAGGCATTTATAATTTTAAACATCATTTGAAAGTGGGGGAACGTTTTTTTCAGTTTTTTTTTTCAAAAGAGTTTTTTTTAAATTTTGCAACATCTGATTCATTGGGATTAGTCTTCAAATTGCAAGGAGAAAAAACATGTCAAGCATGCCTAAGGGTCAATGTATACTGGAGGCAGTAGTTGTAATAACTAACTTGATATCTACTGGGAGGTTAGGAAACTCTCTAGTTTCTTTTGTGCAAAATTATTTCAAGCTGGCTGCAAGTTAAAAATCATGTGGTACCTGATATTCGTACTGCTTGTAAGGTTGAAGATCCTGGCCTGCGTGCGTGAAAGACAATATCTCCCCATTCACTTGGTTAATAAGAATTTCTGATGCTGCATTGCCCACAGACCTTTGGTAAATACGGTATAATGTTATCTGACCATTAGGAGAAAGAGGGGCCTGCCATGATACATGCACTGCTGTGGGTGATACAGCCTCCAAGATGGGTGGAAGCAAGTCAGTTGGAATATCTTCATCTGTTGTAACATTAATACTAGGGCTGGTACCACATCCATTTAGGATATTGCGGAGACAAGCCTGAAGTCTGATCTCATATGTGGTATATGGGCGAAGCTCAGTCACTACCAGCCGAGTCACTGGACCCACACCTCGTATCACCTGAGAGTCACAACAACAAAAAGCTGTGACTAAAAATTCAAAATAGTTATTTAAAAACTTTTTCTACACACTAAGGTCAAATATCAATCCCGCTCTTTATGGCAACCCCTAAGAAATTGCAAAAAAGTTAAGCCTTCTGGCTTTTGAGATGGAGACAGATCCTATCATTGTGATAGAAAACATATTTTTATCTTTCTGAAATTATTGGTTTCAATTTCGATTTGCCAGTATTATTTCAGTTCAAGTACCTCACCTTAATTTCCTGTATAAGCTACAATTTCATCTATGCTTGGCACATTACAAGTGAAAATTGGGTTGAAATACTACAGCACAAACTGTTACAAATAGAAGACTTTAAAGTCCAAAAACAATGAAAATACAAATACCTAGAATGTCATAAAGAAAATTGTGGCACTTTTGTTTTGCATATACTTAGTTAAATTTAATTGCAAAAGTATTCACAGCAACTTGAGACGGATTTGCTTTGATTGCTGCTTTGCCTGACAAATGAATAATGCAGTATCTAAAAAGCAATAATAATGTTTGAAATCTAGTACCGTTCAGGAGTCACTGAGGTTTTCTTGTTTACAAATGAAATATTGAAACTTAGCCCCCCCAAAAGAGAAAGAGAGAGAGAGAGAGAGAGAGGGAGAGAGAGAGAGAGAGAGGGAGAGAGAGAGAGAGAGAGAGAGAGAGAGAGAGAGAGAGAGGGAGAGAGAGAGGGAGAGAAGCATCGATAAGTTAGTAAGACACAACGCTGAAGGGTAAAACTGTAATAGGAAGAAAATACATAGAGAGGAGCAAAATTAAATGAAAGAAAAGAAAATGATGCCTAATGAGCACACACCTGTAAATAAAAACAAAAACAAAAATATCCCTTTTGATAAATTGAATGAAATGAATAATTTCTAAAGACATTTAAAAAATGACAAGGATAACATCAAGTAGGTAAAGCAAGGATCATGCTTTTTGTAGAAAGCCTAAGAATTATACAGAATATACTCTAAGACAAAGAAAGAAGAATTACAGAAATAAGTCTAAAAGATGATGAATGATAGAAGAATTCATTAATAGATATGTTATATCTGGGCCATAAGTTTTTGACATGCCTAAATATTATGTATTTTATATAAAATCAATCGTGCAAAGGAAAAAAAAAACATATATGCAAAAGACTCTTTAAATAATTTGTTGCTTTCACTAGCTGCGTAAAAAAGTAAAGTGGGTCCCACACTTAGTCCAAGCATTGGGGAACCAGGAGTAGGGTCCCGATTGTTCTTTGCATACGGCATTATGAGGTAGTTTGCCATTGCTTTCCTTGCCGTCTTTACTTTCGCCGGGTATTTTGTTACCCATTTTGGACAAAGAGGAGCAATGATAAATTGATTTGGCCGATACTGGGATTCGAACCCTGGACCTCTGACTTGGTAGCCAACTGCCCTACCAGGTGAGCCACCCCTAAGCACTAGCTGAGTAATTCATTTAATTTCTTAGCTTTATGTTCTCCCAATCTCTGCCATAAAGGTAAAGCATTGCTGTCTGTTTTCTGTAATATATACAGTGGCATATCCAAGCTTGTTAATTCATTTTTTTTAGAATGAGTGTCTGAGAGACCCATTTTCAGACCTTTCTAACTTTTTTGATTATTTTAGTGAAGCATGTGCTGCTATCTCATTGGCAAGAATGGAAGGGTTCTGTCCCCAAAAGGAGCTTCCTTTTGTTTTTAATACTCTAAGAGATATTGATACTTATTCACACCTTTTATAGAGTTGAATATCAAGTTCCAAGAACTCCTATTTGTTTTCTATCCAATTTGTGTTCATCAGTATGCCTATATCCACAATCATACCATAAAACTGATTTAACTGAGGACTTTAAAGTTTAGTCTTATTCACTGACTTGTTTTATTGTTCTGTTCCAAATTTTTGCTTAGTAACAAATGCTTTTTATTAACTGATGCTTTCAGCATTAAAATCTTCTTTACTTCTTAGAAATAAGTTATCCTCTTTTGATGTTTTGCAATTTTCTACATCTTTCCCTGACATTGCCCATACTGTTTTGTCTGCTGATATGATGTTGGTGAATAGCAATGTGCTTTAGTACCCTTTTGTGTGACACTTGTAGTTATTATACTTAGTAGGAATTGAATAGTGCATATTTCGACCATTCTGCTGGTCTTTTTATGAGTCCAGTAGTTGTGTCCTGTCTATTTTTTTCTAAAGGCAACAGAGATATTTATGCCTGTGATATTCATCTAAGTCTTTTCAATATTAAAATTGAAATGTAAAACAAAAGAACAAAAACAACAAAACAATGAATGAAGCAAAGTAAAAGAAAGAAAAAAAAAACAACCAATTTCCTAACCTCTGTTTCTTGCCCAACATTTAACAGTACTCTGTATTGGTCAATCTCTCCTTGATTAGTATCAACTGGCAACCACATTATTTGAATAGAGGTAGAGCTTAGAACTCGCACAGACTGAGGGAATACAATAAAAAAAGCCAAAGAATATATATGGAAAAAAGGGTAAAAGACTACATATTTATTTTGCGCATTGAATCTTTTCATCTTTTTTTTTATCTACAAGAATATTCATTGTGAATAGAAAATGATTATTTCTAGACCAGCAAAGAAATTGAAATATGGTTGAAATACATATTCTATCATTTTTTGAATAGCAAAATAATAAAATCTATTAAAATAAAACAACTGGCTCTTAATAATTGTTTTAGTGAGTTCATTGAAACTTGAAACTTAGGCTATATTCTTGCTCATTTTTAAAACATAAAATACATATAATGTTGGCCACTTCTAACCTTTTTTGCATTAAAAAAAATAATTGGAAATAAAAGCCACTTTGCTTTGAGCTGTAATTAAAAACCAAAGTTAATGAAATGAAAAGATTGTAGTCGGAAAGAGTGACAACAATGAAAATTGAAAAAAAACCTAAGTCCTTCACCTGTGGTGGCAAAATGTTAAGTGGAGTCTTATCAGGCATGACGATCTCCCTTGGAATACTATGGACAGTCCCAGCCCCATTGGTGACCTGTAGCTGGTATGTTAGGAATGACCCTGGAGTCAGACCTCGGAGTTGAGCAGTGAAGCCCATTCCAGTATACTCCTCACGCACTGGAGGTGGGCCAGTCTGAGCAGAGACATGCAAATAAAGAAACATGATATAATCATCTTGTTTTGTATATACCATCCTGTTTCTATATGTTTTTACAGAGCCTAGAAAGAAACTATAAAATGCTTTAAAGGAAATCTCTTCTTCACTACAATTTAAAGTTTAAGTTAGTGTGCAATTTTGTCTCACCGATAACTTTAAATAGTAAAAAAAATTGTTCAGTTTTACATCAGAGTAGTCTGATTTATAATTGTGTAAGCCTATTCAAACTTTTGCAAATCTAATAACAACAGTACTTTTGATTTTATGTGATTGCATTCATATACTCAAGGGTATTGAATTAAAGCTTAATCTATGAACATGGATAAAAAAATTAGATATCAAAGCAATAGATCCCCAACAAGTCGAGAATCATTGCCAGGGAGCCATAAACGTTCTCTCGTGAAAGTATTTTAAATCATCAACAATGTGCAGCATCAACACAAAAAAAAAATGAAATGCTTTGTGATAATCTATTAAATTGTGGGTTAAACATTGAATAATCTTTATGATTTAGAGAAAATTCCCCACACAATGTTTATGCAAGGCTGGTAATTTTTTCAATCACTTTTTTCTCTGTAGGATGCATCAAAGCTCAATCTCTGCAACATATTTTGCTGCTTTGTTGAGATCAATAATATCATAAAATTTCGAAACTTTAAAAGTTAAGGTCTTGTGACATCCATTAAAAGTTGGTCAAGATTTACAATACACTTGATTTAATGTTTTAAAGACATTAAAAGTTTTATGTTTTGCAAAATTAAAAAAACATCCTGGATCTTACCCTAAGAATTGTATATTCTGTGATTAATCCATTGGCCTGTAAGGGGGCTTGCCAGTAGAGATTCAGAGCTGTGGAGGACACAACTACAATTTGTGGAGGGGAAACACCTGAAAGAAAATAATCATAAACTGACAGTAATCAGCGTTTACATTATAATAGCAAAGGAAATTAGAAAAGATATACTAATTTGCATCCATGCATGTTTGAAAAATTCAGTATTGCCCACATACTTTTAAAATTAACTTGTATGAGTGAGTCTTTAATACTCTTCTTCTGTTTTCCAATCTTATCTGCAATTACTTCCTTTTCTACCTTTTCTATTTTTTTATGGTTTGCTGCATAAATGTTGACTATTGATTCATAACTCAAATACTGGGCATTGTACTTGTAATTATAATTTTTTTAACTGAAGGTGCCAAAAGGCAAAATGTTTTAATGTTTACGCTTTGTTGGTTGACTTTGTTTAAATAAATTGTCAGTTGCTATTTGAGGTTTTTTTTTTAATACAATGTCATTTTTTTCATCCACAGGAGCATCCTTAAGATCTGTTTACTTACTTATTTGTTCTCACTTCTAAATAATTTAAAATTCAGATACATATTCTAGATCTAATATGTATATTATTCATGTATCATTAAATTATAAAGACATTTCAAAGCATCTGGTCTGCATTTTTGACTTAACTTAAAAATATAGTTATTAGATCTTGAAGAGAAGCAGTTAGGGACAAATCTAGTCTAAATCAATGAAAAATATTTTATTTTGAAAAAGTGTTACCATGTTATCAGAAGGAGTTAATACTTACGTGACTAAAAACATTTGATAACTCAAAATTTATTTAAGCTTATGTATAATCAAGTATGTGAAAACCTTCAGGCAGTGCTTGGTCAGTGATCACTGTTGTATTAGGACTAGTTGTACAAGCAGCTTGAGTACACACAATGCTATCAAAGGTGTATCTTGTATATGGAGTCAATCCTATGGAGATATATTTCAAATTTAAATTTATTTGTAACATGAACCAGAAATTCAATAAAGTAGATGGAATTCTAGATTCCACATGATAGAAATTTATCTCAGAGTTATTTACCCGTAGGTAAAAAAAACCCACCTGATATTGCCTTCATAATCAGCATCTGATTAGTATCACAACTGTTAAGTACTCTAAACTAATTTCCTTAATTCATATTTACCACTGCATTTTGTATGATGACAATAATTCCAAACAATCATATATATAACACTTTTTGCAAAATAGGCAAGAAAAAAAGCGGGATAGGTTTTTGATGCAAAATATTCAAATTCGAAAGAAACCAATTAACTATTTTAAAGCCCCAAAAAATAAGAATAAAAACAACTTAAATTGCTATAAAGGCTATGATGATGATTTTAGAAAGTTTCTTTTTTCACTGAGTATTCACAAAATCTAAAAAAAAAAAATGAATAAACAAACAAACCATCATATAAAAACTCTTGGGGGATTTGGGCCTCAAATTTTCGTGATGTTCCCAGCATCCTGACAGTGAAGCTGATAATGATCCCATTAGGTAGACCAGGGGACTGTGCCATGACTTTGATTTGTCTGGGGGAAACTAAGTTAACCAGAGGGGGAAGCAGATTTTCCGGAGCAGCCTGAGCCGTGGCAACACTCACCTACAGGAAAGATTATTTAAAAAGGAACCAATACGATAAAACAAGATACGAGAAGGGAAGATTTAGTGATTAGGCGTCTATCATACTGTCAGAAAAAAAAAATTAGATTGAGTGCAAGATGTTATGTAACAAGCATTGAGTAAAATACATGGAAAAGCAAGACACAAGTCTAAACAACTCTGAGATCACTAAAAAAAGATGTAATTCAGATATAAAGCTCTCCCATTGCTCCATTTTTAAACAATGAGAAAAAACGAGGTGCTTACCAAATCACTGTCTGTACATCCAGCCTCGTTGCAAGCAGACAGCTGATAAGAGTAGCTGGTGTAAGGTAGAATGTTCAGATTATCTGTGAAGTTTAATGCAAGACCACGATAGAGCTCAATCCCATCACGTCGCAAATTGTATTCAGTGATCTCACCTAAAAAGAAAAACAAGATATCATGAAATGCAAGCAGCTTTTAAAAACATTTTTTAATGTAAGCTTTACAACCTTTCATGCTTTTAACTTGCTTTTTGCTATTTTCTCTCAATAGTGTAGAATTTTAAAAGTGTACCTGCCACACTATATGTACAGACAAAATGCATTTGATTTTTAAAATACAAAAACTGACCATTAGGCCTTTCTGGCACAGTCCAGCTCACATAGAAGACAAAGAGCTGACCATCTGCTACAGCAGGTGTTGGGGGTTGAACCAGCTGAGGAGCAGCTTGAAGAGTTTGTATGGCAATATAATTACTCCGTGCACTTCCTGCACTATTGACAGACACCACAGAGTACTCGTACTGAGAGTATGGCTTTAAGTCTGTATCTGTGAGACAGCAGAACAAGGTTGGGCAGAAAAAGTATGTTATTTTTTTCTTAACAGATTACAGTATAAAAAATTTGAAAGGGTCACATTTGCAAATCAATTAAATTAAATTTTTAAAGAGCTAATATTGTATGTCACTTCTGAAATATCAATTAAAAGTTCAATGAAATATGTTAACAAAGAATAGAGAAAACAAAGAGAGCAAGGGAAATTTTTGGATAAAATCGGGCTATAGCCCCCCCCCAAAAAAAAAAAAAAAAAATATTTAATCGTGAAATGTTCTAAAACAGTGGGAACTTATCATGACGAAGGAATTCATATACCAGTGAAAGTGGTATTAAGGCCTGAGAAAATCCACTGTGTTTCTGTGGTGCATATGGCTTCTGGGTCTGGGTTACTAGGCTGCACAATTGTTGTGACATTTCCTCCACCAATGACTGCGCCACAAACGAGTTGTGTACGGTCAAAGTCACACCTGTTACAAAAAGCTGTGGCACCCTGGCTCAGAGAACAGACAACTCCAGTTCCGCAACCTTTGAATAATAAGATAAAGTGAAACAGACATTAAGGCAGGCCAAATTAAGAGAAAAATGAAAAAGGCAAAGTCTATTTTACAAGTTGACAGATATATCAACAACTTGTATGTCTTCACGAATATTTTAATAGGGAATGTTTTGAAACCTTTTACAGATTTGTTTATAAAAGGTTATGCTGCTTGCATGAATCATTGGACTGATTGTCCAATTTTTAAGAATAGTTTTTGATGAGAGATATGCAAGCGAAATAGCCAAACAAATTCTATGACTGGAGACTTTTCCTTTTGCCTACTAAGTTTTCTCCTTTTGTAATGCAAAAGGGGTAGTGCACAAAGAAAATGCTGAATGGAGTGAGAAACTACTTGGCATGAAAGAAATATTAGAAATGCTTTTTCAATTGGCTGATGTGAACGCTCTTATAAGGCAGCATTAGCCTATATAGTTTTTCAATTAAAAATCATTTTCCATTAAAAAAAGAAACACATCAAAGCAATATTTATTTGAAAAATCTATCTCTTGAACCAACTGGCTTAATTTGTTTAGTTGATACTTGTAACAAAATTTTCCCATACATAATCTTGATAATAATCAGTACAAAAATGCTTTAAAAATGATAAGAAGTATTTCTATCATGGAATACCAGCCGTGTAAAAAATAAAACCACTTACCTGTAATTTGTTGTGACCTATCTGCACAGACTTGAGTCATAGTATCATAACTTAGATAGTTACAACAGCCTAAGTTGCTAGAAATTCGAGCAGTACCACAGCACTTGTCAGAGGCAGTTAATTTGTCATCGTTACTTCTGTAATAATGAACCTACAGGAAAAAAAAAAAACAACAACAACAAAACTTCTGTAATAATGAACCTACAAAAAAAACCACGAACTTCTAAATACTTTTCATGTTAAACTAAAAATGAAAATATCTTTTTTTGAAATTTCTATGTCCAATTCATCAAAAGTTCATTGAAAAAAAAAGTACTTATTTATAATCCCTTCTACATAAGCAATTTTTTCCCAAAGAAATATTTTGAACGTGATAAAACACAACCTATGGATTTCTAACCTGGCCAACAAAACTTGAAGATAAAATATAAAGAGATAGAGAGAGAGAGAGAGAGAGTGAGTGAGTGAGAGAGAGAGAGAGAG
>BLXT01008612.1:220658-231333 GCA_019648995.1 Plakobranchus ocellatus | reverse complement strand
GAGAGAGAGAAGAGAGAAAGAGAGAGAGAGAGAGAAGAGAGAAAGAGAGAGAGAGAGAAAACGAAAAAGACGAGAGAGAGAAAAAGAGAGAGACAAGAGAGAGAAAGAGAGAGAGGTGTGTGTGTGTGTGTGTGTGGGGGGGGGGGTGGAATAGATAAATCCTAATCGAATGGTGTGATTATCTAAATTAACAAAAATTATAGCTAACTTAATTGTAGTTACAAGGAAGAATCAACTTTGAAAAAAAATTCGACATTGAGCTTGGGTAAAGAACCAAAAAAATAAAGTTTTAAATTTAAGTCCCTCCACTCCTCCCCCTTTCTCCCTAAAAAATCAAGATAGAAGCATAAGCACACTCAGTTATTGAAACGTACTTTTTTTAAATGGAGAAAAGGAAATTAAAAGGAAGATAAATAAAAAAAGAATAAAGGTAAAGAAAACAGAACAGTAATACTGCTCAGGTACATTTTGAAAAAAAAAAGCATACCTACAGTAAGGTCTGGGGCACAATGTTTAAAGTAAGACCTATTTACTCTTAAATTTCCAAAAAAGATCATGCCACACTTAAACATCTTTGCAAAAGCCTCGGACTTGAGGTCAAAGGCACCTAAATCAATTTTGAGGTTTACAATAAAAAAAAAAGCAAGCCAGCATCTCATTTAAGAGACCTAAAATCTCGAACAATCCACATTTTAAATTAAAAGTAGAAAACATGTCTTTCAAGGACTGACCAAAGATAATAACAGTTATCCATAGATTAGAGTTAGTTTAGAAAATGCTAAATTTTCTTTTATAATTCACATCTCACCTGCATATCCATTTCCATCATCAGAAGGAAAGAATTATATGAAAATAAAAGAATGAATTTGAAGTTAAAAACAAAACAATTCTTTTCATGGAATGCAACTTAAAAAAAAAAGGCCATGTACAACTTTTTAGGATTGCCCAGCTTGACACTTTGATTTTTTTTAAAGAGGGAATTACGATAAACGCTTTGTTAATGACACAAGATTGCATAAGATGCTAACACTAATCTTTCATATCTATAAAATAAATATTTATCATATTTTAATATTTTTCCGCAAAATTCAGATTTTTGCACACATAATTCAACATAGAAAAAATAGTGATTGAATTTTTTGTTATTTAGAATAAGTATTACCTCCTTCCACAACACTTAAAATTTTCTTGAGGGGAATAAAATTTGCCTGCACAGCACACAAGGTCTGAGCTTGCTTTAGGGAGGTAGTCAGTTCCACAACATCCATAGCCTGGTCTTGCATCATGAAGATTACCATCACAACATTCCTGAAAAGTGAAACACAGAACAAAGTGACGTTTAAGTTCAAATTCGTGCAAACTACGGAACTTTATTAGAAATAAAAAGATTATTTTTTCCTTTCGTTTATCTTGCAAATGTGCTAATTTCCTAATTAGAAAGGGCCTGTCTTATAAGCCAAAACAGTCAAACACATAATTACACAAAGCAAGAAATTAAAAAAAAGACTTAACTCTTCCCTATCATTTTTGTAACTTTCTTCATGTTTGAATGTTTTCTGCTATCTATCCATCAGCCTCTCTGTGCTCTGATCTCATATAATTGCTGAATAAAAAAGATAAGAGAACATTTGATATTTGTCTCATGCAAAGTATGTCTGGACTCACCTTGGCCCCAGAGTAACACACACGACCACACTGATTCTCTAGAATTCCACATTCAATGTAAGTACATTTCTCCAGCTCAGGATCAGTAGTAGGTAAAGGGCTTGTAAGGTTGGAAGAGGAGCATAATCTTATGTAAGTTTGATTTACATTAACACCCTCTAAGGTGTTCTTTTTTTTTTTTTTTTAGTGCCAATATTGCATATGAACACCCCCTGCAGCAAAGTGACACATATCCAAATCAATAGTGTTTGGATTCACTTGATAGTTTTATTAGTTTTTGGACCCCCAAAGATTTCCCAGAGATAAAATTGGTTGCAAAAAGATGATCAAACACTATGGCTTTCAAAAGAAAAAAGTAGATACATTATGGCGACTGACAATTTCTATTGAAATAAGAAAGCAGGGTGTCATTCTTATTCAATTGTTGTGCAAAATATACTTTATATATGCTTTCATAAAATTGAAACTTTCCTCCACACAAAGAAACCAATTATCCCTATTTTCTTTCCTTGGTGATCTTAGGTCTCTGCAAAAGTCAGTGCTAGTGTGCTAACTTTTGTGGAAAAATAGAATAAAAAAAACCAAACTTCCATAATAGCACTTTTATTTATTTCCTAATACGCATAAACACACAGAAAAATCTTATTCAATAGGAGTTTTCTTTAGTCCACGCTCTTCACATGAAAGCAAAATTGTTAATAGGGCCATTGTACAATAGCGTTCATCATTTCTTCATTGGTTGAGATAATAAAAGCAGCATATTTTACTAAGTTATATTTTTCATAGCATTAAAACTAGACATATCCTTTGTTTTCCATGACAAAATTTGAGCATTATTGTTGAGAGGAGTTCTTTCCTTTGTGTGGACATTTTCAATTGCTTACTCTTTCGAAATGCATGGTATATAATAAAATAACTAAAACTAGAAATAAAAACAACAACAAAAAACAGACAATGTAGACATTTAAATTTATAAGCAGTATTGAATATGTCAGTAATATATAGCTTTTGACATGACCTAATGAATTCTAGGTAGACTAAATAAAATACAGTTGGCTGAATTTGTATCACTTATAAAAGACTCTTTTATCAAAATATTGCTGCTACAAAGATTTTAACAGGTCAGTTGCTTACGAAATTAAGACTTTTCTTTAGTCTATTATTTTGTTTTATTATATTAGCTAAGCACTTACATATCCACACATTTCTGCAGTGTCTTGCGCCATAAATCATATCTCTGAATGATGCCATTGGGACGATCTGGGTTAGTCCATGAAATTTGCAACTGAAAATTAGGTGAGATTACAAAGGTTTCATTTAAATTTAAATTTATTGAAAAAACTATTGGGATAAGGTATTTTTTTGCACTAAGGACAAAATACTTTCAGACATCAATCTGATAAACATTACATTGTCAAGCTTAATGCATCTCTATGAGTATATTTGTAAGAATCAAAACCCAGAGCATGATAAATTGTGATAATTAAGTCTGAATTATAATGGTTCTTAAAATGATTCATACAAAAGAAAAACAAAAAAAAAACATAAACATTTTCTTTAGCCTGGAAAAACATATAATGTATTTGATTTGCAATAGTTATACAGCTAACAAGTTGAACACCTTTTGTTTCAATCCTTGATGACTGAGTTTAAAAGTAGGTTAAAGTGCCAAGATACAGTCAAGCATATATTCCTTAACTTTGTTGAGCTGAACTTTTGTGCAATTAATGTGTCTAAGTTAGCATTTTGAGATAGTAAAGGTAGTTATTGCACAAAAGAAATGCATTGTCATTTTTGTCATACAGGTATAACTCTTTGAAACTTGCTTCATGCTTCAACATCATGTGCGAGTGGAATGTACCTAGATTTTGAAAACATTCTACAGGTATCAGTTCTAACATTTCTGTTAACTTTGTCACGCAAAAGAAAAAAACAATACCTCTGTGGAGCCTACAGAAATAAGCACTGGTGCTGGCTGTCCCTGAGGTGGGGCCTCAGCTGTTGTTCCTGGAGTTGAGGGACTTGTGGTGCATGCAAATACAGTGCATGCCTCCATCTAAAATTGTGATCAGAAACAATATTGAACGGGTATACCTATTTACAAAAATCAGAAGATTGGTTTTTAATGTTTGTGAGACCCTCTCTACAAAAAAGTTTGATGCCAATGTTGCATAGGCATAGATATCACAGAAAATTTAGCAAAAATTAGTCTGAGCTTAAAGATTTAATTCTATCATTTTCTCCCTAGACAAAGATGAATAGACAATAAGAGTACTTTATTGATCTTTATTAATTTATGTTTACAGGAGGAACAATTTTTTTAGTTCTGATAATTTTTGCTTCTTTTCTGTCAGATTTATAAATAAACAATGAACTTACTGACACACTGTATACAGTGTATGGTTGAAGCCCATCTACTATAAATGATCCTGGGGTTATCAACCCTGTCTCCACTCTTTGGTCGCCAATAATTATAGTATAGGATATAATATCACCATTGGGTTGAGTGGGGGCCATCCATGACACACGTAACCCTGAAGTGCTCACGACAGCCAAGGTGGGTGGAGGAAGGCCTGATGGGGCTAAAAGAGATCACAAACCAAAAGTATGTTGAAATTCATCAAATAAATAAATTATATTGAAATTGAAAAAAGGTCAAAGAGCTCAATATCCTTTAGGGTTGGAATAATACCAAACCTGTGAAAAGATCCTGACAAAATTGTTGTTTAGAATGTAAGATTCTTAACGGTTTTGATAAATGCCCCTAAAATCGATTTTGTGGTCTATAGATAGAAATCTCATTTATTTTGAAGCATTTTAGTTACAGAAAGATGTTTGTAATGCCTTGAGTCAGTATAAACTGTCATCGTACAACTCAGATAAATATCCCATATGTTTTCAAGGTTTTTTTTTTTAATGAATAACACCTACAATAATACGGGAGGCTTTAAAAAACTGCAACTTAACTAAAATTACAATTAGTTTTGTAGAGGTGGAAAAAAAAGGAACATTTGTGTTTGCGAGTATCCCAACTTTCCTTATTTTACTATTTCTTTTGAATTACCTCCACTCAATGTTTTCACCTCAACTGGCTCACTAGTGATGGATGTGCCCCCATAGATTGTAACTGTTAGAGTTATTTCATACTGTGTGTTGGGGGTCAGTACAGTCCTAGACCCAAGAACATATCCTGCACTATTAAAGGGAGGATAGGCTGTGACATTTTGAATTGAACTTTGGCCCTCCAAAGTAAGGCTCTGTACTTCTCCTTGTAACTCAACAGGGCCTGGGGATAAAAATGGTTCCATACACTGAATGTTGTACTTTGCCCTGTCTTTATGTAAAATGAAAATGAATGCTTATATTTAGCACCTATTTATATTAAAGCTGCATTGCAATTCAATTTAGAAAATTACATTTGTAAAAGATTTCTCAGTTAACAGAAATATTTATAGACTTTCAAAAAAATTATCAAACATTTTTTAGCGTGATAAATTAAACTTCAGTCAATGTTTGACCTATCCATTTATTTCAGCTGTATGATTCCATAAATGCTTTTCAAGTTTCTCCAGGAATCAACATGAAAACAAAAACAACATTTTCATAGATTAAAAAAGAAATAACGAAAACTTGATTTCAAAGTGACTTTCAAATGATTGCACAACAATTGATAAACTTAGATAGTTATGAAGAACAAAATAGTACTCTTACTGGGCAAAGTCCAGTTAACCATAACACTAAGATGGTCTCTGGGTTCTGCTGTTACTGTGGGAGGAAGCCTGGGGAGACCACCAAAGGTTGTGACCTGTGTAGAGTTTTGACTCGTTGACTGGCCTTTGTCATTGAACACAGTCACACGGTAGATATATGTTGTGAACATGGGAAGGTTTGTGTCTTCAAAAAATAGATCCACACCTTGGTAGACACTCTGCCAATTATTTATGTCTGTTACGGTTGCTGAAATGAGCAATGAGGCAAATTTAGACTCAAGCCAATCATAATGTTTTGTTGTGCCAGAAGATGCATGTGTTTAAGTAATATATTTTATTATGAATATCAAAAATGCTATTTCTTTCCTTTCTCACCCATGGCTATCTGTCAAAACCAGGCATGTAAAGCAGAGAATGTAAAGCGACAGATCAGATAGCAAAACCTTAAATATTTACCATCTCAATGCCACAGGTTGGGTACGCAAAGCCTTCATGAGAAATATGCACAGTTAACTCTCAATACTCAGATACATGTTGCATTAACAATAATCCTTTTATCAATTATACACAGGCATATTTGCTGGAAAATCTTTGTTGTTGATTTCATACAAGTAGCTAAATGAGGCTGTCATTCAGTGAGACCTTCAGATAAAATTAAAATACTTAAAAAAATGGCAACTATCATTTCATTTGAATTCAACTTACTATCCAAAGGCTGTTTAAGTTTTAGTCTGGACAGTTCATAATTGATTCCTGGACCATTGGGACTGGAGGATGGCTGCCAAAGAACTGATATTCGAGAACTGGATACAGCAGTGGGTGATGGGGCAGGTGTGGGTTCAGGAATAGTAGACTCAGTCCTGATTCGTGAAGGCATGCTTTCTGTACAGCCCCCACCTGAAACACATTTGATCGTGGTGATATGAAATCCATTACGTAATCAAGGGACACAATTTATGATAATTCCTAGCTACATGTTTTTCCACTCCCTGTAATAAGTAATATGGCTGCTCATTGATACTGAAGATTGTTGGTACATAATTTAAGGCATCCATTGTCATCTGTCTCCCTATACAACCGCATTACAAAAGTCAATACACACAATCTTTTTGTATCTCACATATTTTTCTTATAACATAATAGCTTTAGAACAGTTGCTAGGTAAATCAACACTGTAAAACATTGATATTTATTTTTATTGGAATGAAAAAGATTTTTACAGAGAACAGCACATTGACATGGAATATTCAAGATGATTTTAATGAGCTCAAAATACATTGTAACTACTGACTTATGTTACAGCATAGCTCTTTTTCTTTGTGACTGCAGCCATTAAGATAAAAATTTACATTGAAGACCATCCTTGCAAATAAGCAACTTTATAAATCTACTATTGGCTTGTTTCAAAATATGCATTAGGGGACGGGACGAGTGACAATAGGTTTAAATTATAAAAAAATTTGACAAAGGGCTGTACAAATGGCTGATGTGTGATGAAAAATAAAGGTGCCAATGTTTTGAATAGTCGGCAAAGAAATTCACTTGAAGGTCAAAACTACATGCTTTCTCAGCAAGCCATGGCTTTGAATGCACTTATATATAAATTTGAAAAAAAAAAAATAAAAAAGTCACTCACTGGTACATGCTGTGACAGTAACAGCATAGTCTGTATAAGGAGTTAGACCCTCAACAACCTTCCTGGTTCCATTTTCAGGCCTCACCTCTAGTCTTGGATCAGGGAAACGTAGCACATATGACTCGATTGCACCATTTGGTTGCAAAGGAGGTGACCATGTAACCAACACAGATGTTGGATCAAGACCAAGAACTTGAGGTGGAGAAACTCCCGCAGGTCCTGTTAAAAGTATTTAAAAATGAAGGCCACATATTTTCTAGAGAAAAAAACGACCAGGGGGCTTTACAAACTGAACACACTGATACCATGTAGACATGATTATTAAGGTATAATAATTATATATACTGGTCAAAACTCCATAGGTTTAAAATAATGGATTTTTTGTGATATTGAGCTTATAAAAACTGTGAACATCGCAAAATAAGTTATTTCCTCTCATAAAAGCAAATCTACTACTTTGGCTACATTGAGCAGAATCACTATCTTACAAAGTTATTTAATGTGTTGCTTTTGATCAATCATTTTTAAGACAGAAATTAAAAAGATTAAAACAAAAGATAGTCTGAAAAAAAAATGAAAGAAACGTCGAGAGTCACAGCAAGTGAAAAAAGAGTTCAGCTTGAAGGAAGAAGAATGAAAGAAATAAAGAAAAAGAAATAAAGATTTCAATTATAAAGAGAGAAAAAGAGAAGAGAGAGAGAGAGAGAGAGAGAGAGAGAGAGAGAGGAGTGAGAGAGAGAGACAGAGAGAGATAGAGCGATATATATATATATATATATATATATATATATATATATATAGAGAGAGAGAGAGAGAGAGAGAGAGAGAGAGAGAGAGAGAGAGAGGGGGGGGAGGAGACAAAAAGAAAAAAAAAAGAAAAGCAAAGCATTTACTGGAAGCTCCTGTCGATACAACAGCCCAAGGACCTATTCCCAACCCAGCTCCATTACGAACATTCACACGATAGCTGTAGACAGTGAATGGCTTCAGTTCATTGGCCTCATCAACATAGACCTGTACAAATCACAGTGTATAAAAATTAGACATAATTCACAATGCTCAACATGAAGAAGATAACAATTATTCAGTTCAAAATACACATATTTGGCATTCTGTTGTGTCTGTGATTATCGTTTTCAGATTTTTATTATTTTTGGTACCCTTTATCTTGTAAGATTACGGGTGAGTGCCAACGACTTCTGTATTGAAATCTGGCACAAAAATAAGACTGGCACAGAAACCTTGTGCAGCAAACACAGTAAGGCCACATCTCACCAGATGTACTCCAATGATAAGCCAGATAAAAAATTTTCTGCAATATTGCTGGGAGGTGACATGGAAAAAATAGAATAAAGGGACGTACTAAAATTTTTCTGTTGCTTTACTTCTTAGCCTGCTTTTTCAACCAGTGTTAATCCCAAGGCAGCAAGACCAGTGTATTTAGTGTGAGACAATTTTTTACAACCTACAAGAAGCATACAGGTTGAGATGATATCACTTATGAGTGCACTCTTTATCTACTCGAAGAAAAACTATTATCTTATTTATGATTTTATTTTTCGCAATCTTATGTTCATAGGAATCATAAAACAGTACAACAACAAAAAAAAACAAAAGCAAAAAACAAAACAAAACAAAACAGAACAAATTTGTGACACAGTCTGTAACTAAACAATTGATTAAACAAACAGACAAACAAAAAAGTTTCAATGCAGCTTTTGAATAATTTAAAAACACTTCAGATTCTTTTATCTTCAATTCACCTAAAAACAAGGCCAAAATTTGTCACACGTTCAGGAAAAAAAATAGAATGTTATTCCTGTTTCTTTGCACATGGTGATTAAATCTTTACAGATGCTCTTAACTATGAACTAGATAAAAAGCTCTATATTATATTGTGTTTAACCTTGATCATTTCAGGTGGTCTTGCCACTAGCACAGTTGAATTAGTTGAGTCATCTTGACCTTCCTTTCTCTCTATGACATACTCTGCGATCTGACCATTGGGTTGACCTGGCTCCTGGTACTCAACTTCAATGGCTGATGGACTCAAAGCTTTCAGTGATGGAGGTTGCAGATCCATTGGCACTAGAAAACAAGTGAAGAAGTGAAAACGAAAGTGAAACTTTTTTCCTTTTGTGAACGATAACTTGATATTACAACTTGAAAGAAAGGCGAAACCGAATGAGGTACAATTCAGCAAAATTTGACTATCAAAAGGTAATTACAAATGATGTAATGGCTTGTATCGCACAGTTGAAAAAAGTCATAAAGGGACATTTCTTTCCTGGTTTGAAAGATGTAGAACAAACATTGATTGTATCAGTAGGAAGTAATAACCAGCAAAGAAAAACTCAAATTTTAAAGCAAAACAAAACTCAAGATCACCAAAAATAAAACATTAAAATAATTTTTATATATCTTTACAAATTGGGAAATTCACGACATTGCTGATGTGAATATTTGGGATGTAAATATCAAATGATGGCAAAGTAGAACAATTTTAAAAATAACTTTAGCAACAACAGAAAATGGTATATAAAAATAAATAATTCCAAATTATTTTCCATTCGAACAAAAGGTTACAAAATATGGACATTAAAGAAGAACATAACCATGAACAAGTGCTTCATGAAAATGGAATCCCATGGAGAGGTCTGATGAAAGCAGTCTAGAACAGCAAAAATTATGTGTCATAGATTACAATACTATAACAAATGTTTGATAACTTTATTCGTCTGAAGCAACCAAAACATTTTGGCCATTGAAAAGGCCATGAAGAAGTACAGAAAAAATGCAAGCAGGTTATGTTTGGAAGACCCAACTGTCAAATGTAAATAAATATTTTGCCTAAAAGGGCCAAAACATCAACCAACTAAGTTATGCCCCCAAGCATGGTACTCACCATCTTCTAATGTCCTTACACTAGATGACGGTGGACTTTTTGTACAACCAGCAATGGTACATACATCTACCTCAAATATGTAAGACGTATAGGGAATGAGATTGTCCACTCTAGCTGTTGTTGCATTGCCATGAACCTGGGAATAATATAAAAACAAAATGGAAAAATATATATCCCCACAAAATCAACTCATATATTTCTTTGATGAGGAGGGTGGTGGGACCAAGTAGAACTAAAAATAAGCCCTGCAAAGGGCGGAAGATCCTTTATAGGATAACGGCCATCCATAGATCCCCTTGTGGGTTAGTTGCAAAACGAAGGCTAGCGGGGAGCCCGTACAGGAACCAGCAGTAGGCGAGGGGAAACCACTGCTGTAGCTTCCCAAAAAGAAAAATCATCATATTTTAAAACCACACTAAAACCTCGGTTAACAACGTCAAAAGGGGGTTTGTGATTCCAATCCAAATCCCTCGTTCGGCAGGGATAGCTGATGGCTCCAGGTCGTCATCCAGCGTCTGCTCGCAAAATTAATATCAAACAAACATCAAAAATAGCAACATGGAAAGTGCGTAACTGCATCAAAAAGGAAAGCTAGAAAATGTAATTCGAGAAATGGACAGAATAAAACTAGCGCTTGCTGTGGTAAGATGGACAGGGGCAGGTTCCATGAGACTAGGTAGCAAAACTCTAATTTACTCAGGGAGACACAAACATGAAAGAGGGGTTGGTAACATCAAAAAGTGTGTGTGTGTGTGTGGG
>BLXT01008612.1:210030-220631 GCA_019648995.1 Plakobranchus ocellatus | reverse complement strand
GGGGGGGGTCCAATTTCAGACAGAGTAGTTGTAGCTAAATTGGTAGCCAAACCATTAAACCGAGGAATTATTCCAGTGTATGCACAACATCTGACAGTGAATACGTAGAAGTAGAACAGTTTTCTGAAGAAATAGAAAAAGCAAACGGCTATCTAAAATAGCAAAACATCATAATAATAATCGAAGATTTCAATGCAAAAGTTGGGGATGAAAAAGGTAGAAGATGTTGTTGGGCCAACTTGCATAGGGACTGTAAATGAGAATGGAAGTAGGCTATTTGAATGGTGCCAAATCAATGACTTTACTACCACAAATACTTGGTATCAAAACCATCCTAGTGACATTGGACTTAGAAGAGCCCCGGTGATAAAAGTATAAACAAAGAAGAGTATATTCTCATTCAGAAACGATTCCGAAACGGCTTCAAAACATCGAAATCACTGCTGGGAGCCGACTGTGATTCAGATCATATTCCAATCATGTGTACATTTCAGATAAAATTTAAGAAATTAAGAAAGGCAAAGGCTAATTCTAAATTCCAAATGGACTTACTCAAATCTGAAGAAAAACTAAGAGACAAAAGTGCTACAGCTGTGCTTAATAAATATGAGACTCTAAACAACATACATCTCAGAAGTAGAGGAATTATGGTCAGAAATGAAAACTTCACTACTTAATGAAGTCGTAGAGAAAAAAGTGTCCAAAAAGATAAAAAAGAGCATATCAAATGGATAACAAAGGCTAAATCAAAAAAGGTTGAAGCCAAATACAAAGACCTAAATAAAGAAATCAAAATAAAATGCAATGCAGCGAAAGAAGAATGGATTAATCAACAATGTAGGAAATAGAGCAAAAGCTAAATATAGACAGCAAATTCATACATGCTAAAATAAAGGAATGAGTGGTAAGAAAATCAAATGCAGTAGCCCTGGTTGCATCAAATCAGAAGACAGACAAGTAAATGGAAAAAAAAACGAAAATATTAAACAGAAGGTCAGAAGGCAAAGGCGGTAGAGGTAGACAGAGAATAACTTTTATTGAGAGTCTTAAGTCATGGGCAATAGGCAAGGGTAGCAATCACAACTTTATTAAGTCAACTGAGAATAGGTTTGAGTGGGGGAACATGATTGCCAATATCTGTTCCAGACAAGGTACCTGAAGAAGAATATTTATTTTCAAAGAAGAGAATATATGTCATTATATTTAGTGTCGCTGATATATTGACTTGCGCATGTGTTGCTCTTTATCCTTCCTATGTAACAAATAATTGTCTATGACATAATAGAATTTTCTGATTCCCAAGTAAACATCTTGTGATTGAATGCTACCATAACAAGCAATTCAAGAGTATACACAGGCACAGTTGTTGTGAACAAAACTTTAGTCTGTTGCATTGTGCCTACACTCACCAAACTTTACCTCCCCTATGAGACTTTAACTAAGTCTAGATTTTTCTCACAAAGTTGGCAGTTAACTAGCCCCCAACTGCACATAGGACTGCAAGAAGGAGAGAGTGCCAATTAGGGTAAAACGTAAAACACATGCTGTTGCTGCAAAACCACTAATAAATTGATTTTGTCTTTAAACCATCATTGCCCATCCATATTTAGAATCGATCTACTCTATTATGTGATGCTGCATTTTATCACACCATATAAAATTGTGGAATATTTGAGTTGGATACTGTGAATCAATAAAAGCTATAATTGCCCATCCACATATCGGATCAATATACTAATTTTTGTGATATTGCATTTTGTGACAACATATACAAGCGTGGAATATCTAAGCTGAATATTTCAAATTTATAAAATTGTGCGTGCAACTTTTAGAAAGCAGAAATTGCAACCTGTGCAACATATATATATATGCATCATCATATATATCCTTTTCCTCTCTCTATATATTTTTATAGCATGTATAATTATTATACTGTTTAGACCATATTGGCAGAAGAAACTGCAGCCTGAAGGGAAATTATTAAAAATTGTAATGTCACAGTGTATTGGAAAAATTTACTAAAGGAAGCTGGAACAACATCAAAATCTTATAAACTCCTTCTCTAAGGGGACATTTTCCTCTATATTAAAAAAAGGACCAGTAATCAATTTTAGTCTTTATCTTTAAAACTTATTATTTTATTTTTCCTGTGCGACAGTCGAACTTGAGCCTCACAACCTCTCCCTAGAATCATCATCATCATCCTCGTTATCATCACTATTGAGTATCATCAATGATCCTCATTATTATCATTACTACTACTACTACTACTACTACTACTACTACTACTACTACTACTACTACTACTACTACTACTACTACTACTACTACTACTACTACTACCACTACTACTACTACTATTACCACTACTACTACTACTACTACTACTACTACTACTACTACTACTACTACTAAAAATAAAAAATAATAATAATGATAATAATAGTAACAATAATAATAATAATAACAACAATAATAATAATAATAATAATAATAATAATAATAATAATAATAATAATAATAATAATAATAATAATAATAATAATAATATGAATAGGAATAAGAATAATATGAATAAGAATAAGAATAAGAATTATCATTAACATGATCATCATTATTATTTTAAATTTCAATCCCATGATAATTTTCATCAATATTTAATAAAAAAAAAAGATGTTACTAGTTCACAAAAATCTAGAGAAAAAAAGCTGCACTAAGATGAAACATGACATCGAATCATAAGCTAGAAATAAGAATTGTTACATTTTTTTTGTGATCACCTGCATTTTCATCTCTGAATTGGCATAAACATTATAATTTGTCACAATTCCATTTGGAGAAAGTGGTGCAGACCATGACAAGTCAACATAACGTGCCTTCACGCCTACAACTAGTGGAAGACCCATAGAACCAGGCTCTGAAAGAGAAAATAATGATTGTATTAAAAAAAGCACTGAAAGTTCAAGTAATTCTGTTTCTGATGACCAAATATCAGTTTACATCAATGGAAAGAACATTTTCTCCCAAAAAAGTTATCTTACAAACTCTGAAAAGATTGCATACATTTCATGTCTTCATTTTTTTTCAAATTATCCAGACGTAAGGTAACTTAGTAATGTTTCTACTTTTCTTTTTACATTCCAACTTTAAATCCCTAAATATGTGTAAAGTTTTTTGTCAAGATTATGAGGATTCTTTACAAAAATGAATTTGAAATTTGTGTCTAGTCTTACACCCGGGGATGGAAAGAATTATGAGAGATTAACTAAATGTATTCATTTCAGAAGCTGAAAAAAAGATTGGAATGCTGCTTCATTACAAACATATGATTTGGACAAGTTTCTACATAATTAATTTATTTTCAAGTAAAAATACATTGAGATTTAATTCAAGATTTAGTAGGTATCTCCACGCTGTGGAAACTAAATGGCAATTCAAGTCCAAGTTAGTTTTACAATTATCCATATGGCACTGAATCATCAAGCAACAAACTTACTATCTTGAGCTGTAATTAATGATGCCCAGTCAGACAGAGTATATCCCAGACTGTTGCTGACTTCAACTCGAAAGAAGTAATTTGTGTAGGGGAGAAGGTTCATCTTAACATAGCTTAGGGTCACAGTCGGTCCAAATTCACTGCAAAAAGTTAAATTAACAAATATATCAATTGTTGACATTTTAATGATTTAAGTGAAGAGAAAAAGAAATAAAAAATCAAATTAGTTTTTGACATTTAGATTGCTTTGAAGAGCTACTTTATACTATTCACCATTACAGCAAGGTACTTTTTTGATATTTTCTCCTCAAAGTCTTTTCATCCCTTGTAGATTAAAAAGTTGCAAAGATTCGTTTTTGATTTACTCATTACACTTGAACGAGATAATTTACAAACCCTACTTTTCTATTTGTGCAGACTCAGAGTTTTTGAACTGCAGTGTGTACGCTGGGTCCTCTGGGGCATTGACTCTACCAACAGGACGCCATGTAGCTCTGATGGATCTGGGTGTCTCAGAAATCAATTCTGGAGGTGCCATACCATCAGGAGCTGGGAATTTATAGATTTAGATTTAGCTTTTATAATAGTATATATATATATATATATATATATATATATATATATATATATATATATATATAAAATGTATGTATGTATGTATGTATGTATGTATGTATGTATGTATGTATGTATGTATGTATGTATGTGTGTGTGTGTGCGCGCGTGCGTGCGTGCGTGTATGTGTGTGTGTGTGAGAAAAAACAAAAGTGAAAATATAAATCTAACAATATGCAAATCATTCACTTTCCCTTAAGACTTTGTTTATTAAAGTGATTTGCCAGTGAAAATTAGCACCGATATATTGGCATACGTCGGAAAGAGTTTAACATTGAGCAAGAGTTGAATACAAAGGAGAAGATATTGAGGAGGAAAGGAAAAATCAGTTGGTACCATCTCTATCTCTATTTTAAAAATTGTTAAAATAAAGTTTGTATAAGATAAATTTGAAGACTTTATTTTAAGCCAGATGATCCTATATTTCAATTTGATATATTGTTCGACAAAAAAATTATTTGTACAATAAATACTTACTTCCTGGTGGCATATCTAGCTCAACAATATTGCTAAGAATAAATCCCATTGAGTTAGATCCATTGACTTGGATAATATATTGAGACATGGGCACTAAAGGGGTCAGTTGATAAGTTGTAAATCCAATTGTTTCATTCAACAGTACACGCTGTTCATTCACTGTTGAATAGTCCCAGGTTTCTAAATGATGTGGTTTGGAGAAAATAAAAATTTTTTTTATCCACAGAAAAACAAAGCAAATTTCAGTAAAATTTTTATCTAAGTGTCCATGAAAATAATCTTGCAAATAAATTTGAAGATAAACTAAGATTTTAATGATAAGCATTGAGGTTTAGAGGTTATTTACAGGACACATATATTGTCCAATGGTATTAAAAGAAATAGTAATTATGTTAAAGTAAATAGACTTTTATGCTTCATACCTGATTTTACTTTGCATAAAGATTCAAAAGAGACATATAGGTTTAAAAACTATTTTAAAAACCCAGATTGCGTTACTTTATTGCCAAACAGGCTAAAAAGGACATCTTGGCACACAATAAAACTATACTTTAAAATAATAAATATTTTAAAGAAAACAGATTTCTTACCAGGGCTAACATAATAAAGACCCGTAGCCAGTACATAATAAGTCATGAACCCATTTAAATTCTCTGGAGTTGTCCAGGTCACATTTATAGTTCGGGCATCTTCAACATTAGCTGATAATACAATATTTCCAACAGGCGGCATTTCCAGAGTGCGAGCTTCCACCTAGCATAAGTAATTGAAAGTAATTAAATTAAGCTCTGTAAAAAAACGAACCAAATTAAATTTTGTTAAAATTTTCTTAATGTAATGTAACATACTTCTCTGGACATCTTTTTTTTTTTTCAAGCATGTTCATGATTTAATTACCAAGTTATGTATATTCATATCAGTGCTTATATATATATGTATATAGGCCTATATTTTTCTCTTACGTATCAAGACTGAACATACGTAAAGCCTGGAATCCCTAGCTTAGTTATCAAGACTGAACCATACCCAAGATATGAAATTTTTATCTTAGTCATCAAAACTTAACAGTACTACAGACCTAATTTTTTTAGCCTAGTTAGGGCATATATAGGCCCGCAAACTTTAGCTCTTAATAAAATAAAACCTTTAAAAATGTTTAATGGAATATTTTACAACAAGATTTGTTTGAGTATTACTTAAAACAATAATATAATTTTCGAAATAAGGAAAAAACACAATACTGCTAAGAAGTTTACCTTTATTTCAAAATCTCAAAAACTGAACAAATAAGAATGAGTTTTTCCCAATTTCTGTCTTGTAAAAAAAAAGATAATTTTAGATGTGACTTAACCTCAACTATGTCTATTTTTTATGATGACCTATAGCGTTTTATCCTTTGCTTTTGCAGATTTAGACTATTAACATAGCTTCAAACTTAACTACTTAATGACAAGGGACAATCTTTGTAACAAAATTATGCTGGGACTTTTCCTACCTCCTCGCTGGTTGCACATCCCTGGACTGTACATGCACGCACTCGGAAGGTATGTCTGCTGTAAGGTAAAAGACCATCTACACTGTATTGGCGCTCAAGCCCATTGTAAACTTCTGCACCATTTTGGAGTAAAACATAGCTGGTAATCTGTCCTGTTAAGAGTTAAAAAGAGAGGTACAAAAATAAAAAATAGTGACAATCACTCGATAGCCTCACTAGAAGAAGAGGCTAAAAAGAATAAGCTTTCGTCAGCACAAATACAATGACAACACCAACAGAGGCTAATACTCATAATTTCCTATGCTGGCCATCAATAATATGGTGTCGCAGCTTCTAAATTTGTTATAGGATACAGTCTCTTCAGGGTAAAATTAATTTGAAACTTTGTTCTTATTTGAACATACATAAGGTCGCCTATATGAAATAGTCATCAGTACATTAACAAACAAAGTTAATAATATAATGTCTGGGCAACACTACACAATCTTCTTGTTTAGGTACCTTGTCTGGAACAGACATTAATGATTATGTTCCTCCACTCAAACCTATTCTCAGTTAACCTCATAAAGTTGTTGCTATTACCCTTGCCTATCGCCCACTACGACGTTCAATAAAAGTTATTCTCTCTCTACCTCTACTGCATTTGGCTCCTATCTATCCAGTGATTGCAAGGTGTTCTAAATCCTTGTAATGGCAAATACGGCCTAAAAACTGTAGTTGTCCCTGTCTTATGGTTTTAATTAGTGATCGCCCAAGATTAATTTCTTTCAGGACCAATTCATTGGATTTTTTTTTGGTTCATATCTTTACTCTTCTTCTGATAACCACATCTCTACTGCTTCTAGTTTTTTCTCTGTTTCCTTTTTTATTGCCCAACACTAACAACCATACAAAAATACTGACCATGCATATGTTTGTATTACCCTTATTTTGGTTTTCATATCTATGTTTCTGTTTGCCAGTCTTGGTTTCATTTTTTGGAATGTATGTTTGGCAATAGCTATTCTTTTACTTTTTTCACTTGTGCCCCTACTATCTGATTTTATCTGAGGTAATCTAGATATTTAAATTTTGTAATTTGTTTGATTTCTTCGCCTTTGCTAACGAGATTGCACTTGGGGCTAGAGGATTTCTTTGAGATGACCATACATTCTGTTTTCTTTACATTCGAAGACAGGCTCATTCTCTCACTCTCTAGAACTACAATATCTAGAAGTTTTGAAATTTGTCGTCAGATTCTGCTATTAAAGCTGTATCATCTGCATACCTGAGATTATTAAGATTCTCTTCATTTATGTTTAAGCCTGCAACATCTTCAAGATTTCTTAAGATTATTTCACTCCTTAGGTTAAAAAGATCAGAAGACACAACACATCCCTGCCCCACACGTCTTTTGATGGATTTGAAATCATTATGTTCTCCTTCAATTTTTACAGATGCAATTTGATCCCAGTATAAATTTCTAATTATTACTCTCAGATTTTTCTCACTGATGTCTAATTTTTCTAGCATATGAAACAGCTCTACATATTTTACTTTGTCAAAGGCCTTAGAATAATCAGTGAAACAGAGGTGGAAATTTTTTGCATTTCTATACACCTCTCCACAAGCATCGACCAAGTGAATATTGCATCTTTTGTCCTCTTATCAGGCATAGAGCCAAACTGTTTTGGAGATGTTTCTGGTATATATTATGCTACACAACACTTGCAATACATATGAAATATAAATTAATAGAGAAAAAAATCAGTCTCCTAAACTGCAAGTATAATGATCTCTTCTCTCTTCAGTCTCCAATCTATCAATTTTATTCACTCATTTCCAAAAAGGGAACATCAGTCTCATATTCTATTCTTTGATATCATTTCTGGAAGTAATTATAATAAGTGGAGATGCAAATAAATTAAAACTGATTTCAGGCATGCTAAAACAACAACAGAAAGTATTTAAAAATTGGCATATTTGTATGTGATTTGATGTAGATATTAGAGAGAAGTGTGACCAACCATTTGGAAATAGAGGTGGTTCCCATTTAATTTCAAGACTACTGAAGCTTGGTGAGTTTATGATTGGTTCTTGGACACCTTGTGGTGCACTCTCCTCTGTTGTAGCAACTGCAGGAGTGCTCAAAGTGCACCCACCTCCTGTGCAAGCCTGGTGGAAAAAAAACAAACAAACCCATAAAAATATACAACAAATGAAGTCTACACATAAAGAAAAAGTAAACATTTAGCTTTATAGAAATGCAGCTATTGTTAAAGACGAAAACATTTACATAACATTTTTTTTTAAAAGACACAAAAAAGTGTGAACTTAAGCTTCTGCTTATATTATATATGTTCTCAATTGAGTTGAAACATTATTGTTAAATGATGTAAATCTGCCAACAATTTTTTTTTAACATAAAAAGCTTTGATCTTTAATGTGCCAGTTTTCAAAGCTTTCATAAAATGATTGAAATTAATCCAAATAATATGTATACCACATTTACACATTAAAAAAATCTGGACATTTTTTTGCAAACTTTCGATTTGAGAGTGCTGAAAATGGAAAACTATAGCGAGCAGCAAAATTATGTGTTGAGAAATGGCAACTTGCAGTTTGATCAAAAGAAAAAAAATTAAGTTGATTGACTTATCTATCTGTAAAAATAATATTACGATCTTTGTTTTCTACATGTTTCACTTTGTTTTATTACAAATTGATACATACATAAGTGGACATTATTAGAATAAAAAAAAAAAGATCTTATAAAAATGCTAGAGCACAACAACTGTTCTGGGTACAAAATTGAGTCAATCAGCATGTAGAAATAATTAAAAATACATGATTTAAAAAGACAGAAATATGGTGGGATAGAAAGAACAATTATTGAGCACAATGTTTAAAGGTCTTATTGTACATCATCTCTTGTGTAGCAGTAAAAACATTTTTGATGAGATAGAAGTTGAAAAATAGATTGATTTTATTATGATTTCTCCTTGCTACATAGTTAAATATTTAGAGTATAGAGAAGGCAAGGGTTTTGTAAACAATAACAAATTTTTTTCCGTAAAGGTATCAAAAATAATGTTGGAATAAATCCACCCTGAGAAGCGAAGTCCATTTGAATTATCTAAAAATTTTATTTCTGACATACAATTCATTAGAAGTGTTCTTATAACGTTTTAGACTTTTTCCATGCTTTCTACAAATCAACCCACTTAATCAACAAGGAAAAACAAACACTAATAAACTTCACCTCAGGCAAAACAAACAGTGCCAAAAAAAGTCGAAAGTCCATTTGTTTTTTAACAAACATAACTGAGATGCATATCAGAAATTAAAGATATACTCAATTTTTTTAGGCTATGATATGGAAAAAAAAATCCCTCATGATATTCAAACTGTATTTTAGAAGTGAATTAAAGAAATTACAAATAACCTCAATTGCTCATTGAAATATATTATGATTATGGCATCAAAGCTCATTGAGAAAGATCCCACCACGTGTTCTATCTAAAAATCTATCTCCTCAGTAATGGAAAGCAAACTTTCTACTTTACAACTATGCACACAGAGTGCAGCATGGAGCAAAACTACCTGGGCTAGAAATCAATAGAGAAGACATAAAGGTTGTTTCACGTGATTATATATACATGTATATATAATACATCATATGAAACAGTTTTTTTTTCTTTTTCTCAGTTCTTTCAAAATACCTTACAATGCTTTGCATAATCAACACTTGCTTTTGCACATCCTGTAAAAATAAAACTAAATGGCCCTGCAGGAGACCAGCAATTTCAAGAGATGGAGAATAGCAGAGTGGCCAATAGTATAGGTATTGCGCCTTATATAAAATGCTATCACAAGAGAGTACAAAAATTAGCATAATATTGCACTCTGAATACCATTTCAATCCAATCTCTCACCCCTAATGTTATGTTGTAAGTGGTACCAGCTAGCAGATCCTCGATTGTTGTAAATGTAATGAGAACTGTGCTGTTGTACACTGGCAGCCCTGGTAGTGTATCAGTGAGTACTGAAGGAGGCACAGCTGAACCAGTGGAAACTGCTAAGGCATAGAGGAAATAGGACTTCAGCACACCATTCAGTCTAGAGGGTGTTGTCCAGCTGGCTCTTATACTGTTTGTACCTGATAGGCGACAGCATTCATGTTTCCCAAATAAAAATAAAATGATTGAACAATAACTGTAAAATGATTGATGGGAGACTAATTTCTAAATAGAGAGAACAAAAAAATATCGAAGAACTATAAGAGGCGAAAGAAGCCTGTATGAAGAATCTGTTCATTACAAGTGTCCTTACAAAATAAAAGTACTTTTGGAGAGAAGTTTGATTGTAGCAACAGCTTTTTTATGTTTTCAACAAAAAATGTAAAATGATTTTCAAGATCTTATTAATCTATATAAAGTTAGATCTGTCAAAGGAATCTAATTTTGAACATTGATAACACTCCCCCTCCTTTCCACTCTTCAAAATAATTTTAACTTAAAAAGCAATAATACAAAACAA
>BLXT01008612.1:191650-206815 GCA_019648995.1 Plakobranchus ocellatus | reverse complement strand
AGAAAATTAACTCTATCAGAGGGAATCAGAACCACACTAAGAAAAAACAAAAAATGCAATTAAGTTGAAGATAAAAATCTGTAATGACACAGTAAATGTAAAAGTACAAAGACAGAAGCAAAATCTAATACTTAACTTTTGAAACTACATCTTAAGGCTTACCTCCTTCTCTGGTCCGTCCGTATCCCCAGGAGCTGTACCCTTCACCAGCATCATTGGCAGCCACAAGACGATAAATGTAATCTGAGGTAAATTAAATAATAAAATAATACATTGCATTGGGTAAAAAATGAAATAAACATTTGATTACGATGCAATCGAATTTATATGGCCAATATCTGCAATTCGTTATTTCTATCAAACATACATAATATAATCCTCTTCGCCATCGAAATAAAGGAGCATGGCTAAACAAAATGAATGACACAAAACATTACGGACAGAAATCTAAAATTGACTGTTGCTATTATTAAATAGGAGCAAAAAATTTATTTCTCAAAATCCGGATGGAAGTCTAGCTGCATTGAGCTGAATGAGCTTAACTTTCACAATTTTACCGAAATAAGTTCATTGAATTGAAAAATAAACCCCATAATATTTCCTAACATCTTTTCATATCCTTGACTTGAATTTCACCTACAACTTTCATATAAAATTTAATTTAAAAAATCATCCCATTTAGTGTCCCCTCACCTGTATAAGGCAATAACCCAGTATCAAAGGCTTCACGATCTGGTCCAGAGTAAATTTGTGTGATAAGACTTGACTGGCATGTATCCTCAGGCTGGGGTGTATAGAAAGGTGGGCAACCATCCAGGTTAGTATTAGCCACATCGACTACGTTCATTTCTTGCCAGTACCTATTATCATTGATTTCCAGTCTTGAGATGCAGCCACCAAAGCCTGGACAAGTTATGAATATAAAGAAAATTGGCACTGAAACCTGCAATCTCAAACAAAGTGCTTTGTTTGCCTATGCAGTTTAAAGTATTCACTATGATCATTATCGCAGACTTTTTTGTCCCTGTTGTATACCTTTTTATTATCAAGTGGTGACTTTTTGTCAAAGATTAGCTGTCCTGTGTGAACATATAATAAGTAGAAAAAATATTAGTTCAATGGTAACAAAAAATATTCAAGACTAAAAAAGAACCAAAGCAAGGCTCTTTGCTTTTGATGTGCAACCAATGTAAGCTTGAACAAAGAATTTTAACTTTTCTCTCTTAATACAAACCTAAATATAAAAAAAAGCCTTACCTTCACCAGGCACCAGCAAGCCATTGTCCAGCACAAACTTAGCAGCATCTGATTCAGGCTTTATCCCTCCTACATGCAGATATGATGTAAGAGCCAAGACCATTGGCACTGCAGGGTCACCGATAGCTTTAACTTGAGTTCCTTCTATTAAGATCCTGGCTTGCTGGCCTAATTTATGAAAAATCAATGCCCGCAATTGGCCATCACAAAGGTTCACAGCTGGATTACTGTACTCAAGAAATGTCCGAGTAGTGCTGTCACTCAAGACAAAAACCAGGCGTCCATTGTCCATGTAACTGTGTAATGATAAACAAAATTTTAAAAATTTATGGTAAATAATAGCTTGTAAGAAAGTCAGAATGCCAAACTTAAATGAAAGGAAGGTTTTAAAAAACGCCCCCCGCCCGATAAAAAAAAAAAATGGCCATGCTAATCTTGCATATATAGCCTTCTCAAAAATCAAGATTGGGAAATACCTTTCAAATGTTCAAACTGGGCCAATCTTTTTTTTTTCTATAGATATTGTTATCAAAGAAATATTTTGGGTAAATGTGTTTATTTTTTAATAAATACTATTTAAGATATTACAGAAGATTTTGTAAGTGTATACTGATCATAGCTGCAGTAGGACACTTTTAAACCCAAATTTTCAGGACTGCAAACATAATTTTGGTTTGGCATATTTTATTTATCTAGGGTAATTCAAAAAGTAGGAAAAATATTTAGGGACTTGAAAATCATTTTTGTTAAGCTATGCCATTTATTTTAAAAGTGTTTGTTTCAATAGTGTTTTATCTTGTAACCAGCCCTAGTGAGTTGGATGCCTCGTGTAACTTTATTGAGAAAGGGTTCTAAATTCATTTTTTCCTTCTTTTCTCTGTTTTTTTTTTTTTTTACAAAAAGTTAAAGCCCCAATATCTTGGCTCTGAATTACATCTCTACAGTTTTCATTATTGCAAAGCTTATGCAGTTTCTGGCTTTACCAATAATTTAAAATGTTGAAAATGTGACCTCTGAGAAATAAGGAAACTGAATAGCTAAAATGATAGACGATAATATATCTTTTTTTTTTTGACAAAAAAAAAAAAAAAACAAAAAAACAAAAACAGATGAAGTTTGATGCGAATACTCTCATATAAATTTAAAATCAAAGAAAGAAAAAGTTACAAGATTGAGAAAAGCAAATTTAAAAAACGATGAATTACTTAAAAAGATATAACTTGTCAATAAAATATTTCATTTGGCCTACATATGTTTTCCCTATAAGGTTGGAAATAAAAAAAGCACCTGAAGTGCAAACATGTATGATCAAATCAGATTGCATAAACTACTACTCATATTCTAGTGAATTGTTAAGAAAGCAAGGTGTTTTAGAACAAACCATTCTGCCTTCTCGCCAAATAAATAAGAAATTCACTCTTGGACAGTGAAGAGAACAATAAAATAAAGGTATTAGCACTAAAATCAACACTTCTATTCTTAGCATTCCATTTGCCATATGCTGTTATGCTGCTTTCACTGCTACTGAGAAAAATAATGCAAAAATTCTATAATAACAAGAACTAAGATTTAAACTACAATGTTTTGATATCCTAGGTTTTCAACCCAAAGGTATTTCAGTGTGTGAATATGCTGCAGATCTAAGACTATAAATTTCTCAAGAAACAATACATAATATATCGGTCAATCTCAAAATCTGATGGGACATAAGGACTAATTCTATGACAATTTACCTGTAAATGTAAATATTACTCCCACCATAGAGCAAAAAAAGTAAACCTGTATGCAAAGTTGTCCTCATGCGGAAGCTGACAGTGATATTATTTCCACTTGCATCACAGCTTCGCTGGTCACAGTTTTGGATAGCTAGATAACCTGAAACCAAATTGTTATGTATGTATTACAACAATTTGTTTTCTTCTCTGTTCATCATAATGTTAAGATAAAATTGGACAGAGTGAAATAGCTCTTTCAGAATTTTTACTCTATACCTTTTGCAAAAGGGTGATGAAAAGCAAACAATGTATTTAAAATATTTTAACATCATAATAAGTCACTGAACTAAAACTAATATTACATGAAAGTCAATAATTTTCAACAGTGCCTGCTCGTGAACAACTTGAGCATTCTTAACATATTCAGAAAAGGATTCCACTTATGTTTGCATTTTGTAAATCCAATCTTGATACCTTTGCCCATAAAATGAAAGCCAGGCTGCAGATTGATAGGACATCCCTGCCAATTCAAGAAAGCCAAATCATTTGTAACACCCTTGGTCCAGTCCAGTTTTCTCCACTTCTCCTCAGGGTACATCTGTGTCATGATCTCAATATTATCTATGCAACCTTTCAGAGCTGATGTTTCCACCTGATCAAAATCAAAAAGTGAAAAATTTGCATAAAAAAAAAAAAAAAATTGGCACCACAGTGTTTAAAATGAAGGATTCTATCTTTGAGGATGATGCCACACTGCAACAATGTTAATTTGAGGGGTTAGACTATGATTAGCCTCAGTTGTCTAAGAAGCCCGTAATTTTAAATGTTACTTATGTGCATCCTTTCCAACTAATAGGCCTATATACCTGCATATGCCAGTCTACAAAAGCTACTTTCAAAGTACTTGAAGGTTCCCTATGTTCCCTGGCTAAGCTTCAATAAACATACCCTTCTAGTACCATCTGTACGTCTCAAAACAAAATCTGGTGGGAATCCTCCAACATAAACAGCTTCTGTTGGGCCAATAATGCTTGTGCCTTGGCATGATGGATCCCGAATATAACTTTCACCTGTATCCAATTATGAGGAATAAAGCAGCAGCAATTGTGTTGAAAGTAATGGTTTTCTTCACACTTTATGTTTGTGAATGGACTTTTAACATTGAGCTTTGAGTAATTGACAAGAATTCATCCATAAAAAAGATGACTTGGCTGTCTTGAAAAACCATAACAGCCTTAAACACCTTATCCTTCAATATGTAGGCTACTTTTGAAAAATGTAAATAATTATTAAATGCAATGTATCGACCACGAAAAAGAAATCAGAAGATAAGAAATGTTGTCAAATAGTAATAAATCTTCACTCAGTTCACACCACTTAATAGATTTGAGAATTGTATTGCCATGAAAATGATATTAATTACTTTACATGTTTTAAAATTGGGAAGTTAGTCTTAGGTCTAAAAATATAAGATCAGACTTGAAAAAATAAAATCTAAAGACTACAGTGTCAACACAGATCGTGAATGAGGGTGACAAAGGAGAAGTGCACATTGAGAGTAAAAGTAAATTAAACTAGTGTAGCAAAAGAGAGAGAGAGAGAGAGAGAGAGAGAGAGAGAGAGAGAGAGAGAGAGAGAGAGAGAGAGAGAGAGAGAGAAAGGCAGGAAACAATTTTCAAAGAGGAGACAGAAACTCCTTTCAAAGCAAAGCATTTTACACATTAAAAACAAAAATCACCATAAAAAAAAAAATCTGCGAAATGACACAGTAGGAAAATTAGGTTGCAATGTAGAAAGGAGAAAAAAATGTTTGTTGGATAATGACATTATAAAGATTACCCTGAACATCTTTAAACATCTATTGACAATGGCTTTCTAAAATCAACCGTAGCTTAAGCATCTCTAGCATTGACATGCTTTCAAAATGTGATATTTACCATAGATTTTTAGCAGTTTCTCGTGTGAATACATATACCATGCCAACATTACATAATTTCTCCACTTTACCTGTCCATGTTTCATCTACAGTGACAGCCCCATATATTCCTGTTCTTCGAGCTTCAAAAGAATGCCATTTTCCATCGTTGTACACCAGGCCCTCATCATTTGTAGTAGTTACAAATGCTATAAGATTACAGCCTACAGTAGGAAAATTTACAAAGTGATGGAAAGTAGAGTTTGTGATTGCAGGACAATTATCTCTTCAGGTGAAAGAGAGTCCAAGAGAAAATAAAGAGATGAGTTGAAAAAAAAATTATTTAAGAGAAAAAGCTGTTGGCTTTATCAGTTAAAAGATATTTTGAAACTGAGGAATTAAAAATTCTATTCATTGAAAAAAACCCACAAACATTTCCCCGTATCTTTTTCCTTGAGTTGCATCATCCTTTTCATAATCTTTGTATAGTTCAATTTATGATCAGGAAAAAGAAGAGTAAGAAGTATGACCGATCTGTAAGAAAAAAGTGACGTAATGCAGATGTATAAAAAAAAAAAATTAATTTGAAAAACTTTATCAACATTTTCAAAGGTTTTGGATAGAGACTGGCACTAAAAGCTTCGTCATGCAGTTTTTCAATTACTCAACTCGTAGAAATGTAATATATTTGATCACGAAAAAGTGTAGCTCAAAAGAAGTAAACATACGTCTTGAGATAGGTCTTTACATTTAGGGTATTGTATGTAAAATTTTTGTGGAGAAAAAAAACCAAAGCTCTTTACTTCCTTCCTTTAAATACTTGTTTCAAACTGTCAAAAATCCGATTTCTTGGCTCAGAATCAACAAAACTTTTTTTATTTTTAACTGTTGTCAAGCTCAAAACAAGATGTTTTAATCTGTTTGATAAGTTAAAATGTTCAAAATAAGACTTGATTCAATTTGGACAGGTCTGAAGACATATTTAGAAAATCTAAATATGAAAGCTCTTTATAAAGCTTGAAATGCCATTGAATTTACTGTAGAAGAAATGGCAGAAAGATTTAACTTTGTATGCAGAAAAAGACAGAAAAAGAAAAGAACGAAAAAGAAAAAAATACAATGAAAAAGTCTTTAATATATAAAAGTTTACTGTCATAATTACGTAATCAGCAGATGCTATCCTTCACAAAAAAGAAAAAAAAATCTCAGCTGAATTCACATTGGCAGGAAATAAAAAAAAATGAAGCATTTAATTGTGTAATATTTAAAAANGTCAAAATCACAATTTAATGAAGTCAACGGAGTTGAATTGTTTAATAGTCAATGCAAGAGAAAGAAGTTGTAAAACGAAAACACTAGAAAGTAATAATAAAAAAATTATTCATATGTATACAACATGATAACCTGTTGTAAAAATGAATACATGTTTAAAACTCAGCGTACAATTTTGTGTGTTTTTACTTTTTGCTGCTTTCTTGTAAAAAGTGCTTTACTTGAAATTCGAGTAGTGCCTTGTTCTCTCAACACATATATACAAATTAAATATATCATTGTGCTCAGTTCTTAACCATTTACTTATTTATACATTAAGAAAAGGTTAAACAAAATTTTCGTGGGAAATAAATGAGAGGGATAGCAATATGATTTTTGAAAACATTTAATCATTGGAGACAAATCTGGGAATAAGAAAGCCAACAAATTACAATATGAGGAAATTATGCACTGAGACAGGAGAGTGAAAAAAAGTTGTATTCAAACTGGTTGCAATGGAGAGAAAGAAAAAGAGCACATCCGAAAGAGAAATTCAAGAGATGAAGAAAAGTGCTCTCAGCCATCTCTGTTCAAACCTCTGAAATAACCATCAATAACCATAAAGCCTGTGTTGGCTCTCCTGTTGATCTCCAGAGTGTGAAAACCTGACTGAACCAGCGATGTCCAGTTGGTGTAAGAGTCGTAGTCAATACTGGTTGCTGCACCACAGCGGCCTGAAAAACCTGCAGCAAGACTAATTATTTTAAGTTACTGTGTATGAGGTGTTGAATTGTTCATCTGGTTGCATTTTTTTTAACAAGCATGCCATTTTATAAACCTAGAGCAAAAGAGTTTTGAGCGCAAATATTTTTGTTTCCATTTCTGCCCTCTCCGATCCTCCACGTACTTGCCTACGACTCGACATTTTAATTAATGAGTCTAAACTCATTTCCTCCCTTTTTTCACAATTGATATAAAAGTAGAGTGGGTCCCATGATAGTCCAAGTATAAGGGAATCAGGAGTGAGATCCTGATTGTTCTTGGCCTTCAGAGGTAGCTTGCCATTGCTTTTCTTGCGGCTTTTACTTTCGCCGATCCTAGAGATCTAGCTACTCATTTAGTGCTCAATGGACACAGAGGAGCATAAAAAACTGACTTGACCCAGACTGTGATTCGATACTTTTACCTCTCACTTGGTACCCAACTGCACTACCAAGTAAGCCACTGCTCCTCATAATTCATGTAAACTAGTAAAAAACTGTTTAAATAGATAGGATTCGCACATATTATTCATTAAAATTAAAATTTTCATAGTCATGACAATGTTATGAAAGCAGTGCATTCTTGACCGAAATTTTCATCAGTTTTAGGTGGAGAATCATTGCTTCAAACGCATACTGAAACATGCAAATAGCCAGCTTAGATGCCTTCTTTTATGTCAAAACCAGACGAAATCTGAGACAAAGCCTCTTTTATTAACTTTTATTAATGTGATTAATTTAGGTACCTATATTGGGAAGAAATGGAAAGGTATTATAAAACATTTTTGTACCCGAAAATATATGTATAAAGATGATCAAACTTACCTTGAGTATCAAACAGAAACCTTGGCCTGCCATTAACAAACTGGACGGCAAGAAACTCTTCTTGTGTACTGGAGGCAGTGAACAAAAGAATACCAGTTCCACTGTCAAGCCGAAACCTAAATCGGATACCTTAAATAAGTTTATACAAAAGGTTACGCTATATATGGAAGAAATGCATCAATGTTTGGAGCTATATTAATGCAAATATTAGAATTTGAACGATTATGGCAACTTATTGAATCATGCTGGCCAAAAATCTTTGTCTGCCCTGTCATATTGGTAATAAAAGCTAAAAGAAATGTCATGAAAAAAAGGAAATAAAATTAGAGCCCAAAAAGTCTACAAATTATGTGGAATATTAGAAAATATTCAATATATTCAAACAGATTATTTGTAATATTTTCCCTATGACCTGACAAAGAAAAACCAAAGTCGCACAGTTAAGAATTAAGTAACTATACTTTAATTTAAGATGAGGAGGACATAATTGTAATTAATTTCTTAATCCAAAACAATTAGTCAAGACACATTTCGAATGTAAAAAAAAGTGTTTAGTTAAACAAAAAATGTTTACATATGTAAGGCAACCAAAGCAAATCGGTCATTTTTAATTTTTTTTTAACTGACTATAACACAAGGAAAAAAGAAGCCAACAAAACCCCCTTGAAACTACATATCTTGCAACAGAATTGGATGGAGACGTAAGGTTTTCTATATAAAAGTGTATATCACCAGCTTTTATGACTCAGTATCTAAAAAATCTGACTTGCGAGCAATGTGCTCTAATTGCTTCACACACACATGACATAAACCTTTTTAATTGTAGACATCAGTGATCTCATCTTTCCCCTTATCTGTTTTACATCTTTTGTAGTTTTCAGGGGGTCCTTGTGCATTAACTTAAAGGCGCCTTTTATTTTGTTATTGAAAAATGCCCATTTTCACAACACATATTTTAAACTGTAAAGCATTTTTTCTCCATTTCTTCTATCCCCTCTATCAACCTTTCTGATGTTTTCCAGTCTCAATCCGACTTCATAACTTTCTGTCTCGTTCCCCATCCAAGAATATTCTTATTTTTCATTCAGAAGAATTATGTTATTCACCATTTCTTTAAAAAAAAATAAACAAAAATAATATCACAGTCTTATTTGACTTTTAAATTTACTTCTACAATTATTAATCACCTGTGAATGAGACTCCTTGTGGAATAACATTTGGCTGGAAGCTGTAGTAGCCGCCACCTGTGAAGCGAGTCCCTCTGACTACAGAGGCAGGGAAGCTGAGGGCAATGTTTGTTTTCTCAACTCGATACAGAGGTGGTGGTCCATTCGGAAACAAAGGCTCATCCCATGATATCCTTATTGCTGTGGTATTAAAACCCTCTACTTTGGGTGTTTGGACTCCCTCCGGCACTTGAAATAGAAAAAATTTATGCTATCACTTACTCTATTTTTAAGAATATGTCCTTTTAAGATATTCTATGTTAAAATTTAGAGGGTTCTGGATAAAAAGATTGGGTAGGGAGGGGCTAGCAGGATACTAAGAAAACCCAAAAAGTAACATTTTTAAAATGACATGTCTTTCTGTCATGCTGAATTTCTCTCTAAATCGCATCTGCCAATTAAAGGATATTGGGATTACAAAGAGAAATCTCAGCCTGTTCCAAACAAACTTTTTTCCTATTGGCTATTAGTCTTTTTCCACCCAACCAATCAGTATCTCGCGCTATTCATCTGCCATTCCTTTATTGAATTCCATTTATTTTGTCCTCTCAGTTTATCTCACAGATATTAAAATATATGCCACTTTTTGTCTTAAAAAAACTCCAAAAAACAATATCATTCACAAATTAAATATTATATATCAATATGCTAAAGAATACCTACAACCCAGCCTTTCAAGATCCAAATTTAGTCATATTTCATGTCATTCTCTTTTTTCAAATCCAACAAGTCAAAATAAATATTGCTCACCATCCAGCAGAGTGCGTCCAGTAACCGCTGTACTGTTTGCACAAGCCACGCTATTGCAGGCCTCAAGCATAAATGTGTGCTCAGAATAGGGTGTTAGACCAGACTTGGTATGCTGAAACACTGTACCATTACCTTGATACACCACCTGTGAACCAAAATGGTTTGATTTTAGATTGCCAGACATATTCTGTCCACACCACCCTAACTGTCTCAGGCTTTTGGTTACCATCTGGTTGGGTGGGAGAGATTGGATGAGGCCCTAAACTCCATCTGATTCTCTCAACAATAGGACATAACTACAGATTTTGAAATGACTTATTCTCCCATGAACAATAATGCAGGTGCAGGAAGAGATTTAGAGCAATAAAAAGTAAGCGCTAACTTTTAAAGTAGCCGGATGCTGTGATATTCATTACTAAAAAGACATCATCAGGACAAAATATTATTAACCTGTATTGCTGAAGAAAACAAAAGGAAAGACTTAGCGAGGATTAAATTGCACAACAGACAATAAACACAAAATGGGTGCTTCAAGATGAAACAAAAGTTCACTCACTCTCCAAATGTAAAGTGGGCTAAAAGGATCTGTAACTTGGTCTGTTGATGAGTAGTAGAATAAACGATATGTCTGAACCACACCAAGCACATCCTCTGGGCGGGGCTGACTCCATGTGATTAATAGTTCCGTGCTGCTAATGCCACTTACTGAAGGTGGAGCCACAATTTTGGGCGCTGACAAAGAAAAAAAAAGGTTTTTATTGAGAATACAACTCAAGCAATATTGAAATCTCATAACTTTGACCTCCTTGGACTAATTGCTTTCATTATTTTAAGCATGATCCTGCTATGTTTGAGGAAAGTCTGTAAAAGTTTTATCTAAATCAATATTAAGATTAGGACGTATATATAACATATAACACAAAATCATAGGTTTTTATTGGATTCAAACAATCAGGACTGAACAAAGAATAAATTTAACACCTGTACTCTGAATATGGTCCTTTATTTTTTCACTAGGAAATACGAAAAGTTTTTACCATATGGAAATACTTTTTTTATACTGGAGGATCCTTATTAAAGAGAACATTAAAAGAAAACTTTTTTTCAGACTAACATTGGTCATTTAGGCAAATTTTAGTCTTAAAGTTTCCTCAATTATCTTATTGCCTGAATATTTTATATTGTTGGAAACTGACCAGCCTCCTTTGTTGTTCCTGATGCCCATTCACTGGCTACTTTTCCAGCATCATTTTCAGCAAGTACTTGGAACTCATATTCTGTGAAGGGCTTGAGGCCTGACTTAGTGAAATTTGTTTGAGGCCATGCTAGTGGTGTGTCAATGGCTGAACGTAGTGGGTCATAGCGGCCACTTGGATGAGCGATAAGTGAAGAGGGTGGATTATAATTGCCTTCAGCATCAAGTGGACCCCGGAAGTAAAGCTCATAGAAACTTATGATACCTACATGAAACAAAAAGAAACATGAAAATTTTGCAGCCAATGCTTCAACAAAATTTGCAATAACCTTATATATCTGTTTGTATATGTTTTTTGCGCGTATGCTAATCCATTGTTACATTATAGTGCAAGACCATCAATGAAAATTAATATATACCAGTAAAACAAAGGAGAGATAATGATAAAGACACAATCTGATACTTTTTAAAAGACCTACCATTAGGTCTCAATGGTGGATCCCACGTCACAAATAAAGTGGAGCTGTTCACTGCAGATATGTTTGGAGGCCGCTGGGCTTCAGGAGGTGCAGACATAGTCACTATATTTTTTCCTTCATTTTTTGTGCAACCACCTGCTGTGCAGGTTTCAACAATCAATGTGTAACGTGTATAAGGAGACAGGGTTGTCAAGTTGGTCTGAATAAAAGAGACATAATTTTAATACAATGAAGAAATAAGCATAAAACATTATTCTTTTCAAACAAAAATGATAAGTAGCAAGCTGATACTGAAATTGTGCAGGTCTGGGAGAGTTGAATAACTGAAGGTGGCTCTCATATGACAACCTAGTGTTCAAATGGTCCTTTATTATGCTTGAGGTGTAAAATTTTTACCTAGTATTCTTATGTAAAAAAAAAAAATATGACATCTGTTTTTAGCTGCATGCAATTCTGTAAATGAAAAAGAAAATGTATCACTTTTTACTGAGCCAAAACTTTTATACAGTTTTGTATATTTAATATCTAACGCTCTCACAAACCATTAAAATAATATTTTGTATCCCTAAAATTATGAAAAAAGCTTGCACAAATGAGACCAATTCACAACTATAAGTCATATGACATTGCATCTATTGTTTAGAAATATTGACTCAATTCTAATGCTTGAATTATTTAGCACAGAATTCATAACTGAGAATTAGAAAAAGGTTAAGACAAAGCAAAAACTTTGAAAAGTAATCTTATTTCAAATTTAATAATCCCAAACAAAAAAAAGTGAAAAAGAAAAAACCTCACCGAAGTTCCTATTCCTTCCCATTCCACCATAGTGTCATTCTCACCACTTTTCTTTGATAAGACAGCATACTTTAGCAGAGGTCCATTCAATGCTGAGGGTGGTGTCCAAGAGCAAAATGCACTTCGGGCTCTCACATCTGCTACCTAGTTTTGTAAAGCAATACAGTGAGTATGCTGTAAAATTTTGATCTAATAGATACAACTTCTATTTTTGGCTCTCATCCTCCATTTCATTAATTTTTTAAGGTATTTTACATTAGTTTTCTTTGGCATTCGGTGATAAGTCGCAATTAAATCTCTTTTAAAAATCAATGATCATCAGACAATACTTCATCGACCACATATATCGTTCCTGTGTAGCAGAATAATTCCTCTCAAATGAATTTTTTTTGTCTTTCATGTCTTAAGTTGATAGGAGTGGTGGCTCATTTGGCAGGGCAGCTGGTGGTGAGACAGACAGCTACTACTAATTGAGAGGTCCGAAGTTTGAACCCCAGTCCAGGTCAAGACAATTTTCCATTGCTCTCCTCTGTCCCTTCAGCACCAAATAGGTAGTCAGGTCTCACAGGACCAAGCAAAAGTAAAGGCTGCGAGGAAGCAATGGGAAACTACCTCAGAATACTGTATGTCAAGAAGAACCAGGACCCTTCTCCTGTATCCCCGAACAAGCATGGGACTCACTTTACTCTAATTGCATTGCATCATGTTGTAAATTTTCAGATCTGATTTATCGTATATCCTATGAGTATTACGTTATCAGATATACTTTTAGCACAATATGCAAAGCTGAATATTGTCATGTTTAAATTTTCTTTGTTGTTTTGTTTTTAATACGAGTATTTATAACTTCTTTGCTATTGCGGTAACCAATTTTTCTATTTATCAAAATTTTGTATTCTAAATCCATTCCAATCATCTGACATTTTCACAAAAAAAAATTAATTCTTCTTTAGGATAAAATATCAGGAGATGATATTTTTTCGAACGAAACCTTTTTCTAAGGAAATAATTTTGTACCGTAAGAACTGCATCATTGGAGGGTGTTCCTGCTAGGGTTTGAAAAATCACAGGTGTACTACTTGTGCTTCCATGTGCATTAGTCACCTCAACAACATATATGTAGCTTGTGTAGGGCTGGAGGCCTGTGTCATTGTAAGTTGTCACTGTAAAGAAATTGATTAGAAACACAAGTTTTTGTCTCCAAAATAATAATTGCTAATCTTATGAAAGATTAAAAAAAAACCGTTTTTTTTTTTAAATAAATAATAACCTCATTATGGTGTCAACAAAAATTTCAACGAAAAATTAAGCTGAAACTTACGACATCTGTTTTTAAGCAGGTAAGATTTTGTGACCTTTATTTTTCACCCATTACTTTTGCTTTGGGGCATCAAGTAAAAAAAAAACCCATACAATTGTTGTCAAATTATAATTCTAGAAATATAATGTGTAACATCAACTCTGAGTAAGGAATTGTGCGACAAAAATTTAGCCATGGCCAAATGAGTATTATACTTGCTAGAGCACAAACTTGATAATTTAAGCAAATTTGAACTCCGCAAAACACTTAAATAAATTATGAGATAATTTGGATGTGAAATACTGACTTTTATGACAATTTCAAACATTTTCGTAGCACATGCTCTTGCTGCAAAATATACAACCATGAACTATCACGATAGGATTGCGGTATGCAAAATAATAGTAAAAAATAAAACTGTCTTCACTAACCAATACTATGCAACCGCTATAATAATTACAAAACAATAAAAATTTATTTTCATTTGACAGAATGATTTTGCTGACAGGCGGTGCAAGTTGACTAAAAAAAACAAACAAAAAAAACCAAAAAACACCACCACCATAAAAAAAAAAGATTAGAAATAGATCTCTTTCGATTCTAGGCCTCTTTGAATCATCTATCATGCAAAATAATGAAGATATATTTTCAATTAAATGCACAGCCCAACAAAGGAAACTATACAACATATGATTTATCATGCTGAAATCACACAAAAATATTTTTTTTTATCCAGCAAGAAACACAAAGTCATTAAAGTAAAATGGTTGGACAATGTCAACATTACACTCTTGAAAGGAAACATTATTTTTTCCACTTGCAAAAATTACGCCATACCATTAGCTGGTATGCTAGCAACCACAGTGTCATCCCGGTACACACTGTAGGATGTTAAAATTCCATTGGGATTGTCTGGTTGGGCCCACTGTAATAAAATTGATGTTGGACTCCTTTCCTTATACTCTGGTGGCGGCTGCTGTGAGGGGACTATAAAAAAAAAGAAAGCGTATTAATGCAGGAGTCGTATCAAATGTATATGCGGGAACAAGATGGAAATTAAATGGAGTTTAATGTTATATTGTAGACATAAAGAAAACCCATTACTTCATATAGAAAAGTTGCTGCAATTTTTTTTTTAAATCTGTAAAATGAAGATCCTGCCCTGTTGTGTTGGATAGATCGTTAATACACAATCAAATCTGCAACTCACTAATTCTTTATATATTTTTTTAACTGCTCTGCTGACTGGTACAATATCTCTCTTAGATGCAATATAATGACATTGTTGAAACTGTTAAGAAGGAAAAAAAAAAGTTCAGCCCTTGCTAACGAGATTTATTTCAAAACTTTTACATAAAATCCATGAGAGAAAACTGGCTTGTTCTGCAAGCCTTGATTTTGTTGTATGTTGTATGTCTGAAATGGCAAAAACAATCTTTTTTTTTTCCTAAACTAAAAACAAAACTGCTACTCACAATATTATGAGATTACAAAAGTATTTTCACATCATAAGTATCGTCATGCATAAAGGCAATTACCATAGCTGGTGAGCTCTATGGGCTTGAAAGCTATCCATCCCTTTGAAATGTTTTGTTTTATTGTTTTATAATGCTGAAACACTCTAGGCACATGTACCATTTATGTAAATATTACAACCTTTATTAATTTAGCTTTGTTGAATGTAATAGGAATT
>BLXT01008612.1:158470-170508 GCA_019648995.1 Plakobranchus ocellatus | reverse complement strand
CTGCTGCTACTACTACTACTACTACTACTACTACTACTACTACTACTACTACTACTACTACTACTACTACTACTACTTCTACCATTTCGACGTGTAGTGGTACATTCCATACTGTGATATAACTAAATCTAATTTTTATCTGTTTCCAGCCTTTTCTACTTCTGATTTCTTCACTCTACATATGATCTGTATGAAAATTATTTTTTCTATACTAAGTAAAATCAGAACAAAATCCTCACCATATGAAAGCATTGAGATAAAATCAGAGATAATATATATATTCATTTGCAAAAATGAAATGTATGAATTGTGAAAAAAACAAATTCCATGTTTATTTTGAAGAAATTGTTCAAACTAGAGATGCACATTTTTCGCTTCTTTGGCCTCTTTTTGTGACCCCAAATATATATCATATTCACAATATCAGTAAGATCAGCTGTTTTACTTAATTGTGATATAATTACTGTCTTGTTGCAACTATGAAATGTATGAAATGTGAAAAAAAAAAATTCCATGGTTCTTTTGAAGAAATTTTTCAAATTAGAGATACACATTTTTCGCTTCTTTGGCCTCTTTTAGTGACCCCAGTCAAAATGTTTAAGAAATATAAATGTTGCGCAAATTTTACATTGCCACGAGGACTCGATAATGAATTAAAAAAAATATTGATACCGCAAATATTACTAATTTTTGACTGACCTACCAGGTAAAATCAATGAATTTTAGAAAGTTAAAGCGTATGGAAAATTTCGCTTTGTACTAAGGCAGTCAGTCCAACGATATAGGCTGTGGCTTTTATCCGTTTGCAATGACAGTCCATAAAAATGGAACCATTCTTTTTACTCTTCACACTATAATTATTCACAATGCGTTTTATGATTTTGAAACAATCAGTTTTTTGGGAGAAACGAGAAAACTAAAATGACTGATCTAGAAGAGAACAAGTTTATTTACATTTATTTGATCAAAACAAAAGTGTGTATAAAAATATCTAATTTGCGAAAGTTTCAAGCCCAATATTTCACAAGCTAGATTTCATAACCATCATTAAAAAGCAGGTCAAAATGCTCTTGTACAACAATGTAAAGCAAATACATTATTTTTTTTTAAATATGATGAAATCTCATGAAAAACAAAGAGGTATGGTAGAATCTATCGTTCAATAAATTAAGTATTTTCTCAGTTCATTCTCCCTGTCAACTAACAGCAAGAAATGAATATATCAAACTTGGAGTTACTTGTTGTTTAATAAGCACAACTATTGATAAACTAAAGACAAACCTAGAAAGTTAAAGAACAACCCCAGAAAGTCGAAAAAAAAAAAAAAGATACCTAGGTGAGGATACATTTATTGTTTTTTTTTGTTAAGATTTCTTGATTACTTCAAATATACTTTCGTATCAATGACACGACATAGCCTTTTATTTTATAATCTTACGAATGCGATATTTGTAGTCTAGTTTCAATAGCACATTTAGCTAGTTTTGAAGTACATGATAATTCAAATCAATAGTGGATAAAAAAATGCTAAATGCAAATAAAACAATGCGTAAATTATAAAGACATTGGCAAAAATACAATCTTTAAAATTTATAGTCACCTTCAAAGCATTCTTTTTTTTTATTTTATCATTTTCATTATATGTCTAGATACTTTCATAATGGACCCTTGAATTATCGAGAAAGAAGGAGTAAATTTACACCCATCTACAAACATAGCCATGTTTTTCTCATTCACGCCTGTGCAGTTCACCATTCCACGACAGCTGTTACCCCATCCTTTCCACACACCAACAGTTCCACTTCCTTGCGTTGTTGTTGATTTCCTTCTCCCCACCGCATACCCCTTCTCCCAAAGCTAATCACTGCATCATTGTTTGTTCTCGCATATTTCACTTGTGTGAGTGAGTGTATGAGTAACAAGATAAATAGAGTGGCTCCTATCACAACTAGGAGGTTTTCCACAGTGTGTTGAAGAAACAAACAACGACGGCATTGATTCATCTTAATCCTCTTTGATATAAATGATGATATATTCCCATAACCCACCAGTATTACTAAACAGCATCTTTTCTTAATCTTGTTGAGCCATATAGATCGTGGTAAAGATTCACAAAGGTTTTAACAAAGAGTAAGAGGTTCATTTATTGATGCAAAACGAATTATTATTAGACTCTTCGTTTGGGGAAAAATTGATAAACATGCAATGCCTTTGGTGTCCTAAAAAGCACTTCTGCCTTAGAATTTACTAAAAAAAAAAAAAAAAAAAAAAAACAACTTTACATTGTTTTTGTCTGAATCTCATTCCAATTGATTTTCTTGTGTCCATCGTAGTGTTAGTCAAACATATTGTCTTCTTTTTGTGTTCGAGGCCGTCTCAGAACAAGAAATTATAAATGATTCATTTTCAAACTTATGTTGAGTCAATGTATCTCCTTAATTGAAATTGTATAACTACGTATTGTTTGCCTAAATATTAGCCACCAATTCGTAATAATATAATTTCCTTTTTTGACATAAGAAAAAAAGGTTGCTTAAACAGCACTTTTTTTTTGTCTCCATTTCTTTACAATAAAAATACATTCCTATTTTTGATCTATGCGCACTTCCAAAGCGTTTTCTACCCATTATACAAAAATGGTGTGAAAAAAAGGTTTGATAAACTTACAATTACAAAAACAAGAATAAGGAAAAAAAAACAAGAAGAAGAAGAAGAACAACAACAACAACCAAAACAAGAACACAAAAACAATAATAATAACAATAACAACAACAACAACAGCAAAAAGAACAACAACCACAACAACAACAACAACAACAACAACAACAACAACAACAACAACAACAACAACAGCAAAAAGAACAACAACAACGATAACAACTACAAAAACAACAACAACAAAAACGACAATGATAAATGGATATATCAAGACGAATGAGGTATGTTAGTTCGTGAAACAGCAGGCATCTTTAAGACTAGAATGTTTGATAACTGCATTCATACAGCTTTTATCAGCTTCTCTGAATGAATTTATTTTGGGTTCATAAAATTCGCCTAAATCCTAGGTTAATTTATCAATTTTTAAAAATTCATTAAATATACTTCTAAATATTCCCACAAGTGACTGAACTTTTTGGCGTGTTTTTGTCAATGGCATTTTTTTCTGGCTCATCCTTTCATTTTTTATCTGTGTCCTGTTTGCATTAGTTTTACATAAATCTATTCCTCTCAAGTCAAAATCCAAAAGAGCAATTTACATTTAAAAAAAAAGGGTGAAAACTTACGATTATTTCATCACATCATAAAACTTGACATAAGATCGATAACTCCTTAACATGTTGAACGGATTAAAGCCCCCGAGTATCGGATGGAAATAATGGGAAGGAAGGAAGTGTGGAAATAATAATATAAAATAAGGGTCTACTTATAGGAAACAAATAATGGCCATATACTGAAAAAAACAAAACAAAAACGCGATTTTGAGCACAAAAGAAGATGAGAGGAAAGATAGTGATAGAAGCAGAGAATTAAAGGGTGAGAAAAAAAGAGAGGGATAGAGAGAGAGAGAAAGAAAGAGAGAGAGAGAGAGAGAGAGAGAGAGAGAGAGAGAGAGAGAGAGACAAAGGATAGGAGAAGACATTAAAATTAATAATTTAACGAATCAAAGTCATCGTGACTCAGATTGTTCGTAACTCAAGATTGAAAGATTTTGAGCAAAGATGTAAAACAAAGAGCCGGCGAGGCCTAGTTGCAAAATTTTGTTAGAAAACCAAAAGTTCTTTATTGAAAACTCCGAATACGTAATCTATATATCAATTTAATATATTTAAACTGCTATACAGAGTCGATAAAACACAAAAGGTCAAATTAATGGAATCGCATAGAATAAACGAAAGACAAAATCGGTTTCGATAATTCCCTTCAAAAATTCTCTAAATCTTGCTCAGAATAGTAGAGCACTATTTGTTAAAAAAAAAAAACCCAAAAAAAAAAAAAAAAGAAAACCAAAAAGGCTGAAATGGAGTGCCCTAAAACTCGGACTAATCTAAAAAAATATAAAGAAAAAGAAAACAATTGCAGGAGGCAAGTTATTTTCAACGGTGGCTACAAAAAGTCAAGAGTGAGAAACTTCTAGAAGTAATACTTCTAGTAGTACTTACTACAAACTAGCTGCATGTTCATAATAACCACTAGACGCAAACGAAACTGAATTAAACAATAACCTTGAGAAGTGAAATCATTGACGTTGCGAGCAAAAGATTTGAAAAAAAAGAAGCCATTTTAGATTTTGAACTATCAAGTGTACGAGAGTTGTGTGAGAGGCAATTTTAACTTCCCCTAAGTTACTTTAAAGGGGTCCTATATGAGACGAGCGTCCCCGCCAAAGACTTGAAAAAAATGGTTTGTATTTTTTTATCTTTAAGCCTCCGTCAGGCTAGGGCGTCGGGGAAGCCTCGAATTCATGAGCATAAAGATCCCTGCAGATCTCAGGCGGGTTCGCTAGCCGCTGCGCGACCAACGCCATCGTTTAAAAAAGCCAGTTAAATTGTCGATTTTTTATATTCACCCGGTCTCCTGTGAGTTTAGCCAAATCCAGACGGTCAACGTGAAACTGACCACTCCACTAGAGTCAAGGCGAGGTGAAGCTCGAGGCTGTAGGAAGCATGTTGGCCCCGCTCGAGTTAGAGTCCAACTGAAGGCACCATCGCCAGATCCAGGTCGGATATTGACAATATCTGCCACAACACAATCGCCAGACCCGGGGCTTGTTGCTGAGGATAGAAAAATGCCCGAAGTTTTCCCGCTGTTTTTATTCGAAACGGTTACATACAAACTATTAGAGGCTTTCTGACATTACGATTAAGTTTGCCGTGGCCAAATGAAGTGCAGTATCATCCATAGACACCTAACATTGCCGGCACAGCACCTCATTTGGCTTCGGCAAAACTATTAAAAATACTCATCGGCAGCAAGTTGATATAGGAGACCTTTTTCAAGGTATGTTTTAGCATACAGGCGCAAGTTAACGGTTAGCAAGAAATCTGCGCCATCTTGGACGCACACTTTGAAGCCTAGCCGGCCATAGAAGGGCATGTAAGGAGTTAAAGCTTTTAAGTGACCTCTTCAGTGAACAAGCCATTATTACCCTTACCAAACGTAGCTCCATTTTTCTAGACCAATCGATTGCCCCATACAAAAATGATGAATCTACCAGTATTATTGTCTTCCTTTTAAAGCAAAATAAACTTTAATATTATTACAATGATTATGTCAAACACCTCGTACATTAGATTACTTAAATATAAAACTGATGCTACATAAAATTATATTAGAATCATTGGAATTGACTCTGACTCAATCAATTCTGTGAAAACACCCGAAAATGACCAACCTAAGACTAGGTGTGCGATTCAACAACAAATCGAGATGCATTTTACAGTCCATTATTATTTGAAACAGATTTTTAAATACGACTTTTGACTTAAGTTATGGTCATGCAGAATTATGTTTTTTGCTTTACCCAATTAAGGCAAACCTATTTTGTCGCTAGATTTTTAAAAGCCCTCTTTTCTCCTTAAAAAATTTCAACACGTCGTTTCACATTGTTGTTTTGTATACAGTTATTGCAAAACTGATTTTTTTTCTCAGTTTTAATGATTTACTATTACATGACTTGACTCTAAAACGATTTAATGCCCTTTCTAGGAATATTCATATATACGTGTGCTTTTACAGGACACTAAAGTTAACCACTAGCACAATTTATTGCTACATGCGAACAAGTCGAAAAAAGCGACGGAGTTGTACGCATTACATCTCTTTTGCCTTTGTTATTGTAACCCTGGCGCGGATTCAAATCTTAGAAATTTAAAGCATTACTTTATGAACGGATTTACAATTAATACATGTAGCAATCTATTTTCTTGGATCAAACAGTACTGTCTCCCCTTTTTAGGATCTTATCGCAGCAAAATATTTAATATTCTGATTTTTGATGAGTAAACCTTCCAAAGGAATTCTCATTGCTTAACTCACCTTCCAGCAAATTTGTTGCCAAGGGCAGCTGTGACCGACCTGGACACGTCTGCACACAAAAATCTTGTACGCAGTTGTTGATGGACTCCACCTGGACAGAGCTGACGCAGAAGGCAGTGGTCCGCCCCAGGCCACACGTACTAGCACTTGGGTTGGTCAGTACTGGCTTAGCACGTGCAGCATTGAACAAGGGAGGAAAAGCACGCTGGGAGGAAGGTAATTGCCCTTTGCTGTAGCCAGGGATGAGGACAAGAATCAGGATGTGGAGCAGAAAGAGCGAGGCTTTTGAATGAGAGCTGGTGATTAAATGATTGATAAAATGAACAGGAGAACGGGTGGTAAAAACTCTAGAGAGCGTTGAAAATGGCATCTTGAGATAAACTTTGATTGCACTCGAGAAAAGAAATAGCTGCGAAAACAACAAAAAGTATGGTGTTTTCTGAAGGCGAAAAAGTACTTGGCACAAGGAGCTCTAAGCAAAAAGTAAGATGGTTGAGTCCTGTTGCCCCCTGTGCTGGCAGTCGTAATCTTTGTAAAAATGTCTATGTCCCAAAATAAACGAGCCTTTGCAGTCTTTGGAAGCCATTTTTCTCATCTCTTGGAAATTCTGTGATCAGTCAGTTTTAAACACTTCATCAATTCTCTCATTGTTACTCCTTTTGTACAAAGAACTAACTTGGAAAAATCCATTAAATGATCTAACATTTTCCTAGAACTTTGTCACAATCACTCACAGTTTTTTTTAAACAATTTCAATGAAATAGTCTTTATAAAAGACAGTTCAATGTTTTAAAAATTTAGCTTAAAATAATAATTAAAAACTAAAAGCAATACGAAGCCTATCGGGAAGGGAATTAGAATTTTCAAGTCCATGCACATGCAAAATTCACTGAAAATTGTTTTTCTCATTTAAATACTTTTCACTGATCTTCAAGAATAAAAAGCACACTGTGACCAACTGTGTCCTCGCGATCTCTTAAATGGTAAACGCAGGTAAAACACTGCTTTCTTCGAAAGCACTTTCCAGCAAAGAAAACAAAAACATCACACTTAGTTATGTTTATTATCCAAAATTAGTAAGAAATGATAATGTTTAACTTCTTCCTGCATGGCAATAAAAAAAAATGAAGAATTCCTTTCAGATACTCAAATCTCTGTTCTTATCAGCGTGGACAAAATTTAAAAAAATAGAAAAGAAAAAAAAATGCAAGGAGCCTTCTTTATTTTTTGAAATATATCTTTTTTGTTAGAGTAGATTATGAACTTGATTCAGCTTAGCATTACAAAATAAATGTCATTTTTTATACCATCATAGCAATCACCACATGTCATGCTACATAAGCCAAGTGTATCGAGAATCCGGTGCCAAACAGTCGTAAATTGAGATTTGACTCTTTTTTAGACCGGAATGGTGTAGAAGAAGGTGAAGCGCGTCTTCCTACCAATCGGCTAATCTGTACGTCTACTGGTCCGGGAGTTATAAGCAAAGAGCAATTTGTCGTAAGAATATATCAAGGCTTTTTTAGAACCACAAAAGGCTTAACTCAAGTCACAGCTTTTTGATTTCTTAGTTCTATTCAAAACAGGTCTTATCTTAGAAAGACGACTTCAGCCATCTGAACAACCTACTTCATGCGTTGCTTTACTTTCCAAAACCATCTTTTCTTTATCATTTTAAACTCTAATGTTGTGGAAAACTTGACTCAATTATTTCTTGCAACGAAATTCAAACTAAAGTTTCTAAATTCCAAGAACAAGTGAAATATTTCACCAGAACATACGACCACTTCTTTTGTTGCTATCCGCCGAGCCACTGCTGTTGTACTTTGAAAGATGAAAAACACTCTTTTGACATCATTGTCTTCACAAAAGGCAGACGCTCTCAAACTTAATTATGTGAAGATTAATATATCGCTCGATAAAATAGTAAGTGATATAATGTTTTGGATTATCAATGCATTACACGTTACAATAGAGACGACTGAATTGTTGCAATATAATGCGATTTGTAAATGAACCCTTGAAATTCCTAATGTATATACCGGTGTTCTGACTTAGCTGTTCTCCTTTCGAGAGAACTTTCAATGCAGATGATATTGAGATTGATGGTGAATTACTAGAAGGTAAATCGAAAAAATTGGTTGAATTGGTTTTGTGTAGTTGTGAGTGGTTGAGTAGTTGAATTGGACGTGGAGGATGCGTAATCACACAACACAGTGTGCCCACCCTCCTCTTTAGAAAACAATTGGAGCAGCAGAATAAAGAGGAAAAGTCGATCTGGAAAGAGCCCAGAAGGAGGTGCCATCTCGAGGTACTAAATGCTACAGAGACAAGGCTATTTTTGTCCAGGCCATGATGCGACTGCGATATTTAGCGATCACGAGCACTATAAGCAGTGTGTGTTAAGATGCTTTCAAACAGCTGTGGTTAATGAACACTTTTTGATCAATATGTGTGTGTTCTAGATATGTTGAGCTGTGTGACTTATTTTATTCTTTTACATATTTTCTTTGTTGAGAAAGAACTTTGGCGAAATAAAAGGGAGAAGGGTGGGGGGGGGGGGGGGNNGGGGCGGCGCGGTCAGTTCTATCCTATATTATACCTAAAATGCCTAAATTGTCATATAATTACTTTTACACATTCAATTAAATAACGATTTAATCAGCTGGGTTGAAAAGCGCGGTCCAAGACTTACTAAGGGTTGCAGTTTTGATTATTTCAAAATCTTTGTATAAGGATTCAAGTTCTCCGTCTTGTTTTAAGTTTTTTGTAAAAAAAAAAAAATATAAGACTGCATGGCAGATAACATTATGTGGTAGCCCGAGTGCTGTCTTTCCAGTAAAGTTGATGCAGTTCATACCCAATTAAATACATCGTACCTCATTTGCATTACAAGGTCCCCCATAGTGATTCTGTTATTGTTGAAAATGCAAAATTCCTCTAACTAAATATTATAGCGTCGCAGAGAAAGGTTAAAGCTAACTGATCCAAGAAATGGATGGAAGTCTGCCAGAGACATGCATGGAATAGAAATACGGCGCAATGTTTCGTTGATTAGAAAGATGAGAAAATCACCCGATGCAGAAAGAAACATACACTGACATTGGTCTCTGCCGCATGAAACTGTGCATATGTGCATAAATTGCCAGGCCATCAATGAAATCGTTCATGTTTTCCTTTATAAATAAAACAATTTCTGTACAAGATTAGATGCAGAAACAGCGTCGAGAGGCATGAGTGTTTGCACAACTAACCAATGGACGACTGTGATCAGAGATCCTAAACACAAGGCACATCATTACGTTGTGAACGAGCTAGTTTGGACTTCTTCGGTTTAAAAAAAGCTGCAGCTTTTGTTGTCATTCATACCAAAAGAAATCAGGCAAAGTGCAGTATGGAAAGAATCAAACTCACTGAGAAAACACTCAGGCACATTCAGTACTTTGATTCTGTTCACAGAAGACTACAAGAGAGTCAGGCTAATGCAAAGGATCAAACAATCACTGATAGTGAGGCATAAATTGAGCATTTCTGGATCTGAGAGATCAGTGATTGATGGAGACAAAGGGGAACCTCTAGGACATTTGCAGCCAGCTGTTGGCCCCTCTTCCTTTATCGACCATTCTTTGAAAACCTCGAAGCAAGACCTTGATTAGATTTTGAGAATAAATCTCTGTCTGTAGCATCTTAAGAAATAAACGTTAGTACTTAAAAAAAATCAGCCATCCACACTGGTGACCTCTTTGCTTTGCTCAGTTAGTGAAAAATCGAAGTCTAGCTGCTTCTCCTCCCAAGGTGGAGGGTATGCACATATTGACTTTTAATGTTATAGGATTAACTTAAGAATTCTCAACATGTGCTAAAGTACAAGACATAAGGACTGGCTTTCATTTAGTACTTAAAAAAAAAAAAGATCAGGCAAAGAGAAATTATAAATAGCACCATGACATAAATTCTTAGTAACGATCATCAAGCAGCACGGCTATTTTAGATATCAGACTTTGTCTGAAGCATTCTCAGGCTGGAAATTTTGTTTTACTAAAGAAAAAAAACAACTTGTTCTTTGCAGCTCCGCGGGAGATTAAGTTAAAGTTTCCCTTGAAGAAAAACCTGTTGAAAGATATCCATCGTATTACCAACAGGGTTCGGAAAACTTGTAGTATGATGTCATCTTAATTGATAAAACCATGCACAAGAAAGCTTTAAATAACTGTTGTGTCGAAGTTATGTCATCTTGAAAATGGAAATCTTACGAATAATATTTTTACTCTGTCTTCTTATGTAAGTATTTTAATACCAATCCACCGATGTTGAGTATTGATGTCATTGGTGTGAGCTCTTTATTAAAGTGACTGCTATGCAATGTTGTGGCCTTTGTGAAAAGATCACAGTTTAAATATGATTTTAATAAGTATGTTTAATGCGATAAAATTTTTACAGCATTGTTGTTTGGTGCGTGTAATGTTATGTTTCTTCCATATTGTATTTTTAAAATGCATAATGTATTTATTAAACCACAGTTTTGCCAAAGACCAAAGTTCTATTTATTTTTTTCCACGATCTGATAATGTATTAAAGGCTTTAAATTATTACCGCGTTTATTTTTCTATTGAGTGTCTTTTTCTGGAGAATAAATAAATCTCTGTGATGTTTGTTTTTGTTTTTCTATCGTTTTTTTAAATATCGTAAACGGAGATAGATCTATCAGAATGCCACTGAATGGTATTAGTACATATGCTCAAATAAGACGATATCTCTAAATTTAACATATTTGTCACAACTGCCACCCAAAGGCCTAGAAGTTAGTAAATTCCCAAAATTGAGATATAAATATAAGAGGGACTTTGATTCCAGACGGATGAAAGAATTGTTAAAACCTAACTTAAGCAATTATATAATAGTTTTACTCTACTAAGCTTCATAAAAATAGCCTGCTCTGGAATAGTTTGGGTACATCAAATTAAGCTTAACAACTAACAATAGAAAATGAACTATCGTAATTAAAGAGAAGACACTTCATACGTATAATTTAGTTTTCAAAAGATCGTATCAAAATTCACAGCCTACCTAGAAAAAAATATTCGGAAAAAAAATTTATAACTTAACACATGTCAATTTATTTTCTCAACTTAGGTTTGAAAAAAATCGTAAGTATTATAACCCAAAAACTAGCAGGTATATTATGCGTCAGACTACCTGAGCGTACTTGCGATTATTAGAAACATTAAGTTTTCCAGAAATCTAATTAGACATACAAAACGTGACAGAGAAAATCAGTTTGTGCTTTTCCTGTAAAAAAAAATCCCAACCTTTTTTTAAAGAGAAGACTCTTTGGCACCTGGCCCTTACTACAAGGAAAAGCAAAAGGAACGACTTGAGACTAAAAGAAGGTAAAAGAATGGACAGAGGGCTAGACAGAAAGACAGTAATATATAATCATGATAACAAGAAATGATAAAAAGAAAATACACAATAAAGGTCGAGACAGAAATGACTTGTTTGTTATAAGATAGTGTGGCAATAAAATTAGATAAAATTTTAATATGTTGGGTTTGTAGCCAGCACCTTTCAAAGGACCTAACTTTTTTTTTTAAAGCAGCAAAGTTAAATTGGAACTGTCTTAACCTCTCATCTTTCGCCGTTTTATATACCGTGCTATACCAACATCATGCCTCCTATTTTTTATTATTATTTTTTTAATTTTTTAGCAGAGCCTTGTGTGACCAGCAGCGAAAACAACAACAACAACAACAACAAAAAAAAAATGAAACGCATAATAACAATCGTCGCTATCTCAAGTCTAAGCCTTTCGAATCCAGAGACCTTCCGCGCTAATTCTTTTCCATCATCCTCAACAGTGAGAAGGGAGAAAGAACCTCGGACATCGAGACGCCTTGCGACATCCTGAATTGTGTTTATTTATTTATGTATTTATTTATTTATTTATTTTTTAAATAATATTGTATCCAATTTAATGACCCCCCCCCCCCCCCAAAAAAAAA
>BLXT01008612.1:122989-145489 GCA_019648995.1 Plakobranchus ocellatus | reverse complement strand
TCACTTAACTGTATTCTGAAAATATAGTATTATTACAGTATATAATGCCTATATATTATGTCCATATACGCCAAAATTTCAAATATCATTATCTCAAAATTCAGACGTAATAGAGAAAAACTGTTAGCAGATCTGAATTCAGCGCCCCAAAACTATGGCAAAATACATGGTTTTGTTTAAAACCCAGAGAAAAAGTTTCATTTTGTTGACTTGTGTTATGCTTAGTTTCTCCACAACCCTTTTTTTGTGAGAGGAAAACAAACATTTTACCCGAGCCGGTGTAGCACTCCAGAATGACTCTCAAGCTAGACAGTCTGGTGTAAGCCCCGCCCACGCCAATCTTACTCTCTCCACGCAAAAACCGCTCTACGAAGGGAATTAATTTGATGTTAAAAACTTCAATCAATCGAGAATTATATGCCGATTAATTGCCGCAAATCCGACGTTTCAAAGCCATAGCTAGTAGAAATAAAGGCTAAAATTACCTCTTTTTAAAGTTTAAAACAAAAGCGTAAAATATCTCTTCCCCCTTCTCCCCGCTCCTTTGTGTAGTGCTAGTTTGACTTCATCTGCCTGTTTGCGACCCACATACTAAACTTCAGGATTAAAGACCATTTTTTTTTCTCCGAGTTGTATTTAATAGCTTCTTTAGCCCAACTGATTTACTTTGTTTCAAACTGTGACACTTTAAGTTATTTGATATACATGATATCTGTAGGCCTATAAGATGAAATTTGCATTACAACTATAAAAAGAATGAGATGGGTTTTCTACATGATCAGATAAATTTGATGCCTAGTATATAAATGAATTTGGTAAAGTTTCCAGGATTGCCTGGTAATGACACATGAAACAATAAAAAATGCAGAGAAAAACTGCAATCAATTTTTTGCATCTCTGAGACCATTCAATTCTCATTTTGAATGTGCACGTTACTCCAAGCCGCATGCAATAAGAAACACTTTTTATGTTATTATTCAACTGTATTTAGAAGTAAAATCAACTAAGTAAAAATCAAGCTACGCTGTCATCATGTCCTAAGTCGTTCTATTACTTTGCCCAACCTGCCCATTAACTTGGGAATGATAGGGAATTGTGACTATCTGTTTGACACCTGTCAATCTGTGGAGTCCTGAAGATAATATACTGTTTACAAAGTCTCGGCCTCTGTCGTTAATCTGGTAATCAATACATCCATGGCGACATATGCAATTATACAAAAAGTTTGCAACTCCTATCGCAGTTTTTCTGCGCAATGCTTCTAGCTCTGCCCCGGTCAATTTACTAAGATAATTAACAGCGACCACCATACAAGAGTAACCTTCTTTGGATGTTGGTGTGGCGCAAATATCGACTCCAATTATGGACGATGAATACGGTGGTATTTCGACAGGATGAAGCTCTTCTGATCCTTTTTGAAGACGGGGCACTCTGGCTTGGCAACGATCAAATGCTTGAATGTATTTGTATTTTCTGAAACCTTTACAGATGGATGGCCACCACACTCTTGAAAATATTTTTCCTCCGTTTTTTTTAAAACTAAGGTGACCTCCAAAAGCCTTGGATTCTTCCTTGCCATCAAAGCCTGCATGAACGCCCGAGACAATTTCTTCTGGTTCTTTTAGGTCTTTGATGACTTTATATAACATAAAGAAATCAACAATGATTACATGGAGGAATGAAAGAAAAAAAAAGGACCACATACACACATATAGTGTGATTTATTCCATATAATAACCTATATACCAGCAGGTTGATTAAATTTAGTTCTATTGGTGTAGGATGTCATCTGTTCTTTCATCTATAAAATTTAACAGCTCTTTTTGTTTCTTTTTAAACGAATTCCTTCCAGCTTATTACACTGCATCCACATTCAGATCTATCAATAAAAAAAAACAAAACAAGTTAATATTGTTTTTTTTTTAAAACCGATCATTATTTTCACATCTCACATTTCAATTCGTTCCTCGAACCAGATCTAGTAATAAATAACTCCAGAGAATGATTCTCACATACTTATCTAACACTACGCTCATCGTAAAAACATGAGCGGGTCATTAGTTTCATTTTGAGCTTGGGAACTGTGCAGGCATCACTCTTTCCTATCTCTTTGAATTATTTATAGACATGTTATATATGTATGTGTTTATATAAATACAAATATTTAAATAAAAGAATACGTCGTCCTAAATACTCAGCCGTTAAGCTAAGACTAGACCTCGAATGTAATACCTGTTAACTTCAAAAAGGACCATCGAACTGTTAAATGTTTTAAATTTTGTGCAGCCGGAGAGGGTGGGGGTTCAGGATGATAATTCTGAAATGATTAAAACATATTTCGTCTTTAAAAAGTAAAAAATACTAGAGTTGTGGGGGGTAGATTATCTCTTTTTCTTGAATTCGATTAACATCAAAGCTTTGGAATTTGCTCTTACATTCAATCAATGTTTTCTGATTTTCTCGATTATTTTCGCTGCCACTCTATAACCTGTAAATTCATTCAAAATTTATATAGATCTGGAGGTAGGTTATAACGTGCGTTTAAATAGCTTGCTTTAGACCAGGGTTTGACGGAAATCTAGATCAAGATCTACAGCAGATTTAATACAATACATTTTTTATCTTCTACAAAACTACAACAAAATCCAGATTTATTCTTCATTAGGTGTAAATTTAGTGAAAAAGAAATCGAAAAATGATCAAGTCTCAATTTTAATTGATTTTATATTAGTTTTTTTTTCCTTTTTGCTTTTGCTTGTCTGTCTGTCTGTCTGCGTGCGTTTTCTTTTGGGTTGGATTCTAAATTTGTAAAAGCCACCTTTTGTAGTTTTGGAGAAAATGGTTACATATATACTCCTCGTAGTAATTTTGGTGCGAACAAAAAAGGATTTCGTAACATCTTTGTCGTTTACTTCATGAAGTAAATCATTAAGAATTGGTGATTTACGTGACTGAAGCAGTATGAATTAAAAAGGGCTGTGAGAGATCTCCTTACTAATGCCAGGGTTTACACAAGATTCACTCTAATTTCAGCAGAAGTATTAGAATCAAAAAGATGCTGACATACTGATCTTGTGCTGTTATGTCTCTTGACTCTCGGCAGATTCTTTTCTTACATAAAAGTTACATCTAACATTTCCTTTGATTGGTTATACCATCAGCTACCAAGTGAAAATCGATAAGTGAGGCCATAAATCATGAAACAAGCTGGAAAATATCCTCGACCTGTAATTTCAAGGTTTCAGAATAATGATAATAAGTAAGATCCTTCAATCCTCAAACGAGAATGAAACCATCCTCTATCTCTTAATTTAGTGAACGTTATGCCTTTTTTATTGCGTTTACGAATAAAGCGGAAACCTTTGATTTTGACCCCAAATTCGTAGGATCAATCTCAATCTAAGTATTAATATAATCTCATTTTGTTTAATTTGCATAATGTAAAATTTCTTAGTGTAATCCACCGTTTTTTAATCTTATTAATAATCTCACCGAGTCAATCTACATATTATAGAATATCTTTTGTTCTATCTGCATTCTAAGTTATCTCGTTGATTTAGTATATCATTGCTTATTCTTATCATTTCAGTGTACCATTAACTGAATCTTGCTAGATTATTCTACATGTTGAATTTTTTTTTTTTTTTTTGCTTCAATCGGTACACCAAAGAATTCTATGAGCCATGGCACTTCATCTGATAGGGTTGACCCGCATTTTAAAATCTAAGTCTAATCTACATAATCTCTTGTGATCTCCCTTCAAATAAAAAAAAGACAAGACGAAAAGGACTAACTCGAAAGAATTTCTTTAGAAAAAGAATAAGTTTGTAGTATGGTGCTTCATGCGTATTTGAATTTTGATACCATTCGAATATTTAATTGGGGAGCAGAAGATAGATATTACGTTTTGTTATGGAAAGGAAAATGTCTCTGTGTGAAAATGTGTTATACACATTCGTTTATTCTATTTTTTGACGGTTATCGAAAGAGGCAAGAAAGGTCAGTGATTTTAAGATCATTTGTGTGTCTATAAATAGAAACAGAATTCCATCATAGTGATCATTTCTTTTTGGTCTGAACATATCGAGTACTTCAAGGTTGCTTTTTCTTTTGAATTTATATGCAATCTACGGAGGAACATTTCTATTTGCTGTTGACAGATGGATAAAATTACCCGGTATTCCTTGCATAATAATTTTAATAAAAATTGGCCATATGTAGCTTTAAAGTTCTGTCAATTTTTATTCAGTTTAACGCCCACCCACTTTATATTCTCTGAAGTAGAAAAAAAACCGATAGATATTGGCCGTTTGAAAGGCTTAAAAATTCTCAAAATAATCTATAAATTAAAGCAAGCAACCTGCTCAAATTGTACGTATCAAACTTTTTTAGTCAATCTTGAGGCCTTTCATTTGGAATTTGTTTCAATACAATTAGAGAGATAAATCAACTCCCTGTGAAAAGCTCTCAATTTTAACACTATCCGTTGCATAAAGAAAAAGCTGTTTGCGACATTGTCATGTGAATATAACGAGCATTTTGTTTTGGATGTGAATTTGGTCTTAAAATAGCTTTTCACAAGCATGCCACAAGCATAGGGATTTGACATCGTTTTTTTTTTTGCATTTTCCTGTGGTACAAATTTCTTTAGATATGACGATTTCCATGAACATTTATAGCACTTTATAGTGTATTTTGGTTTGGATACGATTTTTGCTTTAAAATAGCTTTTTAAAAGCATGCTACAATTTAAGGGCATATTCTCGCTTTTTGTTGTTTTTTTTTCTTTATGCTTTTCATGATGCGAAATTTCTTTAGCGTTCAAATATTATACTACTATAGATTTTCATGAAAATGAATATTGCACCTTTCTGGAAGGCCCTTCAGCTTGAACAATGAGCCTGTGCAATGTCAATCAAATCAAGGCTTTCGTATCCAACAAAAACTAGCTCCTTTACAGTTCTGAGAATACAATTTTTTATAAAAAATTTACCCTTCATCGACATCTGAATACTTCAGATTACCTAAATCGAAATATCTGAGTTGAAAAGTCCATAGTTTCCACTTGTTTCTCTTGCCTTAAGGATTAAGTACTAAACTAGTAATATGAACTTATGAAATCTAGAGTGCTCTCACCTCTATCTAGGAAAGCCATGCATTACATTGTAATTCTCCGAATATGCTTTGTCAGTTGGTCTTCAATTAAAAAATGCAGCAAAACGAAATTTGACCAGAACAATACAAAATTTGTATTGTTCTGGTCAAATTTCGTTTTGCTGCATTTTTACAAGCGAAGATTGAAAAAAAAAATTGTGAGAACTGGGTGACATTCAATTATTGGAGTGAAAGCCTGGCAGTTAAGTTTCAGTACTCTCCCATATTAGCATATGTGATTTTCAAATTTCATAGATTTTATTGTATTTAGTTATTTTTAAATAATTACGCTTATTTCAGTTACATGCAGAAACATTTTTTGAAACACAAGATACGGCAACAACCATATATCAATTTTTCATGTTGGCAACGCACAATTTAATTCTTTCATACAAGCATTATTTGTGTGAAACGTTTTAATAAGACACACCCATGTGTGTTCGTGACAAAATAAAAAGGTAGTGAATAAGAGGGTTATATAAATAAGCAGTGTCTACTTTTCTTGGTTTATGGAAATAACAATAGGGGACACGAACATTAACAGTATTTAAGGCAATGTAGATTAATGACATGTGAGGGGCATTAAATGTAGGCATATGCGGTAACATTTATGGTTTGGGACATAAGCAAATGATTGCTTTAAAAGAAAACGATATATATTCTCGACACAAGTCAATCACAAACTGAATTTTTTTTTATTTTGCATCAGCACACAAGTATACATTTTTAGACTCAACAGCCCCTTCACTCGTCTCAATACAAGCAAGCACTAGATATAAAATAACATAGCTACTACAACATCTTTTAAGCTAATGAAAGATCGGGATATTGAATACTGCAAGGAAAATTCAAAATATTGAAATCAAATATTGCATAGACTAACTAACAAACCCGACTTGAACTGCAACATGGGATTTATGTACTTTATCTCGAGACCAGTGGGAATGAGGAGAGTTTGAGTTTTTTGTATATAGCCAGTCCACAACAAGGTGATCTCAGGCTTTCAGGCCCTCCGTCAGGCCAGGGCGCCGGTAGCGGGGCTCGAACCCGCGACAGAAGGGTCCCTGCAGATCTCAGGGCGGACTCGCAAGCCACTGGGGAATGAGGAGAAGATACAACTGGAAACATTTTAGTGATAGGAACAGTTTTAACAGTTTTCTGTGAGCTTCGCAAGGAAAGATATACCTTACAAAACGTTTTTGGAAATAAAACGTTTGAAAAAGGAAAAATACATTTTTTTTTCAAAAACAAAACGTATTCGTCATAGACATTGTGAACTTTCTGGGGCTGGTCTCAAGACCATCTTTACAATCCTCTCTCTACTACAGCTTTTAAAAAATATCACTGGTGAGAATTTGGTCAGCATTTGTTTAGAGAAAACAAAATCATAATCCAAATCTGCACAATTTTAAAATTATATTTTCACTTTTCAAATCGAATCAATTGCGATATTGTCATAGTTACATAAAGACGTTTATAACGATAGTAACAATTGTTTTAGTGTTATTACATGATTTTGTTTGGCTTTGTGCATATACCTCGTTTATAATGATGGTGATCTCAAGACTTTCAGGCCTTACGTTAGGCCACGGCGTTGGTGAAGAGATCGAACTCACGACAGAACGGTCACTGCAGATCTCAGGATGTCTTCGCCAGGTATTATGCCACCAACGCCATATTACATGGAGAACAATTATATTTCAATATAAACGTTTATATTTCAATATTAATAGCAATACATGTACATATGAAAATAAAAATAATGTAACAGGGTCAAATGAAAAGATTCATTGCAAAAAACAAAAACGAAAAAGAAAAAATTAATAACGCTTTTTCGTGCATTTACATCATGTTGTGAAAACCTGTAGCAAGTCTATATCAGCTATTGGGCAAAAAATAAAAATTGATAAAAATAAATATGACATTTGCGTATCGAATCACTTGAAGAAAACAAAAACTTTTCTCTACTTGGCTATTATGACAGAAAAACATAACTTTATAGATCTCAATTTTTTTTGGGGGGGAGGCACGCGTCAGCAAAGTGTTGCTCTAGCTTTCAAGGCAAACAGACCACAACGCTCACAAAAGCATTGAACAAAATAATTCATATATGGTTACATAGACCAATGACTGATGGGTGTTTTTAGGCTTTTTAGCGCTCACCAAGTCGCACACTGATGTCAAATAATTGTAAAGACAGAAGTACGTCATGTTTATCAGTGCCTTTAATAAATAGTCAAAAAGTTTTAGGCTTTGAATTCATTCACGTGAGTGTAAAAATGCATCGTAATAAAATATTCATATATGCAATGTAAACTCTAAAGCAGAAATATGATCGTTCATAATTAAATTGAACATTTACACAAAGTGTCTTGACGACGTCAAAGAAACCATATCCACGTTCACCAATCTTATCGAGGTAGTAGAGGTTACAAGCAAATACGCTACCATAGCTCACATGCACATATATCAAATATTGAAACGCATAATTATTAAAAAAAAACAAACAAAAAAAAAAAAAACCCAAAAACTTAGTTTTCTTAATATTTCAAAAAATTATGGTTCTATAAAGTCATTATTGAAACATTTTCCGAAAATATGCTGTTAATCCATATTCATATTCCTGTTTGAATACAGGTCATTCAATAAGATGTAAAAAATGTAAAGACGTATACATTCACTTATATCAGTGTTTTAACAAGCTGAACTGGAACTTTCAGATAAGACTCCACCCTCACAAATACCAAGCGCCAGCTCGAATTCCTGGCATGCAGCTCTTTATAGGCGTTTTCTTTGGGTGTCCTCATAAAGTTGTTGCTACCATGACTTAAGACTTTCAATTTAAATTACTCTCCGTCTACCTCTACTGCGCTTGTCAATTGATTAAAATGTTTTTCACCCTCGCGTTGGCAAATGTAACCTAAAAATTGCGGTTGCCTCCGTCTTAAGGTTTCTATTAATGATCGCTGAAAATTAGTTTCACAACCAATTCATTGGACTTTTCTTCCATCTTGGATAACCTCATATTTCTCATAATAAACGATATCTCCACTGCTTCCAGTTTTCTCTGATTTCTTGTTTATTGTTCAACACTCACTGCAATAAAAGGTCGGTGTCTAATAGGTGCCTTTATAATATTTAGGATAAGTTTATAACATCTGTTTTTTTTTCTTCCTCTCTCTAAATTTGCGAACAAACGTAAGGCAAACAAAACATAAAATGTGTTGCAAGCTATAAGGCATTAAGAGGTGATCTCAGACTTTTCGTCTATCCTCGAGTCATTATGTTAGAATGTGCTTTACTGCATTCTCTTTTGAAATTATAGAAAATAACATTATAATAAAAGTTGAAGGCAAGGCTATGAAAGCTAACTTATAGTCTTAACATTTCTTTATGTAAACATTTTGTAAAAAGAATGTGAGCTTACTGTACCAAAATAAATGAAAGAAAGCTAAAAATGAAAAAAAAATTAATATAATATGAAACAACGGGAAACATAAAAATGTGATTATTACATTTATTGAAACAAGCAGGCTACTAGCTACAGACTGACATAATTTTACATAATTTCGAATCTAACCATTTTGACATGCAAGTTTCTATGCTAAAAGAGTCACATCGAAATTTGTTTCCTTAAAAAAAGTAAATATTGACATAGATTGCAAATAAAGATATATTCAAAAAGCGCTTAAATTTCAATTTTTTTTCACCATTCGATAATAATTTGCATCGAGACCAAGCACAACAATGGCATCTCCACACGGACATAACCAAAGGACCCAACACATCTCTTTCTGGAGTGAAGGAAAGGTCCATTCTGTCACATCGATCCGATTTTCGGTGTAAGTTTTTTTTAATCGAAAAATTCAAACCCATGGGTTTAGTAAAAATATTTTTGTTTGCCTGAACTCACCTTTTTTAAAAATTAAACTAGGGAATTAAGTTTACCGAGACAAAATCCGTTTTTCCCTTTTTTAAGTGCTATTGCGTAAACTCACTTTTTTAAAAAATTAAACTAGGGAATTATGTTTACCGAGACAAAATCGTTTTTCCCTTTTTTAAGTGCTATTGCATAAAGTAAGAGTAGAAAATCAAATGCAACTTCTATTTTATATAGCAGTCTAGAAAACAATACCTAGCTTTCACCAGTAAAGGGGCAAAAACCTTCAAAAGACTTATAATCAAGGCTAATGAATGGAAATTAAAAATAAATCAGCAACACCCAATCCAGCCAAGGGAAAGAGCATTTTTTGGAATCAATGAAATGTTTCCCAATTCAAACAAACAAACAAACAAACAAAAGTACGAATATGAGACAGAAGAACAATTGAAGCTTCTTAGATCAGCAGATTGATTAATCAGGCAATGGAAAGATAAAAGTTGCATTGTGACAATATGCAAAAAGAATTGATAAAAGAAAAGATAAAAATGAACATCGACCAAAGGTTTTGCACAAAAATTTTAAAAAGCGGACAATAAACAATCTGGAAAAGATATTTATTTATAACATTGCCAAAAGAGAAGAGAAGAGAAGAGAAGAGAAGAGAAGAGAAGAGAAGAGAGAGAGAGAGAGAGAGAGAGAGAGAGAGAGAGAGAGAGAACTCTAGCTATGCTCTGGCATAAATATCACTACTATCACTTGCTGATCATGCAAGGAAATTTCCTCTGGAAATTAAAATGAAAAGAATTGCAAGCAAACTTGCACTGCGGACAAGATTTAGAACTAATGGAGCACAAGAAATCACATATTCCATTTTACTTACTATCTTTCAAAGACCCCGTGAATGGTTATCTAATACTTTAACATATCTGACTTAATATAATAGTAATCAGGACGTCAAAAACAATTCCCGCCAAAAATTAATGTCTCCAACTGATTTAACCTCTCTGCTAAGGTATTCAGTAAAACATAATGCGGAATATAAGAATTGGACACTGCTACCAAACATGCGAGGCAAGGATACAAACTACCATTGCATGACTTCTGTCTACAAATAGAGAACAAAAGGCACAAATAGAACACGGTAGCCACAGGAGAGATGAATACGATAAACCAGCATTGAAAAGGTTAAAAAGATCTGAGATTCGCAGATAGCCCTTTCAACATACAATAGGAGGGCTAGAAATACTCCATGTTACAATTCTTAAAAACAAAATACGACTGATCAAAACTTGGGAGTAATTTCGAGGGTGAAAACAAAAACCAGAGCTCATATTCATTATCCAAAAGTATAATACTTGACCTACTTTCCCGCTACATGATCTACTAACATGCATTTAAAATGCATGAAAATATCTCATTGACAAGAGCGCGAAATTGAAATAAGATGCGTACAGTAACAGTCATCAACGTCTTTATCATTTGTTTAAAAAGTTGCTTGTCTATAACTACACTCCGCTATAAAAGAAACATCCCACATCAAACAAAAAATAAAGTACTGGATTGTGAAAGAACAAGCGTCGATATAAAAAAAGATGAAGCGTGTTTACCAATCTTAAAGAATATAATTGAACGCTATATAAATGCAACTATCTGCATGTAATTGCATACTTCTTGGAACAGAAAAGATAAAGATGAATGAAGAAGGTAATGGGTTGAAAAAGGCGATACACTACAGCCGTGTACAAGCACCCATATAAAGCAATATATATCAATAACACTATAAGGAGCTTCAAGAACATTGATTCAAATAATAGAAAGGCAAGGACAGATAAAGCTGCGGTGACAGACATAACAGTCCCGGACAAGGTAGATAAAAAAATAACACATGCTAATTATTACAGAGAAATATTTTACGAGTTCTTAGGAAACTAAGTGACAGCTAAGAAGATCAATTTGCAATATGTCAAAATGATTTTAAAAAATCTTTAAAATGCTTGAATAGTATAGTTCCAAGCTTATGGGCGCATTTGCATGCATACAAAAAACGTTCTTTCCAAAAAGCAATCGCTTGTGTTTGTGAGAACTACAGTGTTTTTTTTACATATTATAATAAACTGAACTTGAAAGGGAAAACATTAGGGAAATTTCGTTAAAAAGAAATTCACTTTTTACAATGGATTGATTTTGTATTAAGCCTATAGATCAATATCTTCATCATCAGTGTAGATGCCGTCGAAAGACTAGAAAAGTTATAAAATCAGTCACTCACAAATCCAATGAATTCTTTTATATCTTATATTCTACTCTATTTTTGTCTTTTTTTTTAGCAGAATTGTTTACAGGCGAACCAATTTTACAATTAAATTAATTCGATCGTTATTGAGGTGAAATTTTATTACATATATAAATTTAGTTATTACAAAATATATTTGCTGGGGTGCCTTTGCAGATGTTTTTGGCAGGGCCTTTTTTGTCGATCATTAGCAGATATTTAATTCATAGAGTTAAATTATTATTGTTTTTGAAAAAAGTTGTGCCTTTTTTGACGAATAGACAATTGTTATTTATTGTTGCGCACAAGCAGAGCCAAGCGTCATATCAAAATCATTAAGTCCATCTGAAGGCGCATTTTTAGAAATCAAATTGTACAGAGCGGGAATTTCCACAGGTTATCGAGTTCATGAGTGTGTTAGTGATTAGTGTGCATGCAGAGAGCGGTTAGTAACAGTGTGGCGCCATAATGGAGTTAGGATGCAGACAGACAGCACATGGTGGAGGAAGGACAATAAGAGCGATATGTTAAACTGATACACCTGTGGAACTTTATCACAATTCGCTAGCCTTAATCGAGTGGTCTCGTTTCAGTCATTGCCATGATTTGACCACATTACTAAAGTATATTTTTAGTACCGAATGACGCCTTCAAATGCTTGACAAGAGTAAATAGCTTCTCCTTCTGCTATATGACGCAACGTTCGATTAAATATCCTTCTTTATCACGCTATATAATTATGTAGTGAGATTATTTTAAGGTTATTTTTCGTCGTTTTGCCCATGCTTTTTCTAGCTCATTAGAAGAATCCATTTCATTTAGCTGTATAACAATCTAACTGTAATACTTGAAATACCCTTATCAAAGGATAATAGGTATGGAAGTTCGCCGGTGCATTACCAAGCGTCTTCTTGCATGGACAATAATGGCTTTAAGAGCAGTTTGTATTTAAATGCATTATTATAAAGAATCTTCTTTCCTGATTGAAACAGCTCATTAGTTAAAAACCAAGTCAAAATTGTTCGCCATGAAATAACTTGACCGCAAATGGTCAGTCTTCAAGCATGAAGGCATGAGTCAACTTTGAAATTATCTACCTGGTAAACATTTAAGACACAATGATTAGCCCCAATTTTTGTTAAGTGACAAGAAAGGACAATGTGAAATTTATGTACGCAATGAGACCAAAGAGAAAGCGTAAAAAAAAGTAATGAATAAAGAAGTAGAAAATTACTTCGCCCTAGGCTATGTGATATTTTAAAGGTCAGAATGATTTCCAACGCATATATAAAGTCAGTTTTGAAATGTCAAATGTAAACCAGAAAACTGATGATCCCCCTACAACTTTCCAAGTCCGAAACAACAAAACTAAAGTAGTTCAGATGATACTTAACTTTTTTCCTCACTTTGTAAAACCTAGAGGTGTTCAGTAGGTCAGAAAGAAAACAAAATTTGCATAATTTAAAAGAAATAAAATAATGCGCAATGAAGTTTTAACATATTTCCCTTCGATTACATGGTTCGCCCTTTTGACAATCCCAATATCTTCCTCACTTCTATTGAAGCAATAACAGAAACAGTGACAACAACAAGGAAAGCAGCAAAGACAAAAATAAACTAAGTAAACAAGAAAAATATCAACGGAAGGCACTATTTGGGTGGACGGCCGTGAAGAAACAAAAAGCTTTCTGAAAGGTAAGCTTGCCACTAAATAATCAATCCAAGTACTAAAATACATAAGGATGGTAATAAACGAATCTTTTTTTAACCTTGGACCATATTTACACGCAATTGCTCTTAGGAAATTTGCGCAAATGAATTCCGAGTACTTGCTTTCAATTTTCAAAGAGTAAATTAGGAGATCATAAAACGCAACAACCAAGAGTAGTGAAAACAGACAGAAATGTGCAATCCCGCAAAAAAGGAAACTCAAATAGCTATACAAATCTATGAGAACAATACTTTAGATCTGAAACATGAACGAAGCTTAATCTACAAGGACGCACATAAATGGAAAAACATTTAAACGTCACTGCAGACTCGGACTAAGCTTTTAATATCGAACACTATCTAGAAATATATGATATGGCATCAAAGAAACACGTTTAATCCAAGTAAACAAATGAAGCAAATTTTAACAAGGCCTACTTTCCACCTTCCATTCACCAACTCATAATCTTTAAAGAGTAGGAAGAGAACAGCAATTGAACACTGGCAACTGTTTGAAAAAAAAAACAAACTCGGGACAATAACAAATAACAGTACAAATTAGCTGCGTCAGAAATGAATTGATTCAGATACAGAGAGTTTAATGCCAGTGATGCATATTGTCACGCTATCTCTTCCATTAAACTCAGATCCATGAGAGATGTAGGCCTAGATAAAGACAGGAAAAAAGACGGAGATGGAGAAAAGGAATGTGAAAGACTATCAATGGCAATGAAATCATTTTCGACATGTAGGATATCCACTACCGGTTGATACATGTATCAGGCTTTTCTTTTTACTCTGCTCTACGAGGGCTTCGGTTGTTTTTTTTTTTTTTTTATATAAAGCCAGTCCATAACAAGATGATCTCAAGCTTTCAGGCCTTTCGTCAGGCTAGGGCTCGAACCTGAGACAGAAGGGTCCCTGCAGATCTCTGAGTGGAACTCTAAGAGGGTATAAGTGCAAGCCTAATGCTTAATTTAAGAGTCTTGCGGGCATATCGCACATATGACTGTATCGCATCTTTTTCTGAGAATATTTTGCACTGACACTACAGTTTAAGTTAAAAGTATTGTTACTGGAAACGGCTTCTACCACTGGGAAATTGTCACTCATCTTAGGTGATGTTTAAGAATGGACCCAACGTGATGCCACTCAAAACAGAAACCCGCACTGGGCTTAAGGCCAAGATTTAAATAAAAATCCTAATCTCACACGCAAGAGGATTGAGCGTGAATTGCTGTAGATCTTAAATTAGCTCTCTGCCACCGAGTCATCAAGCGCGATTGTGTTTTCTCTGTATGGAGATAGGCTTTGCTGTGCTTTCGCTTCAACTACCTTCCATAAACATGTTATCGTTATAGGCAACAAATACCACAGATGTATTATGAAAATAAACCTAAATGACAATGTTAAGCGTGAAATATTAAGCTATGTAGTCTTTGCACGATTATAGTTCCACCATCCTCTGTTTGTCCTGGAGAATTAAATTATTGTAAAGAATATTAGACAATCATTTTCAGTGTGATGAGAATAACTTTAATCCTAAAACAAAGCATGCTCGCTGAGGCTCCCATTGGCCCTCTTGGGGCCTAGTGCTGGTAATGGATTAGAATGCCGAAAAAATGGCCTTGTCGATTAAGATTAATACTCGGCCAATACGGCCAATCAAGCATTAGACAGGGCGATTGTTTGGCAAGCTTGAGCTAATTCATTTTTCTTTTGCTTTCATGTTTTCGTCAATATATACGTCCTCCGTCAGGCCAAGCACTTTTGGTTTTGTTTGAAACCTAACCCTCATGAGCATAATACCCCTAAAGGATCGAATGTCGTACCTCCAGTTCTCAAAGCGCTTCGTTACGCTCCATCAAGCCCTGCTCAGTAAAGAAACTACTCAGTAAAGAAACTCGACCGGACTAAAATGTCGAAGTCTTCAATATAACTGCATCCCGAGTATTCTTGTGCACAAATTCTATCTTGGCAAAGCTAAAAGATTATCATGCCTACCCCTTGATCCCACGATCGGTAGTAAGTTGATTACTGTAAGTAGAAGTCTTCGAGTTGGAAATCATCAGGTTGGTCAGTCGGGTTGATCATCTCTTCTGTTGGGGTCAGCAACTCTCCTCCAGTAAATTCGGCTGAAAATAAACATATATCAGTGAAAAGACATTGCGTTTCTTTGGCTTTCTTCGGGTTGTATTACACCTACAAACTGCCAGCAAAAATGATTACATAGGAAAGCTGTCGCTTACTTGTATCATGTAGCCTGCCCTCTACTTGGCGATCTCAGGCCAACGTCAGGCCATAGTCAGGCCAGCGTGAGGTCAGCGTCAGGCCACCATCAAGCTAAAGTCAGGTCAGCGTCACGTTAGCGTCAAGCCAGCGTAAGGTCAACATCAGGCCAGCGTCAGGCCAGCTTTAGGCCACCTAATAGCCAAATCCAACCCGCCTCAGAAAAGAAACATCTGTTCAAGTATAAAGAATGTGATTGTTTAGGTATGTATAAGCTTATATTATGCTGCAGATCATCATAGATATCACTTAAGTCTACCAAAGAAGGGTAAAGTTACTGGTCTGATGGATATAATCTGGAAAAAAAATGGCACATTTAAAAGAAATTAAGTCTATGAAACGGTGAAAGGGAGAAAAGAAAATAGTTGCATGCTGAATAAGAAAAATAATTCCTTTTTTATCGGTTGCTATTCGATACAATCTCACCATCTGCATTCATTTATCTAATTAATGTCCTCGATTTCGAAAATGAAAACAGTTGAACATGTATATATACACACACACACACTTTATGTGTGTGTGTATATATATATATATATATAATAAAACATAAGAATAAACAGACCGTACGATAATGTAATATAAATCTGTATGGGCCTCCCGATATTGTGGATATCAAGAGCATTTTTCTTTCACATATCACATTTCTAGTAGCCTTTTTAAGTATCTTACCAACTAACCAATTCACTTGCCTGATCTACTGTTTTAATACTGCAGTTTCTGTCTCCATTGTTGCAGTCCGGATCCATCCCATCGCTCCTGCTCTGTCAACTCTTCCTCTCACCCACTGTCCTTAAAACGAAACATAGAAATGTTCTATATTTTAAACAGTCATTAGAACCAATTGCAATATATTACAAAAGCTATTCAGTTCTAAGCATTAATTTATGTACTTATTCCCAGCACACATTTCAGAGCTTTGGTTTAGAATTTACTCTAAAATATGGTAATCTTAAGGCCTACACTCACCTGATCCTCACGTTTCTCAATGCTTTCTCCATCTTGACTGCTCATCGGCCGTTCCATCGGTCTGTTACCAATTGCCTTGAAACAATCCAGAAAAAAAAGGATTAAAATTGAAGTGTTAACCTTATAGCTGATACCATCGTCGCTTTTTTAGCATAGGATTTAGTAGAAAGGTTAATGATGAAAAGAGAATAAATAAAATCCGGGAAAATGTCTATACCAATGCAATGACAATTCGTCTATAACTGCAGTTTACCATCTTTTCACGCCGATTGAATATAAGTGATCTCAGGCTTGTTGGCCTCTTTTGACCAACCTTAGTGGCAGGATTCGAATACAGTGATGAAAGTTCCTTGCAGATTCAAAAGCAAATATGCTGAGTTAGCACCATCTCCACGTAAAGTGAATATAAGTAACTTACTAATAGTTGCTTCGGTCTTCCCCAAGACGGCTTCTTTTTATGGACAAGGGCGGACGGAAATATTCCACGCACGAGCCCTCCAGCACCATTTTGTCATATTTTCGATACTGCTAACTGTGTGAAAACTAAAGTACGATTTGTTTGATGCGAACTACTTAAGGACAAAAAATCATGCGTTTATTAACTAATCATTCTTCCTTTCACCAAGAAATTAGTTTGAAAATGCTACCGCACTTCAGCACAGCCTATTTTAAATTGTCATACTAAGGCAGCATTCAAATAGAGAACTTACTGCTTGACACTTGCCTCCCCAAAACATTACATCTGGACGGCCATAAAAGCAAAATGTTCAAAGCAGATCTCTACTTTTTCGATAGTGTGTGACCTTTTAAGATTTTCTCTGTAGAAACTCCATTATAAGGTATTTTAGTCAGCCTAGCTCTTTTGAAAAGAGAGAGAGGAATCATATTATATAAGACATTCTAACTGTGGTGCAAACATTTTCTAAAATCTTACCACTACGCTATTTTACAATGTTTTTCACAGGCAACAACAAGAATCGGTTTAAGGAGATAGGTACAGTATGATACTTTCCTCCTTCCCAATACATTATATTTTCATAATCACTGATGGCAAACGCTCCAAGTTCGATATCCACTCGAATACTCCGACGTTTTGTCATCTTTGCATCATTTCTCTATGGAGGCAATTATCTTGTAGCCTGTCGTTTTTATGAAGATATTAAAAAGTCATACTATTAGCCAGGCATTGTAACCATGTGAAATAATATGTTTGATTCATTTAAAAAAGCTAGGTTTTTTTAAAAAAAAATTCTAGTCGTCATTAATGTGCAACAGTCGAGGGGATACTCATAAGCTAAGATTAAAATTAATATGCCTTTATTTAAGCAATATATATGTAAAACAATCTAAATTCAGAACATAAGGAAAACATTGAATTCGCAATTAGTCATGGTGCAATATGGCGCAGTTTGCAATAGTCACGATTTGAACGTAGCTTTCACACTATTTCGTGTTCTTTTATTCTAAAAAATGTGCAGACCTCAATGAATAAATGTTTGCATTATACTCTTTATGAAACAGATGCCCTTTTTTTTCATCAAGTGCTTGATACAATTTTAGGTACCGGTATACAACAGAAATAAACTGATTTTCAGACCATAATGAAATTAACATATTGATTTTCTGGAGTAAACCTCTGCTATAGTTTCATTTTTATCCATCCAAACTGCAAGGCACATATTTCAAACCAATTTAATATTTTTGTTAAATACCTTTGGCTCTAAGCAATACAGGTGATGTATGCCAATGTCTGTGCAAGTACAACCAATGCGCCTTGAACGTTCTCCTGGCCATGGCAAACAGTATGGCGTCCCACAGGTTTTCAGGGAATCTTGAGATGGTTTATATGTTTAGGTATGCATAAGCTTGTATTATACTGCACATCATAGACATCATCAGCCTCCAATTAAAGTGCAACGTAACTGGTCTAATGAATTTAATCTGGAAAAGAAAAATAGCAAGAATACATTTTGAAAACTTAAATAAAGGATTTTTCATCAAGTCCGTGAAATGGTGAAAGGAAAAAAAGAAGATGGATACCGGGCTTACAAAATTATCAGTTTTTATGATCGGTCTATTCAATAAAATTTGATCTTCAGCTTTTATTCATCTGATTCATCTCTTATATAATTATATATATATATATATATATATATATATATATATATATATATATATTACACACAAACACAAAGCATCGAACATATATCGTATGATTATATAATTGATTATACAATATAAATGTGTGTATCTTACGATATATTAGATGTCATGAGCATTTTCCTTTATTACATAACGTTTAAGATAATCTTTTAAGTATCTAACCGACTTCAGTGAAGGCATTCACTTGCCTGATCAATTTTTGAATACTGCTGTTTCTGTCTCCATTGTTGCCATCCAGCTCTATCCCATCGCTCCGGCTCTGTCACTCTTCCTCTCACCCACTGTCCTAAAAATGAAATATAAAAATCTTCTACATTTAAACAGTCATTAGAACCAATTGCAACAATATTATTAAAAACTAAACAGTACTAAACATAAGTCACCACTTCCAGTGCACATCTAAGAGCTTTGCTCTGTTTTTTTTTTTAATTCAAAAACAATAATTTCAATGCCTATACTTACCTGATCTATAAGTTTGTTATTGGTCTCTCTATTCTAGCTGCTCTCCGGCGGTACTATTATTCTTTGACCAAAGACTTGAAAAAGAAATCAAGAACAGAAAAAATCTAAAATCTAGAAGTTATAATCTTAAATTTACTTTAACTGTCACTTTTTGAGAATAGGATGAAATACAAAGCTTATTGAAGGATAGACAATAAAATTACGTCTGGTTAAAACGCCTGTGCTTAAGACGACATTTTTTTCAAAACATATACTGATAATTCATCTGAAACTGCAGTTTATCCGTTCTTTCACTTTGAATATAAGCACAAAATCGACATCATTTTCCATTCACTGCTTTATGATCTTGGGGTTTTTGGTCTCTCCTGACCAACTTTGATGCCTGGGTTCGAATACAGTGGTGGAAGTTCTTTGCAGACTCTAAGCCAATATGCTAAACTCGGTCAATATCATCTCCACATATATACAAACACATGCCAAATCGATAAGTAATCACTTACAGAAGATATTTTGGTCTTTCGAATAGTACAATCTCTTTTATCGATAAGAACGGACAGCGATGATCCAAGAACGAGCTCTCCAATACCATTTTGTCACCTTTCTGTGAAAACTCAAGTACACTTTGATTGGTGCGAACCATTTAAGGACAAAAAGACGACAGTTTATTCACTAAGCATTCTCATAAAGATATAAATTATTTATAAAATGTTACCAACACTACAGCGCAACCTGTTTTATATTGTGATATAAGGGCAACATTAATAACATTAATCCAAATAGAACTTACTGTTTGACACTTTCCTTTCCCAAACATTACATCTGGACGGCCACGGGTGCAAAACATTCCAAGCAGATCTCCACTTCTCCGCTAGTGTGTGATCTTTCACCTTATTCAATGCAAACTCCATTATTAGAATGTTCATGCCAGCCTAGCTTTTTGAAAGAAAAAAGAATCATATCATTATACAAATATTTTCATAGGGCGCAAAGAGTTTGTTTCCAAAGTTTCACAGGAAATGAAGGAAAAAATCCCTTTAAAGAGAAACATCGTACTTTTGTCTTTCCCAGAACATTTATCTTTTGAAGATTACACCTACTAAGTACTCCAAGTTCGTTATCCTCCGCTCTGCTATCACATTTCCATCATTTCATTGAGCAATTATCATATTACCTGGTGAAATACTTGTGGCTCATTTCTGCTTTATAAGAACATACATTCAATCACAGACATAATACTTTGTACAATTCGTTGATTATAAATAGACCAACTGTTCATCTGTGCTTGTACAACAATCGTTTACAGATTTGGGCCACTTCAATTACCTTACAGTTAGGGGATATTGTTTTCATTTTTTGTTCTCTCTCAAGTTTTTGCACTCTAGTGCTGATGTTTACATTCCATTTCTTTTTTCATGCTTGACCCAGTTAAAAACTGTTCGAATTGGAATTAAAAAGTTCATTTTGATTTTGGTTTGTGTTCTGGTTTTAGCATCCGATACCTTCAGTTATGAGCTAAGCATAAACCATCTTCTCACATCTCAAATCTGAAAGTGAGTTGACATGAACGGTCGTTGTCATATCATATCAAAAGCTGACATGGTTAAAGTCCGGGACATTTCAAATCCACGTTTTTTTTTTTTTCATTTAGGAAAGATTTCAACCCACATTAGTCATGTGGATAAGTTGGAGTAAAATTACCCCATTAGTACCGACCATGCATGATCAGTTGGGCACTTCGAATAAAAAAAAATGCTTAATGAAATGCTAATTTTGACGACTTAAAATCACCTCAAAGTTGCGATGACTGGTGGCTGTTCGCTCGCAACCTGAATAGGCTTTGAGCAACATAAATCTCACAAACTTATTTTCAACTATTATTTGTTTAGATTTGCTCCCCCTTCAGATGCACATTTTAAACTTTTTGAATCATAAATTTTCGGCTTCAAATCGCATTTTCAAGCTTAATTTTGCTCTGTTACTCCAGCTTTCATGTGTAGACCCTACATTTTACAACTAAGTTTTACAACATATTTTCAAACAATTTTGATTCCGATTTGTCCCACTTTTCAGAGAATTTACAATCCTTTTGTTATCAAGGATATACGCTCACGAAAATACTTTCAAGCATAATTTTGCATTTTATGAGCGACAATTTTCAAACATGAATTTTCAACCACGTTTGTTGTTTGTATCAGGTTTTCTCTCACAGAACATGTATTTTCAAGCATAGATTCATAATGTTTTCGATTTGCTTCATTTTCAGTCATGTTACTCTGAGCAAGGCTTCACTCTCACCATCTTCGGTTCAATGCCAACCAACAGAGACAAAAACATTTTACAGTGGGCCTATTGTAAAGTCTAGTATTCACTTTTGCAAATAAACCTTATCGATGGCATATACCGACATTTTTTTGAATTCTCAAACCACGAAGTTGAAACCTTTCAATTTTGTTCAGTGCTTTTTTGTAATGGTTTTCTCTTCACGTCATAGATTTTTTCAAGCCAACGGCTTTGTGTATTTGTACTTCTCAAACATCTCAACTAGAAGGAGCGGCTGATTTATATATATATGTATATAATTTTTTTGGGTTAAGCTCATGAATTTCGCATAAGGATAATCGTCTCAACCAAATGTAAACAGGCGAGCTTTAATTTGCCTTGTGAATTGGGCCGTCCTGACAACTTTCATCCTTTATGACATTTTGTATTGAATAGCGATATAGGCCTTTTCTGTAGTCAAACTAGGTAGAATTTTCTAAACTCATAGGATTTCTGTGCTAAGCCTGAGTTGATGGACCATTTGAGTTACGCATTATAACACCAGACAACAAAAAAATGTTCACCTCCATTTATAGGGCCTGAAACAGGTTTTGTATCAGTAGTAAGTGTACCATCGGTTTGATTGGTGTTAACACATTCCCTACCGATTTTATTTCTTGCTGTTGTTACATGTGTATATATATATATATATATATATATATATATATATATATATATATATAATATACAATGGGCATATTTTAGTATTTTTTATTTTATTATTTTTTTTGCTTTACCATATTTGAATCCATTTTTAATACATCCGCTTATATAACGAACACTAGGGAAACAAACTACATACTTTGAATTATACACAACTCCCTTCCGCAGACATTAAGGGCCTTTCATAGATTTCGTTTTTTTACCAATCGATCTGAAACAGATCGAATCAAATAATATGGCCATATTATTGCTGTATCGAGCAAGCCCTACAAAATATTCCCAGTACAGGAAATGCGCAGGGCTGTATTGAGTGTCAAAATTTTCACTCGTATCACTCTTTATTTTCCTTGACACCGTGGCACAAGTCATTCTGGCATCTCTGTTAGATGTATGCCTTGTTATCTGTTTATGGTCCGAAAGAACTTTTCTCTCTTTCTCTGAAATATCCACCTTTATCATGTAAAACCGATTATTTCCACTTTCGGTGAAAATTTTCAACTTCTTTCGATCAAGGTTTTACGCTCACAAAAAGACATTTTTAAGCATGATTTTTCTTTCGACTTTCCTCCACTTTTAGGCATATGCCTTGGGGGGGGGGGGGGGGGGGGGGGGGGGG
>BLXT01008612.1:73494-89656 GCA_019648995.1 Plakobranchus ocellatus | reverse complement strand
GTTTTTTTTTTTTTTTTTTTTTTTTTTTTTACAAACAAAAAAACAGAATTAGGGAAACATATAGAAAGAGTTAATAAGGGAAACAATATAATTTGGAAATGGCATCCCTGCCTTGACAAATGAGACAAACCTGGTTAATCTTATAAGATTTTGATGAAAGCGAAAAAATACAAAAGTAAACATATAAACGGAGGAGGTTTGCAAAACAATGAAGTCTGATTATTTTTAAACAGTCTTCTAAATATAATTATTCTTACTATGTCTATCGTCTGCCTCCTCCATTTTCATCCTCATCTCTTCCTCCCTGTCCTGGGCTTGTTTTCTAATTATCCTTAAGTCATCCGCTCTCGTCCTCTCTATTGTATCTCTAGCCATTTTGGCTAGATGGAGCTAAAGAGCAAAAAAAAAAATAAATAAATAAATATTATTAAAGTTTAATGTGATACGCCATATAGAAGCTCTTAGTGAAAGTATTACCTTAAGTATGATTTAATATTAACTTTACTAATATGAGGTTTCAAAATCTAGGAAACACCCAAGAACAAAATGCTGCTTTCAATTCTCTTTGACAAGAGTTCCTTCTTTTTTTTTTTTAATAACAAATATTACAAATAACAAAGCAAATGAAACCAGTCCCACCAGACCCATTACCTATGCATTAAAAAGAAACAAGCATAAGAATATACAGCAACTTGTGACTAATTTACTCTGGTTGCCTCACAATAGTTGCTCAGTATGACTTCAATAAAAGTCCTATAGGACCATTATTATTGTTAATATTATTATTTTTTTTATTTGGCAAGCATAAATAATTTTTAATGTTGGCTTGAGCACGCTTCTAGTACAGTATCTCAAGTTTTCAAGGTAAAGAATGTATATGAACAAAACAAATAATTCACAAATAAAAGAAAGAAAAACGAGACAATCTCAGGATAGGTCTTGCAAAATTAATTAAAAGAATATGGCATGTAAAGCTTTTTTTTTCTCCACTGCTATTTCAGAGGTTATAAATGTGAATGTTTTGTCACCTTCACCTCATGAAGGATTCATTTTTTATTTATAGCAAAACGACCAAAAGGGGATATCAGTCTTTCAGGCCCTTTATCAAGCCAGGGCTCAAACCAGTAACAGAGAGATCTCAGCAGATCTCAGTGCAGGTTTGCTATCAACTGAACCACCAATGGCACTAACCTCATGGTGATTATATTGTTGACAACACAAATCAAGACTTCCAAAAATGATAAGCTCTCAAATTTTCAAATATGTAACATGCTACTTATTCAGACTGGTCTCAAGACAGACATAATCATGTTGACTGTGCATTTTAAAAATGTGTAGCAACCCTGCAAAAAGAGTCTAGTAGTGGGCCTTCATCACATGAGATCAAATCACAAGTTTTAAAATAAAGAAGTAAAAATGTCCAATGCTTTATGTACAGAGAGTTTAAAGCATTTTCATCTCTCTAATTAATAGATTTCATCAACCATGCAGAATTGCATATCAAACAACTCATTTTGTCAGAATGCTACACAACTAGATTAAAAAAAATTATTATAGATTTCTTTTTTTTTCATGGGGACAATGCTTTCAGATTTAGATTCCACACTTTTTAATCATGTGTCTGTCTTTCTTTTCTTTTGTTTAAAATAATATCCATGAATGGTCATTTTTTTTTTTTTTTGTTTGCTGCCAAAGAGAATAAATCACAAACCTCTCTTTCCAATGCATGGGCAAAAAAAAAATGAATCACAAAGCTTTCTCTCCAATGCATGGGCAAAAAAAATGAATCACAAACCTCTCTTTCCAATGCCTGGACATTAGCAGTCATATGAATGCACTCTTCTTTTGAATTAATGAGTTCTCTTTCAGCTTTATTCAATCGTTGCCTGAGATCATCCAGCTCTATCTTTGTTCGACTCATTTCCTGCAAATTTAGGAATATGAAATGTATCACAGACCTCAATTGTTTAAAGAAAAGAATAAACGTAAATTTTTTTGTTTTCTACATAATAGTAAAACTAAATGAAATTAAGAAACTTCACAAAGTCTGTTCCATAGCAACATAAAACAAGCAGACTTTTTCTTTGAGAATATAAAGAGTGCTATTGCAGCAAGAATAATCATTCTTATCTAACATGTTGAAATGGTGAAAAGAAGAGTATCAGTTTGGATTTCTCTTGTAAAACCTTCTGCCTAAAACTTTCCATATTACTAAAATGGAAAAACTTTGTTTTAATTCTGCTAGTAATTTTTGAAATCTTTGATTTATCAAAGAACATTTAATAATTCAAGCGGTTCAAATCTACCAGTTTGGTTTTTGTGTAGAGTGAATCCACAACAAGGTGATATCAACCTTTTAGGCTTTCCATCAGGTCACAATATTCCCAATGCCCCGCATCTGATGAAGAACCCTTAAGTTTCCCTCTAAAGATTCTCTAAAATTTTGAGACTGGCAAAATAAAAATTGAGCAAAGAGAATAACTCATCTGAAGCGGTTCAGCCAAAAATGGTAAGCAATCTCGAAGTAAATTTGAATATCAATTTTGTAAGTTACGTTACAAAACAGAACATATTAAATGGAATGGGGTTCTCCTAATTCTCTTATTATTGTATTAATGAAATAGTAAAAAAGTACATGTTTATATGACTATGTATTTTATAGCACTATAGGGATAAGTTTCCCACCAACAATATTGCTTTATCAACAAATATTTTTCACATGTAAACCCTTATACCTGATCCCTCTCATGCCTAGCCTTTTCAAGCTCAGATCTTAGCCTGTTAGATTCATACAAAGCAGAGTTACGCTGCAATGAAGCATTGGTTGTTTCAGTGCGATAGCTTTCAGCTGTCTGGGTGTCATTGAAAGAAGTTAAAAAAAAAATCACATTAAAAGGATAAAAAAGTAGATTAAAAAAAAAAAAAAAAAAATTTTGAAGAGTGATGTGGGCCTCCTGATAAAAAAAAAACATAAAACTGGAAAGATATTAACCATCATGATATTTTCATTGTAAGGTTCTAACACTGTAATAAAAAATGACTAAAGAAAAAAATGTATTCTAATACAGCAAATATGGACAGAATAGAAGAAAACTATATGGCTTATGATTTAAACTATATACATTGTGTTCAATTTAAGAAACTTGTTGTGGTCACTATGAAGAAAAAACATACTGGACAAGATAAACTATAGGAAATTTAAAACAAAAAAAATCTTATAGCAGCACTTAAAAAATAAATAAATCAGAAAACAAAAACTCAAATTAATTAGATGCTTGATACAAGCATTAAAAGATTTTACATTAAATAAAGTGAGTAACTAGCACTGAGAACCACATACCACTGTAACCTCCTTATCACAATGCCTGAGCTGAGATTTTAATTCTGCCATCTCTGAAGATATACTTGCTTTTTCCCTCACTTCTTTTTCATACTTTGACTGCACCAGAGTGTAATGTTCACCCAGCTCTTTTAACTGAAGGAAAAAAGAGATGAACATTCCACGTAAATAAAATAATCATCATGCAAAATTTCAAAAATTTTGTTTCAGTAATGACAAACTATATCAATATATGTAGTGTGAAATAAAAAAATTCACTGAAACAGGTTGCAAATGTCATTTTGCTGTCAATTTCTTACTTTGCTATGACATAATTAAGATTTCCATGTTTGAAATTCACAACAAATAAATGGCATAAGATAACTGTATTCATGAAGTACATATCTTTATTAATAGCAAGCCACAATGTAGAATAAGTTGAGAACAGGACTGTTAAACAATACAGTTGTACCTGACTAAGAAAAATTACCAAAGCAGGAATGACAGAAATGCTCCATTAAAAAAAAGGCATTTTTTCCAATTTCATTTAAAATATCAGAAACCTGCTTTTAGTGGTATATTCACCTTGGAAGTTATTCTTAGGATACAAAATTCCATATCACAAATATTTGTTTCTACAGCCTCCAAGTTACAAGAGCATTGTTCTGATGTAACTAATTCTACCCTCTGAGAGGTTTTAGGATTTTGATAAACACAGGAAAGGGATAGAGGAAAACTTGAACTGCAGTAGATCACTGTTCATACATTGATTTTCAGATATTTTTTTTTATAAAGAAACATAAGTGAATATAAGTATTTATCAATTAGCACTCCAGAGGCATGCTCTGATTTAAGACTGATGACTACAACTAGGATAGTCTTAAAACCTCACAAAAACAAGCCACTTTCTGACAAGCAATTTACTGCACATGATTTGGATACACATACATGTAAAAGACTCTTTGATTATTTGGGTTATTCGAAACCCTCTCACATTCCAGAGAAAAAACAGGTATGCAGTAAAATGTTCTAAATTCACATCTTGATGAAAGCTGTACAGTTATACCCCTTAAAGACGAAAAATAATTTCATTTTATAGTTTTATCTGAAATGTACCTGTAACAATGATAATTTGACTTGATCTAATTAGAAGACAAGCAGTGTATCTATGTCTAGATCTAGTAAGAAATATTTCTAAACCTAAATCTAGAGGTTACACAGCAGCTGAACAGCGTGCTCCAGCATGGCTCTGCAAGAACTTGTGACAATGTAATGTCAAAAATAGGTTAGGTTAGAGAACCATAGAGCTAAATTCCCTTAAGTAAAAGAACATAATCTGCGCAACATAAGCATTTCGCCACTCTTTGGTCTGGTATTGTTGTTCTTCCTCACGCTGTCTGCACAGACTGATTCTCACTAACTGATTGGCTTGGCAGAGGAAAACACCTGTCATCGATATGCCACAATCATACCTCTGTTATTTCCCCATTATGCTCATTCTAAAGTTAACTATTCCATTAAAGGCAATGTGCATTGAACATCTCTTGGCACTCAAAACACATGTGAACCAAACATCATTGTATTTATTAGAAAGTATATGCATTAGTCTTCACAAATTCAAAGATGTCAAAAATAGAATTTCACAACTTGTGCATCAACAACCAATTCTCTGAGGTTATACCACTTCTTTTCAGTTCCATTTATATACCTTAGACTTTTCTAATCATTCCTTACTTATTTTCCCTAACCTTTTCATTCAAGTCATCCACCAACGCTTGACTCTCTTTTCTTGCTGCATCCCTCTCTGCTCTGATCAGGATCTGAGATTCCCTGACATGATCCTCAAATCTCTGGCGTACTCTCTGCAACTCGTCATTTGTTTGTTCTTTTTGCACCAGGGCCTTTAGATAAAGAAATGAAAGTGTGCACTAATTTACAATGATGTATTTTTCTCAGGTCACACAATTCTGTTTAATAAATAGATATAGATCTTAAGCTCAACAAAGGCTTTGTATAGCGCCATCACACAACAGGCATATTGATGTAAAAAATAATTACAAAAATGGGCTTGATGCACTCCAAAGAGCATTTCTATTAATATCAGATTCCTCAAAGATACAGGATAATGTTGCATTACGATAACACCTCTTACTATCACAAAGTGACTCACATTGAGGTCACACTAAACATTTATGTAAAACCTTGATATAGATAAATCAAAGTTTGATTGTCCAAAATGTCTTAAAAAGGTCTTATAATTTCAGATACCCTTTATGCATGTAAAAAAAGGAAAACAAAAGATATGATAGACAAGTACATCAACTAGCAGCAGCCACATATTACCTCAGTCTGCTCTAACTGTGCCTGCTCAACCAACTCAATGCCTTTCTTCATCTGCTGGTAAGCTTCCTCCTCACTGTGCCTTGTTTTTTGAAGCTGGGCCTGCAGAGACGTCACATGATCGATCAAGTCATCACGCTCCCTGTCAAAGCAGGAAAAATATAATTCCAAGCATCTGGCTTGATGAAGTGATTGCTGAGATAATAGATTGCTACTTTCTAATTTTCGGCTTATAAGGGTTATTTGTTATTAACTTAAAGAATATCTAGCTATGATTTTTCCAAAATCCTATTTTTCATTGATAACAATCTATAACTTAACGAAATTTCATTTTTAACTCTTTACCTTGAAGTTTGGAAAACCATTGTTCTTCATAGGTAACTGAAAAAATAATCCTCTCCATGATTTTTGGGGATTGTCTTTTGGCATCAAACATTCTTGAATTCATGACCAAGGTATAGGATTTTTCTTTCAATTCAAAATATAGAATTCAACAACGACAAAAAAAAATATTTTACAGGGTTAAAACAAAACAAAAAAAGGCAGCTCTAGTTTATGATATGCAAGTTTCCACAAAATCAAACTAAAAGGGTAGGAATACAGAGATTCGAAAACAGAGTTTCAAAATTCAAAATAGCTGTAAGTTCAAGACTCTTTTATTATTATGAAAATCTCAACTCTCCCTCTTTAGTTGGCCAGGACAGATTCATAAATGTAAATGTTGAAAATGCAAAACTTGCATAATTAAGGCAGATTTATAGCAATATCCTACTTAGTGAGTTTTTCAATAATTCTGTGGGTTGTGTTTCTCTCTGTTTCAGTCAAAAAACCCATTTGCCCATTCTCATGGGTGGGAATGGATTCTTGTATTCTGAGCTGTGACTTTAAGTCCTCCACTGTCTGCTCCAGCTTTTCAACATCTAGTCTATGAGAAAAAACAAAAAAAAAAAAGGAGGAAAGATAACATTTTATTTGATTTTAAAAAATTGCATGCATTGACAATAAAAAAAAGTTTGTTTATTTAAAAAAAAAATCACCATCTATTTTTAAAGAATAAAAGGAATAAATAATCTTCAGATACAATATGACCGAGTCAAAAAGAAGAAAAATTCAAGGTGTTGATCAATCTGAACGCATACCTTGACTGTTGAAGATGGGTTTCAAGTCTGTCAGTTTTAGATGCATGTAACTTGCTGAGGCGCTCCTGTAATTAGAACCATGAGAGATAATTTTATCTCAAGAAATTTAATGTGGTTTTTTTTTTTCCCAAATTCAATTAGAAAAATGTATGTTTGTATTTTGGCCTGCAATGCTTTACAAATCCAGTAACAGTTGACACTTAAGATGCAGACAACAAATTAAAAAAGAAGCTACTGAGTTTCTGAGGTTAAGCAACTCAGACCTTAGCCTTCAAGAAGAAATCTGCTTAAAGTGTAACTCTTATAGTAGACAAATTTGAAACTATGGTCATGAATAGACAAAATGAATTTCAAGAGGTAAAAGTGAATAGAGAGAAACTACTCTATGTATAAATCTAAGCACAATAAAGAATGAAGTCTGTTTGAGAACAAAAAAATGGCGCAAGTGATTCTCCCTGACAATTAACAAATTTAATGTTATAAGAAATTTTAAATTGGATGTAGGGTGATTTGAATCCTCATCAAAGAAAATCACTCGAGCATGTGAATTCATCTAACTTTGAAAATAGGGTTTCAGTTCTAACAAAATACTTCTCTCTTAAAGAATCTGTTGTATAAGTTTGGTTTTAAAATCTTTTAGTAATTGAAACATTAAAAATGGATTAATTTTTCATCAATGGATTCAAAACAAAGACTGTATAACCAGACCAATCAATGCCTAAAACTATTCAAGGTAAGCATTATATAATAATAATGTGTTAGTACTGCAAAAAATATACAACACTGGCAAGGATACAATGTGCATAAATTTATGCTCAACTTACCAACTCTATTTGCCAGCGCTTAAAATCATGCCTACCCATTGTTGCCACAAATGCCTCTGAAAATGTTGGGTCGAAAGCTCCCATTATCTAAATTCAAAACCAAAATAGAATTAAAAAGGATAATTGAAATTTTAAACAAACTTTGCTTAGCTTCCACATGTCTTTTTTCAGGATGTATGTTTGTGCAAGCAATATGATGTTTTTGTAGTTCAGACCCTTAGGAATGAATCTTTGGCACAATAGTACCTTTAGCTGATGTGACTTGAGAGGCCGCAACTCTAGGTAAAATTAGAGAAATAATGATCGTATTTATTATACATATTGACTTGCATTTGACAATAACATTTTTTTTAGCTAGAATTTGTTTTATGTGAAAATTAAAAAAAAAACAAAAAACAATTGACTTCATTTTCCTCATATCGTCTTTTCAAGAGAACGAATCAAAAGGTTTAATACTAGCCTCAGAAAAGAAAGTACACTTACATTCACTGCGTCACCTCCCTCTTTGAGAATTTCATGAACAACAGCAGTTTTGAGTTCTGAGTGTAGCATGCGATTTTCTTCCATGACCTCTGAGAGTTTTGTTCTAAGCACCACCATTTCCTCCTAATGAGACATGAGGGGAAAAAAAATATTTTACCTGCGCAATTTATTTTAGGAAAAATACAGCAAAAGCTGTACCGATCATGATTTGTTTTTAAAAAACTTTCTTATTAGTTTTACAACTTTCAGCATTTTACTTTTACTCTGACTTAACACACACATTTTTGGTCTATATGAACTCAGACAAAAGAAATATATAAAAGTTGGCTTTTTTAGCTTAAAATATTGCCCATGCTTAAATGCTACTGATAAAATCTAGACCAAGCATCAATGCAGAATAAATTAGCCAGGCAATGAAAATTGTATTTAAGATTTTCCTACTTAAACAGCGATCTCAAAAGTCATTGCAACATCTGTCTTATCAATGCCATTTTGGAGAACAGAAAAATAGTTTCTAGCTGACAGCATCCCCTTTGATTTGAAGCAATTCATTAGGACTATGCAAAGCTGACAAATTTCCATACATCCCAATAACTTTGATTTTAATTATCAATTAAATTTCATTGCAATAAAATTACAAAAATTCTTTCAGTTATTCTGTGATCTTCGCAGACACTCAAACTCTTAGAAAATAGCAACAAACCTTTACATATCTAGACTCCGATTCCAGATGACTCATGTATACAGTTTGATTCTTTAACAAAGTAGCCGCTTCTTCAGGACTGGGCAATGGTCCTGAGTGGATTGGTCTGACATGAGGCATTGATGTGTTCTGGGACAAAAAGTTCAAATCACAACATGTAGATGCAGGTGTATTTTTTTAAAAAATAAATTGTGTTATTTAATAAGTTTAAATTACAGTTGTATTTATTTACCTAAATCAATTTGAAGAAGATATTCTTTGGTTCATTTTTTTTTTAAATTAAAAGCAAAATGATAAGAACAAAAAATAAAAAAAAATCTAACTTAATTTTAAAAAAGGAAAATATAATTTTAACTACAATTAATTTCTGATGAAATAAAAAAAATTACTCAAGCCTTTTTTTTTTTTTTTTTTGTTTAAACAAGTGCATTCATGTGACTTTTTCTGTCTGTTCTTCTTCCCATGTTTTGAGAAAAATCATTGAGTCATTTGCAAGAAAGTAAAGTGACTTGATGAATTGGTGTTACATCAATAATTACATTATTTCTTTTCAGATAAGAATTCTTTAATGGTAAAAAGTGTGTCAAATACATTTGTGACAAAACCTTGATTTATACTGCCTCAAAATGATCTCAACGCACAAAAACTAAATGACTACACATATTTTTCTCAATATCTTGTAAAAAAGAAATCAAGTCAAACACATAACACTGATCATTTTATCTCCATTCACTTTGCTCCCGATAAAAATAACAGAAAACTGTCCAGCATTTTATTATACCTGGCTCTTATCTGAGAGCATAGACCTGAGATTGGCTGCAGCATCTGATTGCCTTGTTGATGGTATGCCATCTTCCCATGTAAGAATGCGAGGATGAACAGCCTGTGTAAGATGATCTTTGCTGTCATGGCCACTCAAGAACCCAGGAGGATGATGGGGTGATGTCTCCAAACTTGTCTTGAGCTCCTCTAGACTGTCATTTGCTCGCTCTGGATATACAATCAAATATAAATGTGAGTACTTATTTTGATCTCTGTATGTGTACAAATATATTTATGCAACATAAATCACTACATGTATTTAACATGTAGTGTTGGTTTTTGTTTCAAGTTGGAAATAACAATGAAACTTGAGTTTTGAACATATCACTGTTTGAATCATAAAACGACAACAAGAACATTCATTGTATAAAAACTGGTGAATGCTTAAAACCACTGTATCATTCAGGTTCGAATTGCCTGATTATCTGTTTTGAGAAATTTGGTGTGGAAGTTTTACAGTAACATTCATTTATAACAAAGATTTCAGTACATCCAAAGTAAATCTTCATTCTATCACTGTTTTTCCACATTTTTGTTTATTACACTAACATGGCATTTTTTCAACTTTATTGCCTTGTTTTGATCTCTAAAAAAGTGACCTTGCTTCACCTGTTACCTTTTTGTAATTTGGAGGATGGAAGCATTGCCTTGCCTTCATTTTGGCATTTTAATATTGACTTGTTGCTGCTTATTGAGGCTGTATAAAAATTGTGTTTGACATATTATGGACAAAAAAGAAATAGCAAGAGATGGCTTGCGCAATAAGACAATGAAACATAACTTCTGCATATTTTAAATGCAAAAACAAAAGGACTGAAGACACATAAGTGATTCTGTAATTTTAATGCATGTAAATGTCAACCACTATCACTTTTCCTCTCTCTCTCTTTGTCTCTAACTTTCTTGATAAATTTTTTTTTTTTATTATATGCCATAGATAAATAGGTTTTATGTTTCCTTAAGAGCACCAGCCATAGATTTAAAGTAGTATTGAACACTGCAAGATTTTCCTGAGGATTATAAAAAAACAGAGGGGAATCAAAATGAAAATTCAGGCTGACAACATAACTTTCTTTATAACAATTGTACCTGCAGGAAAACTCTTCGTGATTCAAGCAAAAATGTATAAGCTTACAATGCACACGAAATTTTATTGAGAAAATTGTTGTGTTTTTTGTGCATATCTCAATTCTGTCAATTGTGCGTGGGTTTGAAGAGTGTACTTTGGATTAACTTTTAGAGTCAACTTTTTAAAACTGCAAATGTATCCAAGGCAACTTGAGACCAATTTGTATACTGGCACCACAAAATATTTTGTGACAAGGACAAATGTAATTGGGGCTGTGAAAAAACTTAGCTCATGGTTTTGTTTGAAACAGTACCAGTTTTTAAATATCAGAAGTTAAAAATAATTATGTTAAACGATCCACCATTTTAAAGCATTGTCCATCTTCTCTTCCTTATTTCAGTGATGCCTGAAAATTTACTTTATCAATTTATTTTCAACGGATTCTTTATCATCAGTGATGTTATGCCCAAAATAGCAATTTTTGCCTTAGCAATAGCATCACAACCAAAATTTTGTCCACCATCACAACTGACAGGTTTGAATCACAAAGTATTTTACTCTAATAGACCCAACTGGATACAATTATGATGACATATTATGGTATTATGCTGAAAGAAACACAGAATTAAACCTTTCGATAATAACATTGATATATTTCCTTGACTTTCATTGTTCCCTTGCCTTTCATCATGAACAACAGAGTCAAGACCTTTTGCCATGTAAACTAAACATTAAAATGGCCTATGGGGCTATCTGACTGAATCAAATCTGAACATTGGCTTGCTTGATAAATGTTGCTTTCCATAATTAGTGCAATTAAATATTCTGGTCAATGGGTGTCATACATTTTACATTCAAGCCTTATTTTATAGAACAAAAATGATCGGAAATTATAGGCCTGACCCTACCCTTTTTCCCCCAAACACACCACAGGCAACAAATTCCTCTACAGTTACAAATTGCAAGAATACATGTCAATAATCTTGACTGAGGACAAGTTACAGATCCACATAGTCGACCCCTCTCATAGGCAATTACATGTCCCATTTCTGGCACCATGGAAAGGAAAGCCAACAAAGAATGAAATAACAAGAAAGGCATCCAAAAAGCAGTTTGGTGGCGCCTGCATCTCTACCATCAGATTGCTGCAATCCTAAAAAGATCACACTCAGATTTAGACAGGCTACTTCCTTTCATGTTACTGGTACTTCATTCTTTGCCACACATACACCTATGCACTGACCACAAGCATCAATGGCTTAGAGTCGGGTTTATGACGACAAGAACATAGAGATCTGAGAGTACTTCATACTGCTGTTCAGAGTACTAAATTTGTATTTTATGAGTTTCCCATAAAATCTCTTTGATAGGTGTATTGCCTAGATCTAGAGAGAGAAAGAGAGCACGAGAGCAAAACAGAGAGACTCTCATTGTGATAGAAAGTGAGAAAGTGAGAAAGAGAGAGAGAGAGAGAGAGAGAGAGAGAGAGAGAGAGAGAGAGAGAGAAACTGGGCAAAGAAAATATCATAACGTTGCTTCAGAAAAGAAAAATCCACGACAATACTAACTACTAAAGAGGAGGAAAATTACATTTTTAAAACTGAGCAATTTAAGACATTATAAGAGAGAGAAAGAGAAAGGAGGGGGGTTAGAGAGAATCGCAGGAGACAATGTGAAAGAAAATGTGAGAGAGCTAGAACTTAAAAGGGGTGAGGGAAAGAGGGAGATGAGTGACAGCATGATAAAAATTGAGAAGAGAGAGAGAGATTGGATGGTTGGATGGTAATAAGATGGCTAGCCTTCAGAGATTAGATCTACAGACCTAATAGGATTTCTCAAAATAGGACTAAACATCTCGCTGTTTTAACAAGATATTATGAAGATGAGGTACATGTATTAAGTTACAATGTAGTTGTTTGTAAATGTAAGGGAGTTTGTATCCACACCTCCATTCAATTCTTTTCATCCTACTAACTACATGTAGTGTTAAAACTAGACATAGTCAGCATATCAAGCTACTTTGATGTGGGGCTGACTTGAAGGTTGGGCTGCAACTCTCAGTAACCAACCGTTGATTTCTTTCATATATTGCCGACATGGTGAGCTAGGTATCACTATGGGCCGACTGCATAGTGCACAATGTTGACTTTAGTGATTTTGCCATAGTTTACTTGTTTGTCCATATGCGCAAGATGCAAGTGTTTTATGTTTCTAAGCGCGGAGGGGGGGGGGGGNNNGGGGGGGGGGGGGGGGGGGGAGATTTTTTTAGCAGTCAGGACTGTGAATTTATGATTAAAATGGTGGAGCCTTAATTTTTGGTTGCCTTACCACCAGCGCCAAAGATCTTAGGTGTTTCAGGAGAAAAAAAAAAACCTTTCGGGATTGATGCTTTATTCAACTCTGGGACACTCTGTAAGCATGGAATAAGATAAAAGAAATTATATGGGTCTACTTTGCGGCCTTTTAAAAAAATTGAGGATGAACTTTAGATTGATACCGCATTTTTTGTCTTTATGTGAATAGAAAGAAAATCACACAAAATGAAACCAGAATACTTGTAAGCGCTTAGCTAACAAGCTAAAGTGTAAAATTTTCCCCACCAGCATAATACGTCACGCGTAAATCATCATGTGCACCGTGACGTATCAATAACACAGAGATCACTCGGTTTCTTTACACAGCATCTTGAATAAACATCATGGAATGCAAATTGAATACTTAGGTTATAATCGATGTTCAATGCTATTATAATATAGACAGGTAAAGAGTACATGTCAGTTTTAATTATAGGATGGATCCAGGGATAAAAGAGATAATTTTTTTCCTTTCCATTGTTCATCAGGACAACTGAACAGAATTTTAGTGCAGTAGCCCGGAAAACCAAATTTATGAGTGTTCACCTGAATTTTTTCCAGCCAAAACGGAAAGTTGGCAGGTCTCGTAGTAAAGTGTTGTTTGAATCCATTGTAACCATACTTGGGGTGATTTGAGTGATTAAAATTTGGCTAGCCTAGACTAGTAAAGGCTTTAATTCTGTAAGATACAAATCTCTAAGCCTATGATTCAAAATTGATATCTATGCTTAGTCCTGATTCATCATACCCATAGTCACTTATACCAAGATGGCCGCGATGGATCCAAACAGCTTACAGCGCCATACTACACATTTACCTATGTTTGGAGGACTAAAATTATTAAGAAGGCATTTTTTGGATAAAGCTGAAAAACATTACATCAATAAAGTTAATGATTCTCCAATGTGGCAATCTTCACGTCATTTTATCTAGACATTCTCTGGTGGTTTTTTACTGCAATTTAATTCCTCCAATTTTTGGAAAGACAACAAAAACATGTTTTGAGTCCTTAAACTTATATCTGGGCACTGGTGGAGCACTATGGTCGTTGCCTTGTCCACATAATGTAGTCGGCCATTTCGATTATTTGAAGTCAGTGGGTTCGCAACCAGTGCCACCAGTGTCTAGATCTAGATTTAAAATATTGACTCTTCATTTCGTTAGTAGCTGATGGTGTGAGAATAAAAATTTACTAAATTCTGTAGAAACATTAGACTATATCATATAAAACGACATATAACAATAATAATTTAGTTTGTCCAACCACTACATCAAATAATCGAAATGGCCGTTTACTTTAAGTGGACGACTGAAGAGACCTCAGTCCTCCACCAGTGCCTATATCTGAATCTTGATTAAATTTGGGTCTAAAGTCTGTAAACATCAAGTCAAGTCTTGACTTGCTCAGCTAAGCTAATTTGTAGTCTAGACTACCTAGGCCTATTGGTCTTGCACCTACACCATTTTTACCTCTTATGGACCCCTCGTATCCTCTATTCTCGGCAGTGCCATTGTATTCTCTGAAATAATACATGGCAACGATTTAAGTACAAAAACTGATGCTTTTTAAAAATTTCGTGTCCACTTTTTTGTTGTTATCGGAGATACGCCATTTTGAATGTCAGAGAATGCCGTACATATAAATATTTTAAAAAACTAATGTTCTAACCATACGGAATTATGACACTTTCTTTTCTTAATTTATGAAAATGTTTGAAAAAAAAAAAAAAAGAAATATAAAGATAAAAGAGAGTATTTAAAAAAAAATCTAAAAGTCAAGTTAACTATCACACTAATGAATTGGAAGCATAGCACTTTGGAATAGGCCTCTTTATCATAGGGACAGGGACAAGCTTTTTAAAAGTTAGCGTTACAGGCTAACAATCTTCTTCTTCTTCAGATACCTTGTCTGGAACAGACATTGGCGATCATGACCCTCCACTCAAACCTATTCTCAGTTAACAATAAAGTTGTTGTTGCCGCCCTTGCCTATTGTCCATGACCTAAGACTTTCAATAAAAGTTAATCTTTGTCTACCTCTACTGCTTTTGCCTTCAATCTTTCCAGTAATTGCTAAGTGTTCTAAACCCATGTGTCCGCAAACATGGCCTAAAAACTGTAGTTGCCTCTGTCTTATGGTTTCAATTGGTGATCACTCAAGATTAGCCTCTTTCAGTACCAATTCATTGGGCTTTTTTCTGTCCACGATATCATCATCATTCTTCTGATAAACCACATCTCTGCTGCTTCTAGTTCTCTGTTTCCTTGTTTATCGTCCGACACTCATACCATAGAAAAGTACTGACCATACATATGTTTTCATTACCCTCATTTTGGTTTTTAGACTTATGTTTCTGTTTGCCAGTATTGGTTTCATTTTTTGGAATGTATCTTTGGCCATAGCTATTCTTTTACTAATTTCATTTGTGCATCTGCCATCTGATGTTATCAAGTGACCAAGATATTTGAATTTTGTTTGATTTGTTCACCTTTTCTAACGAGATTGCACTTGTGGTTAGATGGTTTTTTTAGAGATGACCTTACATTCCGTTTTCTTTGCATTCAAAGGCTCACAATAACATCTCTAAAATTATTTGTTTGAGATGGATAAAATTCAAATTCAGCAGCCCTGAAAACGTATCACAAGTATCAGTTTTAAGCTGAACTCGCAGTTGGTGTAAGCGTGAAAAAGACCTTGATCAAAGTAAGCCCTAAATCTGCTCAATCTGTATTTGATTCTTTTAAACGTTTAACGTAAGTATGTGGATAGTAAGTCTTTTAGGCATACAGAATAACAGAAATTTCAACTGCTAGCAACTAAGCCATAGTTCACCTAAACTAAGCAAACAAATGGACTCGACTCGAGCGAAACAAAACGCATAAAGTAGCTCAGGGTTTCTATGAGCTTCACAATCACAGGCACTATATTTCATTTATTTTAAGTAGAATCCTACTAGATTCTAGATCTAGATTTTGTTCCCAGATTTAGTGATACCAAGCATTTGGCCGTACTTTGAATGTAGGATATTTGTTAAGATTGGGGCCTAGATGTAGGGCTCTCTCAGTCTCAAGAAATCAAAATCTAGGTGTCCTTTGTCGAATTTGTAAT
>BLXT01008612.1:50605-65284 GCA_019648995.1 Plakobranchus ocellatus | reverse complement strand
AGCTGTTTTCCTCCTTCACTTGCCGATTTAGAGAGTTTTTAAAAAAATCTTTTCTTTAAACCATGTGTGTGTTTTCTCTTAATGTTTATTTTAACTCAAAATATGTAACAAATTAGTTACACTATTCTGAAAAATAAGTTAATTTCTTAAAATGCTGGTGGTCCCAACTTCAGAGCTAATTATCATAACAAGATTTGTACAGCTAAAAACATGTTTTCTGTATGTAAAGTATGTTTGATTTGTATTTATGCATGTGCATCTTTATTTGTACTAAAATGTGTACAAATGAATTCCTCTACAACCAAACACAAGATATCAATATTTGCATCATCTTAAATCAACAAATTAAGCTACATACGTAAACCTTTCCCTACATGGCTCATGTTAAGGATGATTAAAAAGCATTTAATTTATAGTTTATGGCCAGTTTTTGCTTATCTGTGTATATTCATTTTTTTTTTAATTGATTTGCAGTAGACATCAAATTTAGGTAATAAAGAAACTTAATCTAAAGCATTTTTCATTTTTTTTTTTTTGCTTCACTAGCTATTTACATTGCAACTGCAAAGACAGAAATAAGAAATGGTGTGGAAATGATTGACACCGAAAAGTATCCAGGACATATTGGTCTTACTCTGGAGCTTTGTGCTGGAATTGTGGACAAAGATGAGCCTGTTTCCACCATTGCCAAAGGAGAAATTCTTGAGGAATGTGGCTATGATGTACCAATGGAAAAAATCAAGAAGATAACCTCTGCAAGGTATATGAAATCAATATGTTCCAATCCGTTCAGAGTTTGAAATATAAAAAAAAATCCACACATAACTTTTGTTGCATAGAAAGATTTCATTTTTTTTCTTTCAAATGGGGGGAAAATTTTAGTGTTTTAGATTGATATCAAGATCAAACAAGAGAAAATGCTTTGAAGAAGAAAGCAAATTAAAAAATGAAAATTTCCATTATATGTTAGGTCTTTAAGCTCATTTTTCCTTTTATTTTTATCCTTTTATAGGACATTTTCATATCTTGGATGTGAAATTTTTTAATGATATTGAATGTCTGTTGTTGCTATCTAATGTCTTACACTTGCTTGTATTGATTGTTGCACAGTGATTATCATGAAAATGCATGGTGCTTGGGAAGGCTTTTAGCTTGCTTTTGACATAACTTGTGTTAGGAGGGTCCCAGGCAAAAAGAGACAATTATTTCCCCAAGTTAGTATTGACTAAGATTCTGCCTTCCACCGTAATACATGTAAATGTTGTGTTTTTTTGGCACTCAAAATAGCGTAAATATACTGTTTAAAAACTGATGGATGGGTCCCAGTCTCAATCTATCATCTTCCTGATGCAAGGGAAGGGAGAGGAGGCTGAGGGAAGGAGGTATTAAAGTAACAGTTTGGGTACTTTATAACTTTTCATTCACTTTGAAAAAGTGATCAGGGACAAAAAACCAAATTACTAGAAACACAAAAATTGAAAGGGGAAAGAAAGGGCAGGGAAGGTGGATGCTTAATTAGCTTAAAGGCTACTCTATCATTGTCTCAATCATTCCTTTTATGTAGAGGATTACATTAGCTTTGCAGACAATACATTTGCTACCCATCTCCCTTTTCCTTGCCCATTCTGTGACTTTTTTACCCAAAACGGTGAATGATAATGAGGAAGAAAGGCAGGCTAAATGACTTTCCCCCATCCCTTAGGTAAACTAGGCTAGGCATGGATCATGACTACTTCTTCCCCACTTATTTGTTCAATAGCTGACCATTTTTGCAACCTTGCCAGTAATGTATCTTCGATTGTGTTCTGTATGATTTTGATAGGCATTTGGAAAGGAGCTTTAACTTAGTCAAACGTACTTGGAGTGTATTTAGGGGTATACTATAGATTATAATATTGTATAAATCTGTGAGTTAAGGCTTACACAGCATGCATTTAAATGGCAATTATTGTATATGGAAATGATACATAGTCATTCCTCTGAATACTTTAATGAAAAATTGTTTTCATTATACTAATCTTTTTTTTTTTGTCCTTTTAATCATCAGAGGTGGAGTTGGCACCAGTGGGAGTGTTGTACATCTTTTCTATGCTGAGGTCACTGATGCCATGAAGACAGGGCCTGGAGGTGGCCTTGCCAGTGAAGGAGAAATGATTGAAGTGGTTGAAATGTCTGTTGACGAGGGAAGGACCCTGATGTTTGATGAGTCTTGCAACAGAGTACATCTTCTCATATTTGCTCTTTATTGGTTTTTTGGCACTATATGGAAAGATAAATCCTAGTTAAGGCAGCACCTTTTAAAACTTCACCTATTGTCATTATGCTAGATCAGGGGTCGGGAACCTTATTGGCTGAGAAAGCCATGATCACCGCAGATATTTAAATGTAATTCTGTCAGAGCCATACAATATGTTTCAAACTAAAAATACAGAACTTTTCTCTGCCACACTCCATTTTTTTACAGTGACTATGAGCATGCCATGCCAGCCTAGCAGTCAGACTCTAGCTCTACCTGTTTCCTTGTGTGCACCACATGGGTTCAAGATTTGTCTGCGAACCAGAATGCAGCCATCAAAAGGGCCACATCTGGCTTGCGAGCCATAGGTTTTCGATCCTGCTAGTGCAAATGTTAGAATGTTGTTCTTTGTGAAAAGAAACAAACTCAGGTTCCTTTTAATGTAAATTGATCCTATATTGGAACTTTTTAATTGTTTTTTTTTCTTTTAATTTCCTGACTGAAATTAGTGCTGTTTCTTAAATATGAAATTGTATTGAGTTGCAATCAGTGCCATGAGTTGATAAAAGGCAATGAAGGTATTGACTTTGAGCAGAGGTTTATAGTTGTAACTGCAAATGCAGCCTAGCTCTCCAGTAAAGGTGCTGAAGGCCTGAGTAAAATGGTATTATTAAAAAAAATGGTTAGGTGATAGATCTTGATTGCATACACTCTGTTCATTCATATCTGAGAGTATAATGTTCAAACTTCTTTTAATGTCTCCTAGGTCTCTTGCAAACAGAAAGCACAGATTGGTGGCATGTAATAATGATTTATATATTGTATTCTGCTCACCTGTAAAATGGAAATAGACTTATCTGTCCCAGATCTGAAATACTTTATCATTTAGGACAGGGTAAATCCCCAAGTAGGAAAATTCGAAAAATTTCCTGATTTAAACTATTTCGCAAATGAATAAAGGCTACTGAACATAAAAAAAACCTCATACAGTAGCCAAATTTTTAAAATTTAAGAAAAAAATGAGATTTTGCCTAATTTAGGGGTAAAATAGGAGAAAAATTAGCATACTGCAGTGCACAGCTGATATATCGACATTGAAGGTTCCACACAAGCTATCGATTAAGAGAAGGTCAATATAAAGGAAACCTTTTTGAAAGAAGTTTTGTTTGTTGACAGCGGTGAATTTTATCACAGAATTTTTTTTTTTTTTTTGCATTGGGAAGCAATCATGTATTGCAAAAGTCAAAAAAATTTTTGCAGCTTTTTCCTTTTAGTTAAAAAAATGGATAAAATGGGTCTTCCTTCTTTTTTCATTCAGTCTTTTAAAGCGATTGTTTGATCCCAAAAAGGACCAGTTGAGTTACATTAAATTTTCGCTAACCCTCCCTGTCAGCCTATCCCATTTACTTTCTACGCCTTTTTGACTAGTAACAGTTGAATGGAACGATCTTTTTCACTGCATGAAGCTATTAAAAGGCTGATGGATGCATGCACACACATACACATACACACGTGTGTGATGGTGCTTTGGTGGCATGGTGGCTAGTCCACCCTGAGATTGGCAGGGACCCTTCTGTCATATGTTTGAGCCCCACCTCCAGCACCCTGGCCTGATAGAGGGCCTGAAACTGAAAGCCTGAAAATTGAGATCACCTTGATGTGGAGTGGCTATACACAAAACCCAAACCAAACGTGTCCGCAATCCTTCTTCCGGCTTGCCTAGGCCTAGTTCTTAAGCTTACTGCCTAGGCCTAACCTATATCACTGCATCATTTTCAATTTAAATCTCCCTGATACCCTAGGCGTAGCTCATAAGCCTAAAGCATTGAATCACTTTCAGTTTCAGTTTCTGTCTACATACTGACCTGTTGTGTTAGTTTCAGTTCCAGCCTGATAAGCCCCGTCAGTACAGTCACTCCCCTGTACACACTAGCTTAGTTAAAGACCTTTTGGTCTACAGTCCACATGTCGGCGGCAAACAAAATGATAGGATAGGCTCTCGCTCTCTCTAGAGGTCTAGGGCTTGATTTTGGCTGGGGGTATTGTTGTGAGGGGGATCAATCACCTGTAACTTGATTTGCTACACATGTTTGGTTACTGTCATGTTGATATAAGAGAAATAAAGAAAGAGAGGGCTCGATATAAAGGAAAATGTTTACTGACAGTTAGGAGGAAAAAAAATATGGATTAGAAGAGCATGTTGATAGGGAAAAGTACAAAGAAGTGGTGTCGATATATGTGATGTGCACTGTATATGTGTCAAGATATCTCAAAGAGTGTGAACGGAATTGAGCTCAAACTGCATAGAATTATAAATACATCTAAAGCCTTAATTGTATTTTAGGATGTTTTAATGAAAAATGAAAATAAAGATAAATTTTACCCTTGATTTTGTATCAAATGGGGCTGAATTTAGAAAATGTTATGGTTAGGATACTCAAAGAGGGAGTTTTCAGATAAAGTGTGGAAAAGAAAACATTATGGCTAATTTCGCATCTGTTGAAGGTATTTTTGCACATTTATGTAAAGTTTCGTAGAGATTGCTGCATACATATTGTTAACATTCAGCTACCATGGTAACTGAAAAAAAAAATAAAGAAAAATACTTCTCATCAACAAATGTGCATGTTTTATAAATGAAAGTTTTAAGGAATAAATGTACGTTCATCAAAAATAAAAACCCCAAAATGCATGGTTAGACCCCAAAATGGGTTTATAAGCCTAGTTTAATCTGTCCTTAAATAAATGGATCTACTCTGCCATCACAACTGTTGAGTAAACATTAATGAATCTGTTTTGTCTTTACTATAAAACAATAGCAAAAAGGTATGCTCTTGGAAAAAACGACCTACTCAAGGGAAGACAGACAGAAGCACGGTCAGCTGAACTGAAGTTGGCTGTCTGTATAATTGAATAAGGCCATACAGGCATTCATAATCTAGAAAAGTTTACTTCACAAAAACCTTGTTTAAAATAAAGGTTTGCATTAGTTGTGCTTTATATTTTGGGCTAGAAAATAGAAACAAACTTTTACAAAAATTAATCTCAAGCTTAACATGTAACATTTTTTGGGTTCAGTGCTGCTAAAGAGCTGACAAATTTAAGAGATAAAGACAGCGAAGGAAAAAGTATATATTTTTTTTTTCTGGCTTTCAATTTAAACAGAATTTTAAAATTTCTTGGCGCAGAAAAAGGTCAACTAATTGATCTAGTTTATGCAGATATAACAGATATCTAATCACTTTAAATGCTGAAACAAAATTATACTCCCAGTTGCAGTAATGGTAATTTGAATATTTGTATATATGCCAATACTGATACAGTGTTTTTATTTTTTGTTTGAATGCAACTGTCATTGTCTTCACGATTATGGAGAAACCTGAGTTTGTAAAGAAAATTATAAAAAGTGGAGGCGGCACATGAGAGTGATCTTTATTATTAGAGATAAGAATTTGTAATGTTTACCAATGAATGTGCAGTGGTAATATTTTTTAGAAAAATATTGAAATAATTTTTTTTACCGATGGTTGCCATGGCAAAGGCCACCGTATTGAATTTCAGCAATCAAAATGTGTGATTTCAAAATCTATCTCCTCCTACAGTTGAACTTCAAAAGTTATTTGAAACTTTACTGACATATTATCCACTTCATTATGTAAAAAAGTCATAAAGGTTTATTTCGGGGAATGTCTTGAACATTTTTATATTCTATACATGTATATCACTGAAAGTCACACCTCTATTTTCAAAGAATAAAGTCAATTTTCTAAAAATGTAAGTATAATATAGAAAGAAGCCACTATTGTAGATAACATCATAGCAGCAAGTAAGCCAAATTTTAAGAAAATCAGTATGCAAATCTCAAAGATTGATTTTTTTATGAAGACAAAAATGTAATGAAAAAACGCAAATGATGTTTTAATAGAAATATATGAATCTTTCAACAAACTGTGAATGTTATCTCAAAATACCACATTTTTTTTTTTTTGACTGTTGAATCAGAGGCAGTCATGTCCAGTTAAAAGGGTTTTCCATGGTACAGTTTTCTGTACAGCTTATTAGCCATACGCCATACGGTATCAGTACGGCTCCAAAACAAATTCCCGCCCTCTTTATCACCTACAAGCATTTCCCTGACAAAGAAAGCACCGTACGGTAAATAAGCCGTACGGCTTTTTTCGCTCCAGGAGCGGATTTTATCTGCAATGGCGTACGGCTTTTGAGTAGGGCTCTTTTTTTAGGGGGTTTTAAAATCAAAATTTTTTTAATCTGACATCAGATTCAGAATCTACGCCTCATTTCCATGCGATTTAATACCAAATATAACCTATATTTATCGAGGATTTTTTTAAAAAAGAATTTATACAGACCTGCCACATGAGAATGGCGCCTATCTATCCTTTTTTTCTCTGGTTATAAAAAAAAAAAATGAATTTTTAAAAAACTTTTGATCCCAGATAATATTTTCACCATATTTGTATCGATCTTCATGCGTCGCCAAGTTTGATAGAAATTGTTTAGAATAAATAATAATATATATCGTTTCCTTGCGATTCAAAACTTATTTACTCTCTCTCTCTCTCTCTAGCTCTCTATTTCTCTTTCTTCTCCCTCTCTGTCTCGCTCTCTCTCTCTCTAGCTATTTCTCTTTCTTCACCCTCTCTCTCTCTGTCTCTTTTTAGCTCTCTATTTCTCTTTTTTTTCTCTCTCTCTCTAGCTCTCTATTTCCCTTTCTTCTCCCTCTCTGTCTCGCTCTCTCTCTCTATTTCTCTTTCTTCTCCCTTTTTCTCTCTCTTTCTAGCTCTCTATTTCTCTTTCTTCTCCCTGTCTGTCTGTCTGTTTCTCTCTTTCTCATTTTTTTTTCTTTATAGCAGATTCCAGTATGAGCCCAAAGCGAGACATGATGAGGGTTCAAAAACTAGTTATCACATTATAAGGGATAGATCTACACGCAAAAATAAACAATCCCCCGCTTACCATCTCTATTTAAGCCTTTCTTCATACTGATATCTCTGGACAGAATTGCCCCCTTTTCGGTATGCTCCATCTCTCTTCCTCTCTATCACATACACACATATTATGAAGCCTTTCCATTTCATGAAGGTTGTGAATACTACACCTTTGCAATGCATTTATCAAGAAATCCCTAACCATCTAGACTTTTTTTTTTACAGTACAGTAAAGTGAAAGCTGACACAAGGCAAAAGTCTTTCTAGGAGTGGCCTGTCAAAACAACAATGTGGGTTTTTAGAGCAGGGTCACTAGGAAGTCATTGTGGTACATTTTTTTTTCTTTTTATTGAGGTTCATTGTTATTGAGAGAACATCACCTCTGTTGCTTACAAATTATGAGAAAGGAAATTTAAAAATTCACTAAAATTGAAAATGAAATTTTTATTTTTTAATTAACTAAAAATGTGGGGGTTTTTTGGTTTTTTAAAAATGGGGTTCTTTTTTATGTCTTCATAACCAGAAATAAAATATTTGTTTGAACAGTTATCGTTAAATATAATAAATACATTTTGAAAACAAATTAACAACAAACAGACAGTCTTCGCTTCAAATTCAGTTTATTATTTTACATTTTTAGAAAAAATTTGTAACAAATGAAAAGGATATCTTATCTTATGCACATCACTAGCCGTTGCTTTTCATCAATAGACTCCCTCACAACGCACTGTTTTTGGATGAGTGGCCCAACAAAGTTCAGAAGTAATCACGTTGTTCAGATGTCATTCTAAAATATTCTCTATATTTCTCATGGCCAAACTCGAGTTCTTTTACCAAGTGATAATAAGCACCATAACCTTTTCTTCTTTCCAAAATGTCATGAACCCAAATCTATGATTCCTTTTTTCACACAGTTTTAGGGCACTGAGTGGCAGTAAAAAGTCGTCAAAATGACAATGTTCCATGGCATAATTTTTTAGAATAATTTAAATTTTCCTCGAGGAGTCCATAGTCTAGCCCTTTTGCAAGATAAATGTAGTGAATGAGACAACTTTGTGCAGGAAGAGAAGAATTTGCCGTACGGTTTCTGATTTCAGAAGCTGTACCAATACTGTACTCATGGAAATGGAAAAGCCGCACGGCGAATTCGCCATACGGTGTGACACCATACCATCGAAAGTGGCCTTTATGCTTAAAATTGAGCAAAAGCAGAAGAAACTAGCTTTTGTTTAGATTCAAATCACAAGTAATTAAAAGCTCAAAAAGTAATCAATACCATCTCAATATTCACAAATATGGTATCAATACGAAAATCTGTGATTGAAAAAATGTTTTTCTTGGAATCCATAAGGTATATTTTTTCCTGTCTAAAGAGCAAAAGAAATGCAGAAATTGTGAAATTGATACTGTTTTGTGTAGCCTGGAAGTGAGATGAGGCCCCACCTTTTTTTTTTATTTTTTTGAACGAAAGACAATACAAAGAGTGTGTGATGGGTTAGTAAAGACTATGACATAACTGTCGAAAGATATGTAAGTTTTGATATAATTAATCTTTCCACTGTGAGATTGTACAGACATGTGATAAACAGAGGATACTGTTGTAACTTTTATGTAAGCCATTTGTGATATTGTATTTCAAATTTTTACGTGTAGGAATCTTTAAAAAGGCTTTATTTTTTTTTTAAATAAAAATTATATGTTGGCTTGAAGTCATAAATTGCATCCGCAAATTTATTTTTGTGTGTATGGTCCTGATTCTCAATGATAACAACTGTCATTAAAAAAAAGATAATACATGTACATACATACATGTACAATTATATCAAAATGGTTTGTATGAGAGAGCTCAAAGATGTTGCCTAGTTCGTGACTTCGTTATTACTTTATAAAAGTGTAAATATATTGACCAAAAACGCTTTTACTTTTTTTTTTTCATTCAAATTGTAATAACATGAATAAAATAATGTATTTCTATGAATCTTTTGTGAAAAAAGTTTATGGTGTTAGTGCTTTGCTTCTTTGTATACTTTTGAAACAACAGTTTTTTTCAATTTTATATAAATTTTGAAAAAGTTTACATTCAGTCCCATTTATCAATGATTGTTTAAAATGAAACAAAAAATAATTTGCGAGAATATGTTCCATTTTTTCAAGATACTCTGCAGTGTGATATGATATTAATGCATCAAACTCATCCATGAGGAAGAAAAATTGAAAGGTGCAGAGAACAAAAGGAGCTGGATTGATTTAGGGTAGTTTGCATGTGTGAGTGTAATTGTAAAAGGGCAAGAAGACCACTCAATAATATATGAATATATTAGCAGTGGGGAAGTCCACAGAAGTATAAACTTTATGTTGTATTTTTGAAAACTTGTTTTTGAAATGTTTTCAGGTGGAATGTTAAACTGGAGAGGCAATTTTGAAAGGTAACTAATCTAGTAATACATGTACTTAGTAATACAAAATCAAAAACTTAAAACGGTTATACAGCATGTAATATATCAACTAAAAAATACAATCATTTTTACTGAATGAATACATTTACATTTTTTAGAAAAGAAAAAAAAAGCACTTTGATTTGGAAGTAAATGAAGTGAAGTTTGTGTCTTGAGCTAAATACTACCGAAACTGCACTTCATTTGACTTTGGTGGTAAAATAGTTTTCATGCTATTTAGAAATCACTTTTTTCTATTCAAGTCCTTTAAGATCCTACACAGGCACAAACATAATAATAATATAAACATAGATATATAAATCAAATTTCATACCTTCATGCTATTTAGAAATCACTTTTTTCCATTTAAGTCCTTTAAGATCTTGCACAGGCACAAACATAATAATAATATAAATATAGATATATAAATCAAATTTCATACCTTCATGCTATTTAGAAATCACTTTTTTTTCCATTTAAGTCCTTTAAGATCTTACACACGCACAGACATAATAATATAATAAACATAGATATATCAATCAAATGTCATTAAGTCCATTTTGGAAGTACAGAAGGCATGAATAATCTTATTTCAGAGGGCAAAGGTAAAGGCACCCATCAATGTGCTGTGAAGCTAGAATGTAACAAAAAAAATTATTGGTTGTGCCAGCTTGGCTGACCACAGAGAAATACAGGATAAAGGGAAGATGGCATTGAAGTCCATGTGAAACCCTTAACAATGAAAGGGAAGCACAGTAAACCATCAAACTTAAAGTTTATGAAACTTGTTGTAAGCTTTACAATTGTAAATATAGCTGCTTAACTACAAACTCGAAAACTAATGCATGACAATACTAATAGGCAACATACATTGATTTAACTTTAAGTTTGATTATAAGCTTGCAGGAAATGACAATTGGTTTTAAAAACAGAAATGAATCAGGTTTTATTTTATGAAGAATCTTTTCTTACCCATTCTCCAAAATGTTAGGTAGTTAGTCTGAATGCTTTTCAATTAGCCAACCGTACAAACTTCTAATCTTCTATTATTTTGTCTCATGCTTTTGCTATATTTCATGTTTTTAATGTGAAAGTTTCATAATACACTATTTCCAATATATTTCGCTCAACTAATACTATTCAGAAAATAGAGTCTACATCTTCATCACTTCCAAGTGCTGTAGGAATATGAAAAATTACAGTCACAAAAGAGTTGGAAAAAAATCATGGGTAAGCATTACAAAACTTGATGAAACGTAGATATTCCATAACAGATTTTCAACTTCAATTTTTCGGTGGCTTACTCATTCAAAACAAAAAAAATTACTAATAGAATAACACTGAATAGTGTTAAACTACATTAATAATAGTTGGGCAGCTATATTAACATATAACATAATTATGAAAACAGGAATTTAAGCAAATCTAGAGATCAATATTTAGAAGTCATACATTATTTAAAAGCATAAGTAGACAAAAACTAGCAATACAATGTTCCAGATAAAAAAATATTCTATTCAAAATAATGCTTAGATGAAAACAAAAGCACTGATTATAAAATTAATGTAGGTAGCGTTCCTAAATTTCTCATTGAAGATTGATCTAAGATTGAAGCTGGGAGGGAGGCAGATAGATAGATAGAAAGATGGCTTTTTTGATAATCCAATATTATGTTTGACCTCAGATACCAAATCTTCACAAACATGATCCTTACGACCCCCACCCTCACTTTCAATAAAAAAAAACCTCCTGCATAGAACTAGATATCCAAGAAAGCAAACCTAAGTTGCCCATGTGATATTGACGTTGATTGCCGTTAATACTCACTGAAAATTACTTTTCGAAGTTCCTATAAAATATGCAATATTTAGTTGAGTAATATTGAGACAGCAATCGACTCGAGAAAACTAAGGAAAAAAAATCTTCACCGCACATTGATTTTTTTTTTTTTAACTTACTATTTTAAGAATGCGTTTAAACATTATCCCACGTGAATAATGCAGCTGTGAATTGGACTAATTTCTTGTCAGTTTTCTTTAATTTAAAATTGTCTCTGTCATCTTATTGTTAATGTTAGCACATGGTTACTATTACTATTACTGACAAAGCCTTAAGTTCCTCCAGTCGTGCCAGTTAGTTTTTATCGAATAAAAGAAAAGCAGGCTACTTGAATTCTGTTTGTAGCTTATTGTATTGTAAGTTATGGTTTTGGAGTGAGCCCCTATTTATGGAAAATGAAATAAAAGTAATGGCATACAGATTATTCTTAACAATGCCAAACTTTTAGATGACAAAACACACATTACACAAAATTCGCCAATCGACTGCAAAAATGTAAAATCTGAAACGTAAGTAAAAGAAAAAAGTTCGCATAAATTTTATGCATCGCATTATTTCAAAGCTTTCATAAATTTTTCATTGATTGTAGATATCAACTGAGGCAAGGGCTTAATTCGGCTGTATTGCTGTTCTAAAGCACAAAAATAACAGTGACAACCAAAACTGTTTCTGTTTAATCAGACTCATAATTATCGTTAGTTGTATAATAGTCATAGTCATCAGAGTCGTAGTAAACATCTGATGGAGAGTTAAGTTCAGTGTAGTAATGAAATGTCCTCTCCCTTGTGCTGTTCATAATCATACTTCTCAGCAGACTTAGCGTGAGAGCATCTTCTCCAACAAGCACACTCTGCTCTGCATAGATCGAATTATCCTTACAGGTCAAGTCTATGGGGGTATTATCATATCGAAAAAGCAACTTGTCCTGAAGGACGGTAGGAAGAGGAATATTGCGAATTCTTTCCTCACGGCCTGCAGTCTCACCGAGGCTAGCTGACACAGCAACAAAGCTCAGCTGTATCAGTGACATTGGCTGTGACAGATGCTCCTCCATGAAGCTTACAGCCTCTGTCTTGGATAATGATTCAAGCTCATTCCTTAATCCAGGCAGCTGAGGCGAGCCTACAAGATCTGCTTTGGTTAAGAACCAGTTTTTCATTAAATACCTAGCAATCTCTAACCTGTTCAATATTAAAGCTGTTGCCAAAGGTGAGAGACTTTCTTTCACAGATTGTTTCAGAGTGCGTATCAAATTTTGGAACGGAAGAGAATCCACCGTGTTGAAGTTCACACAAACTGGGGCCACGCCATGCATGACCATCAGTTGTACCATTTGACGTTTATCAGACATGATCATTTTAAAAAGGGCTAGGCAGCAACGTTTAGGCACACTGGCCAAACCATTGTGTTTAATAAGTTCTTCTACACATGGCAGGATGTCGCCTGTGATTTGACTGCAGTCCAAAAGGATGCTAAGAGCTGTACAAGTATTTTCAGAAGAGTTGTTTACTACGTTTGGATCAGCTCCAAGCTCTAAAAGGATTTTAATAGCATTAAGATCACATTTCCTTGCCGCTAACATCAATGGTGTCAGTCCATCTGTTGTCTGTTTGTTGACCTGATCTTTATCATAAGCTAATAGTCGCAAGAGTTCTCCGTCGAGAGGCCTGGACCTCTGCATCACACGCAATAGGGATGTGCTGCCATGATCGTCTAAAGCAGCCATATTAGCTCCGTGTCTCTTCAACAAGCTGATCATAGCTGCTCTGCCCTCGTCTGCTGCTAACAGAAGAGGAGTAAGGCCATCAGAATTACGCACTTCCAATTCTGCCCCTGCCTTCAAGAGCAAAGGCATCGCTTCAAGACAGCTTTCAGCAATAGCCACGTGAATGGCTGTGTTTCCCACACAATTCGTTTTGTTAGGATCAGCACCAGCTTCAAGCATCAATTCCACGACCTCAGTGATGACATTCATTATTTCCCTGTGCTTAAGAGTCTCATACGTGAACGACATAATTCTATATCTACGGGAAAAGGCTGCCATGAGTGCGGTATTTCCCTCATCATCTCCCACTTCATTAACATCTGCCCCCTTTTCTAGAAGATACCGAACTATTTCTGGCTCTTTAATAGAAACCGCGCGAACTAAAGGAGATTCATTAGATACACTCCTATTGACATGCGCACCATTTTCTACAAGAAATGTCACCATTTCCATAAGTTTAGAATGGCTCAGATGTTTTAAAGCAAGCAGTAAAGCAACGCTACTATTGCCGCAGCAAACATTAACATCAGCACCTTGGTTTAATAAGAATTGGACGGTTTTTGTGCTGCCGCTCTGTACAGCTGGTTTCAACAGGCTCTGACTAAGCTTTTTAAAGTTACAATGAGATACCAGAAGGTCCAACCCCTCATGCCTGCCACTTTGCACAGCTTTCAAGGCCACTTTATCTAGGTGAGCTTCTGAAAACGTATGGTCTTGAAGCAAAATCTTAGCACATTCAATCTGGCTGTTTTCTAAAGCCATGGTTAGGGCTGAATCTCCAAAATAGTTTCTTCGATCACCGTTAGCGCCAGGCATGTAAGTGAGTAATAATTTCACAATATCTGTGAAGCCTTCCTTTGCAGCAATTTTGAGAGCTGGATGATCGAAGTTGTAAGAGTCAGGCCTGAAATCTTCGTAATTGCATAAGATTTCAACTAAATCATATACTCCAGCTTTCGTTGCATCAGTCAGACACGATCGCACTCGCAGTCCTGATCGTTTGTCTGGATGGGATCCACTATCTAACAGAATTTTGGCGATCTTCAATTTCTTATGGTCAGGTTTTTTCTTGTTTTTAGCATCAGAACACATAGACGTTACAAGCGCACTAAGAGTTTTTTCCCGTTGATCTTCATTGTCAAAGTTATATTTTGGCATATACTCTCTGTTCGTGCATATTGTACAGTCAAGAAGTATTTTGACAGCTTGGATATTACTTTCCAACATTGCTTTGGTAAGTGCACTGTGATAGTCATAACTGTTGTAATTCTTTTCCGTTTCATATTTTAAATATTCAAAAACCTCAGAAATGCCAAGATTCACAGCAATATCTTTAGCTGTCTGTCCTTTCTTGTTCGTTTTTGTCTCATCTAAGTTTGCAGACATAAGAATCCTGATCGCATCAATGTCCATTGCTTCAACAGCCTTCATCAGAGCCGTCATTCCCTCGGAATT
>BLXT01008609.1:3028111-3052097 GCA_019648995.1 Plakobranchus ocellatus | reverse complement strand
TTTATATTTCCTATGCAAGATCAGAGACGTTTGAAATGACTGCTTCAAAAGCTCTCTCAAACAACCAGCTGCACTACATAAGTTGCATTCTATTTTTAAAAAATAATACATTACCATTGAGAGTTTTTCGCTCTTCCATACAAATACATGTAGCCCATCATGATGCTTTTAAGCGCTTTTTGAATAGATCGACTTTTTTCTTGACCAAGCCGTGACCATTCTCACAGATCTAAGCAAATGGGTTTTTTTTTTTTGTTTGCTTTGTTCTTTTTCTTAGTCAAAAAACGGTTATGAATGTTTTTTCTTTATTTTTAAAGAGTTGTTGAAAAATTCCTTGAAGATGTTGTGGAAATAGTTAAAGAGGTATTGTTTTTGTAAGAGGAGAGTAAATCTTTGTGGGATTTTTTTTTATCTCAAGGTGTAAAATCAAATAGGTTATAGTAGTGCCTGACAACTGCTCTTTTAAAAACAGTTTGCTATGATGTTCTATAAAAAAAATTTTTTTTTAATTGCTCTTCTTTTAATGGTGCCAAGAAATAAAATTTAAAAAAAAAAACCGAGTTCAAAATATAACAGTGCCAATTTTTAAAATTTATCACATTCACATGACGCTACAATTTCACAAAAATTTTAATGGTAAATTTTAAGAAACATAAAAAAAATGAGCTTTTAACATTTTCTATCTTTTTACTTAGCTCCAGTAGCAACGTTAAATATCTTTATGAGTAAATTAATAGTAACCACACTGAATATGTTTAAATCAACTCCAAATAAATAACAAACAAAAAAAATGCTCATATTAATAATATGGTTTATTGAATTTGAAACAATTGTGACTTCATTGCTAAATCACAGAATCACCAGTTTGACAATTGTGTATGTGTCACGGAGGTCATGCCTTAAGGATAGAAGAAATATGATGGACTTAAATATTGCAAAGGCTTTAGACTTATCATATTGCCTTTTTTATTCCGTGCATCAAGGTATTTTTTGCAAAACTTTTAAAGAATTTCAACCCTCCTTTTTAGATACATGTATGTGCATTTTATAAATGCTTCAAAAAGACACAATATTCATAGTATGAATAAATGACACAAGGCAATTTGCTTCATTTTAACATTTAAATCAAGTTCCAATTATGAGTAAAGTCGGCTGTAAGGGTATTTAATAAATCAAATTTACTTCAAAACTAAAACTACTTATAATATACACTGTAACATTTGGTTGCTCAACATTTGAAATATGGTAACATCACATTATTTTTTTTTAATCCAATGTTTTCCACCAAAAATGATTAAAAAAAAATATCAAAGAAGTGACTAAGAAAGAGTGAGAGGATAATATTTCACACATGCCAAAGTAATGACATGGGAATAACATAAGTACAAATAAAGAGTGTTAACAAATGCAAAATAATATTTGGCAATCTCAGGAGACAAAGTGAAATAAAAATAAATACTGATCACAGAGACAGAAAAGTTTAGCAAAAAAAGGATTTACATCCAAGAGCAATATTAGAACTCATCATATTATGGATATACTTTATCTCTGCACATATAAGCCCCTTCAAGAAGATTCAAAACATATACACTTTTATAGAGGTGCTTAATATATATGAAAGTTTCTAATTGAAGAATATAGTTTGCAGAAATAGGTATGAATTTTGGCCAAATGGGATTTCACTTGGCTTGTACTCTGAGATAACTGATTCCTATTGTTAAAAAGAAAGTCACCTCAATCTTTATAATTAAAAAATATACATCTATTTTCTCCATCTTTTTTTATTTTTGTAAAATTTGACAGTTGAAACATGAAAAAAAAAAAGTTTGCTCACCAACTAGTAATATGTGTACATTTTGGAATTATAAAAAATTATAACACAGATTCCTGTTCAAACTCAAACACAAAGTCCTATATTTTCATATTTTTGAGTGTCAAAAAAGTTAAAGGAATGTTTAAAAAAAAAGAAAAAAAAAGAAAGCACTTCTCAGATGACAGGACTTTGTCTTGTAAAGCAGTCGATGATGCTGCCTTTTCCATTTTTAAGTCAGTAAATATTAAAGCATTAGTATGTATGGTAAACAACATAGCATCAAAATCAACTATCTGCCACTGTGGTTTCCATCGAAAAGAAATGAACAGATAAAAATGCCTTTCAATACTTGTGTACATTTAGTCCAACTATAGTAGCAGTTGGTATAATGATGACAACAATATGAATGCTTTAAAACAAGATGATTACATTTTCATAGCAAAGCACCAATTATACATCTGCACCCTGTGGAGGACTATAGAGGACTGAAACAATTTTGCAGGTATCAACTAGTACAGAAATAATGTCTATATACGACACACTCACAAATTGATTGATTTTTTTTTTGGTGTGTGTGTGTGTTAGAGAGAGAGAGAGAGAGAGAAATAATAAAAATTATAGCTTGTAACCTGGTGACTGTAAATTATTTTTCATAATTTCTTTATACTGAGGAAGCTTAGGGCCAATCAATTTTATGTATACTCTGTGCTGTTTGACTTTATTGATACATGTTTGAAGTTAGTGTTGTATCCTTTAACTATAGTAGCTTTAGTTACTACTAAATTTCTATAACTTAAAGCCCTTTTCTTGGAGCTGCTGAATATTTTAGGCTATCAATACCAGGTTGTTTCACATAACACTATTATAACTCTCATTTGTTGACAATGGCATTATAAATTTTACTGCTGGCTGAAACTCCCTTGGCTTTAGAATGGATGTTTGAGCTGTGCCCTTTATTCTACTTGCTAGCATAACAATTACTGTCGCTGAGCACTATTTTCTTTTCAGTTGTAGTAAGATATGCAACACAATCATATTCAATACTTACAACTTTTTTTTTTTTTAAATTAAAAAATATTTTGTGAGACTGGTGATATTACAGACCTGTAGTTTAAAAAAAAAAAAAAAAGAAAAAGAAAAGTTATAAGATGTGATTTGTTGACACCAGCACAGGTTTCTTACAACTCTGCTCCTGCTCACATTAGATTTAAGCATATAACCTTAAATTTCCTTGTTTCTGTTTTATTACGATTCTTGTTGATGTCACTGCAAAGCTCGGGGGTCTCCTTGGATGCAAAATAAATACATATGAAAAATCAAGCAATGTTTGAACACTGCGTATCATTTAAAGGATAATCAATAATATATTAAATTGCTATTCTGATTTGATTTTGCATCATGCATTAAATGATGCCATAGGCTATACAGATGTATGACAAGCAATTCTTTCTCTTGCATTAATTATAAAAGTAGTTTAGAGGCCAGCCTCAAACAGTATTAAACATGAGCTAAATTTGTACATCTTGTCTGATTACACAGTAACGAATTGGATGTCATTTGTAACATATATCGATTCTTTATTGAGAACACATACTGGCAATGGCGAAATGCTCGCACACTACTTAAAAAAGTCAGAGGAGAATGAACATTTTAGTTAACAGCAGTAATATATGTCTTACGATAAATCAGAACAAGTGGAATCCGTATTTGGAGCATTCTGAATTGTTAGAACAGCCTGAAAATTGTTTTCCTAAGCTATACAATGGTGAAACTGTACAGAGCTATGTTGGTTCTGAGTCAAGTATGGGAATCTTTGCTTTTCGAAAGAAAAAAAGTGTATAGTAAACCAAAAAAGGACTTCAACTTCATTTGTCTAAAACACTTTATCAATGATATCTGACCCATTTGAACTGGTCGTGAGACACCTATTATCAATAGCATATTTTGTCTTCAACAAGAAAAATAAAAGGAGGTTATCAAAATTCAAATGTAAATGTGTAACAACAAGTTAACTATTTACAAATTAAAAATCAAGCAAACAAAAACGCACATATAGATAAGCTACAGAGTACAATAATAAATTTTGGCTAAAAGCAAATGAAAGACAAGCTAGAGTAAAATAAAATTTATGATTGCCACACAAACATTTAAAAAATCAACCATTTTTATAAAAGAAGATTAAAAGAATCAGTCTTTCCTCAATATATAAAGAAGAACAAAATGTAGTGTATGATACATTTTATGCTTACAGGAAAAATCATCTAAAAAGCCAATTAAAGTGAGCATTTAACAAATTAAAAAGATTAATCACAAGGCTCAAATTTACTTCTTACATTTTTATATGTAGATGATAAAATTAAACAAAAAAAAAAAAATTTAGAAAAATAATCCCCTTTACTTGATCTTTCATTTAACTCACTTGTGACCAACACATTTTCCTCTTGTTATTCCCTCCGGACTGAGGTTTTTTGGCCTTTTTTTTTAAAAAATTGTTAGAAAAAAAGTAATACAGCGATCATTCTAAAAATTTAGATACATAAAATTTATCTTTAGATCTGTTAGTTGCAGCACTTTTTATTCAGCTATCTAGATAAGTTGATTTTTTCATGTTTTTAACAAAAAGGGTAAAAATTTGATTTTTTTCGGAAAATATTCTGAAGCCGATGAAAGATGCAGCAAACAGGTAATAACACACAAAAGTAAGCCAAGATGCTTTTGACTTCTATGGATAAATATTTAGATCTAGATATCTAGACTGAAAATCATCTGGTTGTGCTCGTTTTTTTGTTTGGGTCTTGATGTAGTGTTGCTACTACTAGATCTAGTACTCTGAGGGTTTCTTAGAGCTACACTATATCTGGATCTAGATCTAGGTCATCATTGGGATCATTATGACTTTCTACCGGCAAAAACTCTACATCATTATTAGAAAATTCTTCTCCAGATCCGTCTGCCTGAAAAAAAAAAAAACAGACCTGGTCTATTCAAGGCCATAATTGCATTAGACTTAGATCCAAATCTCCATCTACCTCACAGATTTCACTAATTCTGGACTGACATTCTGTTATGCAACATGCGTTCTAAATTATTTTATGAAAAAAAAATGAATTCTGAAAAGGCAAAAGTGCGCTTCAGAATACTGATGAAGAAATGGTTCAGGAACAAATATGTTGAGGCTGCGAGTTGTTTAAATCGTTATTATAGATGTAATAGAGCAATAAAGGTAAAAAACGCAAGGGTTGCGGGCGCCGTCACCAGGGAATTTTTGGGTTGCCCGCAACATGTGTGGGCTGCATCGCAAGTGAGTTAAATTCAATAACAAAATATAAATGTGGAGTTATTTTACTTTTCAGTACTAAAAAAATGTATCTGCAAAACTGTATGAAAACATACCACCTCACATTAAATCAAGAAAGAATGAATTCAAATAATTAAAAAGAAAAAAACACATGGTAACATTCCATGATATTTGGAAACAAATTTGAAAAGTGAGTTCTGAAAATTTTCTGCAAAACAAAAAAACCTTCAAAACCAATCTTCTAAAGTTACTCTAGATCAATTAGAGCTTGCAAAATCATAGGGTGTAGGTGTCAACAAAAGTTTTTCACTTTTTTTTTTTTTGCACTGCAAAAATTATCTGAACTGAACTCTACATCTGCAACTTGCAGTTATAGAAACTGAAGCAAACAGCATAGAACATGATTGTTATTACCCATTACTTACATAATACTTTGATTCAGAATGAAACAGATATCTTGCAATCATTTTAAACACATGAAAAGCAAAGTCAACTAAAACGAATAGTCATTTGATCCCCCTTAAAACTCTCTCAATTTTATAGGTCTAAAATCTTTGCGAAAAAAATGCAATGAAATTTACTGGGCAATGAAACTTTTGTAGTTTTTAAACTTCTTAAATTGCCTACGGATTTCATGAATAAAATCACTGGGTTGCACCACAATAGAAATCTCTCGACCAACAGCACAAAGCCTATGCTCGATCTGTAAATTGAGAAAGAGAACAACGTTTTAATTCATTTATGAAAAACAGAAAAAAAAGGTAATTTTTTTTAAAGATTCAAAACACACTTAACACTTAAATATTGAGTTTCTTAACTCATTATATACATTTTCAAATGAATAAAAGACATACTGTTACATTGAGACAAGTAAAACTTTTGTTTTTTGCTTTGGTCAAAACTGATCTTAACCACCTGAATTTTCATAATTTTCAAAGGATAAAAATAAATAAAGTTATAGGTTTAAAATTAAAAAACATAAGCACAAAAAAAAAGAAAAAAAAAAAAACAACATGGGAAATGCTCAAACAAAAATTAATGTGAAATGTGTGGCAACTTCCTACCTCATTCTCTTTATAAAAGAGACTGACTGGCCTATTGTTAATCTCTGTAATGAACCAGTTACATCTTAGCTCACTGACCACACCTGTGGCATAAGGACTTAGACCATGTTGAGCGGCCAGGCCATTGGGATCAACATAAACAATCTAAAAGGAAAGGTAAAATAGAAGATAATCATATCAGTACATTCATAAAAAGAAGAATATAGTTTTCGACATTTAAATATATTCTTAAAATAGGATAACATATGTGTGTAGGCCTAGGAAAATCGTGGCATTGCCAGAAATTTTGTTCGTAAAAGTTACTTTTTAATTCTAGAAAACTTTTCCTCACTATTAAGCATTCAATTTTTCTTAAAATACGTCTATTTGTTACTGAGTTACAGCCTTTCAAAGACATGGAGTCACAACAATAAATGAGGGTTCTCGAACCAATCTGTAACAACAATCCTAAAATTATCTGAATTGAGTTCAGAGCCAATCAAGACGATGTCTTTAAAATTTCTCTAATTCAACCCATCTATTATGGAACTGCCAATGTCATTCTAAATCTACCCTCAGACAATGACTTATCAGTACTTGACTCTCATGAATTTGACTTAATCTACAAAAACAAGATTAAAAAAGTAATGGCCAAAAAAAAATCCTTTATAAAATTTAAACAAACCTCTCCAGTTCCACCCTCTCTCTTTATTCCCAAAGACTGGCCCTCAGCATCTCTCCTGATAGCAAACACTTTTGCAAATGGCATCCGGTGAAGCATGACAGTGATTTTGGGGCTTGTAGCTCCTCTAAGAAGCTTCTGGGCTATATCCACACTAGAAACTTTCACTCCATTTACACTGATGAGTTGATCTCCAATATGGAGCTTCCCATGCAGGCTAGGAAAGTCACGCTGGTTCCATCCCACAATACTGTAAAATAGAAGTAGGACATATCTAAAATTTCTATGAATTTTCTTTCCTAATATTTTTTTCTTTATGCACAGCTTTCTTCATCATTCTTTCCCAAGAATCTGTTCCACTCTTCTTTTTATTTTAAGACATTAACTTCAACCTGTCTTAAATATTTATCTTTGAATCTTAGCTTCATAAACATCGATTACCAGGGGTAGAAAATTATTATCTATATATATTCATAAAAAGGTAAGAAATCATGCAAAAGATATAAAGGGTGCCTGACAGTTTTTTTTTTTTTGAACATTTACATTTATTTAATTACTTGTCAAAAGAAAAATATACATGACTGTTTCTTCAAAGAATCTATGATACACTTTATAACCTGATGTTTGGATAAACTCTAAAAGAAAGAAAAAGGATTCTTTGAATAGAGTTATTTCTCTTTAATCTTTTTCAAGACTTTCGCAAGACGACAAGAAAGAGATTTTAAGCTGTTTTTACAATGTTTGCTAAAAGATGTGGTGACATCAGCTAGATTTAAAAAAAAACAAAAAAAAATCTGAGATCTGTTGATGGTTTATGCAGAATAAGAATCAATTTTCTGATCTTTGCAGAGTTTGTTTATTATAAATATGCGATTTTGGAAGAGTTAAATTTTTTTTTAATACACATGCCTAGCGACTCCAAAATAAAATAAAAAATTTCTCAACATTAATTTGTAACACAATAAATTTTACCTCTGCTTATTATAACCTATATGAACATCAAAACTCTTCTCATATAGGAGAAGAGTTATTTATATTTTTTTCTTTGGTTTTACTGTTCATTTTCTTTCTTTTCTTTCTTTCTTTTTTTTTTTTTTTAAAGAGAGAGGAGAAAAAAATTGATGGGCTTTTTATTGAGGGGAACGTTTTCATCTTTATGGGTGTTGAACGATTTTTTAGACCTTGCTTGAGGGATCTTGAGTAACTTTGATTCTAGGTTTTGTCTAAAACTGGCTCAGTTTAAGAGGCAAGAAACTGACCAATTTGTGAATGAAACACCAGAAACTGTGTAGATTTTTCTGTAGTACTGGTCTGCTCTCTCTCTCTCTCTCTCTTCCCCCCCCCCCTCTCATTACATCGACCAATTCAGCATAATTGCGAAGATTTTGGGTCTTGTGGTCAGAAGGGATAGAGTGTGAAAGGGACAGGCAGAGAGATGTACATTTGAACAGTGCTTCACAGTGTTAGGCAAACCTTGTCCATCTTAGATAGGCATTTGCACTCGATACTTATCTGGTTCTGGTGCTTTACTTCTTGTCTCTTGGGACAGAGCACAGGAGAGGCCAGCAGAAAAGGGTTAATTTTTTGTAATGAGGCAACTGCAAGCTTGTTTCTTCAAAAGGTGATCAATGTGACTCCAGTCTAAATCTAATGATGACTGATTTATTGGGAATATACATGCACATTGCAGGGGGAGGGGTTAGGCAGCAAAGTTAGAGATTGTGTACAACCTCCAATTATCGACATTGTCTATCGTATGTTATAATTCTAATGATGTAAGACTTTCAGTGGAGTGTACAACCTCCAATTATTGACATTGTCTATCGCATGTTACGATTCTAATGATGTAAGACTTTCTGTGGAGTGACAAGTGTGATTTAATGATAGTTTGCTACTTTTCTTATCTGGGCTAGGATAAGCTAAAGTTTAGTCAACTGAAATGCTGGGGTCCATGTGACAAGTCCATGGAGCAATGTTTCCAAATGAATGAAGCCTCTGTACATTTTTTAAAAGCAAATCGTTTTAGGCTAAAAAGCGTGTTGGTTCAATTTGACTGGCAAAGTCAGTAAAAAAAGATAAGGCCTACTTACACACATTGGCAAATTGAGTTCCACAAATCAACATTTTAAACAATCATTTTGATTTCTGGTACAGCTCGTACTTTTGATTCATTTTCCGTTGATAAAAATTTCGCTTTTTTCACTTGCATCTCTGTGGAACTTTTTTTTTTCTTTAGCCGCAGCTTCAAAATCCTGACTATGCATAGATCCGCAATTTCGCTGATGAATCCCAGTCCTGCTTATCAATCCCAGAATATTTAAAGTATGATAGAAGGAGAAATTGTTTGACAAGTTGGTGTGAATTGTGTGAAAGGGTTTGACAAACAAGAAGTGATAAAGACACAAAGAAGGAATTGGCGTAAGAAAACAGAGAAGTTTGATAAATTTGTGAGTTTGAGGAGTTCATGTTCAGCCTTATCTTGTTCAGCTGTGTACTTAAACTTAACAGCTATCTCTATAAAAAAAAAAACAGCAGAGAAATACACTGACAAATTGTATAATTGCCTAACCAGAAACTCACCAAGGAAGTCCATTCCAGTCTACAAGAGCCAAACCATGTCCAGACTTCTGTGTTAATGTCAGTGTGAGGCTCGGCATTGATATTTCTGACTGCAAGATCTCAGCCTGAGTCTGCTTAAGGGAAACAACGGTGTGCAAACTATGGGCTCGGTCTAACAGCATCTTGCGGGAAAGACCAGACGGACCATTTGCACCTTCAGATGAAATATTATGAAAAGAATTTCTTTAAAAAAAATCATTGAGTTTTTACAATTGTGTTATCAAATACATGTATATTACACTGACAATCAAAAAGTGCATTTAAGCAGAATATTGTTAATGGATAAGGTAATGATATGACTAAACAATCAGAATGCATTAATGAAAAAAAAAAGGCAGAGAGAAAGACTTCATAATTGTAATTCACGTAAAAAAAAATATTATATAAGCCAAAGAAACAATATCTTCTCTTTCTTTTTGATTTTTGATTCCTTACTGAGCAAGCTGATCACTTTGAGAAACTCAGCTACTCACCTATAGTCTACAATGAAAAGCTTCAATAGATTTCAGGAATATTTATGCTGATTGTAATCATGCACACTGCTCCTCCAAATTATAAACAAAAAGGAATTCCTATGCCTCAAAATAAAAGATACAGATACATGCTTATGAACAGACCATATGCATCCCTGTGAATTATGGTTTTGGTCAAAATAATTCTTGAGAGGAGCTACAAGATAATAAAAATTGAGGCCTAAGGACAGTAATACATGTTTGCGATAAGATGCTATGCATTCCTGTGAATTATGGCTTTTGATAAAGTAATCTTGACACTAATACAACATCATCATGAAAAACATGGGCTTTGATCAGAACTTGAGATGACTGGTCACTATCTTGGAGGCACATGTAGTTTAAATTGGCAGCTGCTAAAATTTAGGTGAATCTTCTAAGCACACTAATCATTCATTATTCGCAAGCTCTTGCTGGTGAAAATTAATGATATGAATTTACAATTTGGAAAAAAAAGAGTGTCAGGAAAGGGCACACTCATACCAAAGATAATAGAGCTTATGACAAGATTGGACAGCCAGACAATTTTTGCATTACACCAGTCTTTGAGCGCCCCTTCCAGCACACAGTACAATGGCTAAGTGATGCTGTGTAAACATAGCGACAATTGGTGAGAGCTTTGTACTAGTTAGTTTTTATTGCATTATTTGCCGTGGGCTTGGCTTTAGTTTTCAGTTAAAACTGCTTGAGTTTTGAAGGGAAACCCTGATACTTGATTGAATAAAGAAAACATTAAAACATTTTCTTTATTTTCTTTTTCTTTCGTCCATTTAATTTTTCCTCCATCTCTCTTTATCATAAACTTTTTGCAATTCAACTGGTAAATCTCTCTCTCTCTTTCTCTCACACATACAGTTTTACTCTCGCTCATTCACACACACATACACAATGTACACACACACATTCTCACTCAATTCAAAAGCTTCTGTTTCAAAAATGGCATTTAAAGTTAAGGCAAATCCCAGTTTCAAATAAATTGTTTTACAACTATGAGTCTTGTTATTTCTACATACATGTAAATGGCATTTTCCTTGCCTTTACTCATCCACTGCCATTGATACTAGTTTTGTTTCTGGCCTCTCCCCCAACAAGTCAATTAGTTGCTTGTTGCATGCTTTCTCGATTGTTCTATTCAATATTGAATTTTAGTTCTTGTTTTGTTTTCTTATTTGTTTTACTAAAGAACTTGTTTTGTCTGTCCTCTCTGGTTGTAGCGAAATTGTCAGAGTTGAAAAAGAGCCTAATATTTTCCACTTGTGAGAAACATCTTTTACAGAAACAAAGCAAAAGAAAAAAGGGGAAAAGGTGTATGGATTATTGAAATATTCTGAAATTGAACCTTTCAACGAATACCCATAACAATATTTACTCCATCATCGTTATAAAAGCCAACTCAGAACTATAAAATTAAAAGACAAAGCTTGATACAGCAAAATCCTGACCCTCAATATTTCCTTATCACTACCGGCTGATTGTTCTGTTTGGAGTATAGGCCTATGCACTGGCAGGGGGTGGGGCTTATTGGTGCAGCCAGCACAGCAGGCAACACTTTTTTTTACAAAGATGAAGAGAAGACAGCCAGCACAGCAGGCAACACTTTTTTTTACAAAGGTGAAGAGAAGACTGTCCAATCTTATTGTAAGCTCTATTATCTTTGTTAACACGAAAAATCCTGTTAAATCCTGACTAAAATAAAGGAAACAAAAAACAATGTTAGGTGCTTTGACAGATATGCCTCTTTTACTTTACTTGAATCTGATTTAAAATGAAACATTATGTAACATAGGTGTGGCCGCACAGGAAAATCCTTCACATGGGTTAAGATAATACAAAAATTGAGATAGGCACAGTTTTGGATTAAACAAATATTCCTGAACATATTGCCCTTTATTTGAAGGCCTATCTTATGTAATAAAAAATTATAGTAATTTAAAATCATCCAGTTTAGGAAACATAGTTTTGTGAAAACAGCTCTTAAAGTTTTAAATTGTTTTCAGCTGAGAGAATAGATGGTCAAATTGGTTTTACAGACAAATGGCGCATACACACACACACACACACAAACACACACACCATGCTACTGTTTATTCTAATCCACAAATAAGAATCTAAAGAAATATCTCTTAGTGAAAATGAATTTTTAATTAAAAAATTTAACATTTGGGGCTCATCTTATGTCATTGCTCATCACTAACACCTTATTATTACACCTCGACCACATCCTTGTCTAGTTCTTAAATTAATCTACAACAGTAACTTATCTCAAGATCTTGATCTAGATTAGATATTTAAATTCAAGCACTAGTTGTACGATGCAAACCAACGATCTTAAGTTAGATCTAGCTTCTAAACACCAATTACAAATGACAACAGAGACATAGGGCAGAGAGAGAGAAGATGAGACAGAATGAAAGAAAAAGGGATATACTAGCAGTCATGCATGGATTTATATTAAAGTATTAACACAGAGTGATTTCTTCATCACTGTTGCTTTACTCATCATCTGTGGCATGTCTTTGATCAAAGTAATCTCTGATGAGATCATCATAGGCCTCAGAATCAACTGGGTTTAGGTTCAAAAGCTTGCAATGTTCGAGCCATTCATTGAGGTTGTAATTATTGTGTGTCGGTCAAGCTTTGATCGAAAGGTGAAGGGTTGACCATTGAAAACATTATTTTTAATTGTAATAAACTTTTTAAAAGGGAAACACTCAATAACATACAAAAATCTCAAAGTTTCCAAGAGTTTTATCGCACAAGAAACGTAAAATTGTACACTAAATTGCGCATCAGATTGTGGCATGTTATAAGCATACCTGCCTTGTTGGGATCATCCAATTTAGTAAACCAAGAGGCAAAAATTCGTAATTTAGACCCAAAATTGGTCATAGTAAAAATGCACCCTTGCTGATACTATTGAATTTCTTGTTTTCTTTTTTCCACATGAGCAGCTCATGTTAGCACTAATACTTCCCTCTTCACTTGTGATCTCTTAATGAAAATGTACAACTATAATACATCTAGTCTTTACATTTAGTAGGATGATCACCACTCTAAGTGATGCTCAGGGTACAAGCTCTCTTCAAGGGTTCTAGGAACTCTGGCCTATTCACTGAACAGAACACAGACTTGCTGTGCTNNNAATAGAAGCGACAAAGGACAGGAAAAAGTGGAGGACCATGATCGCCAACGCTGTAAAGCAAGGCACCTGATGATGATGAGGAAGATATGTATAAATCGGCGGATGTATAAAGTTATCTCCATGAATCAGCTGTGCACTTGATTAATTTGTATTCATGCGCACTAGTTAGAATTTAACAGCTAAGAAATTGCCCTTTCGTTAAGTGTTAATGTATAGTACTTCTACGTTTGATGTATAGTAGATCTAGCAATGGCAATGCCTATCAGACATTATGTTTTGAAATGGCCTTTGGCTTTTTTGTTTTTTGTTGCCACAAACATGTCAAAGTGACTTACAATAAATGTATGATACAATAGGTATTAGGCTACAAAAATTAATAAAACTTGGTGGAGTATGAAGATGAATAAATGGAGATGTTGAAGCTAAAATTTTCATATAGGCCATGAACTTGGTAATTAACTTTGAATGGCTCTAGTTCAATACAAGCCTGGGTGACACATAATAGGTTTTCCTGTGCACCCAAAAATATTATAATATGAACTCTGGAGCTGTTTGCCTTGATGTTTGATTTTCTAATCATGAATCATAACCTGCTAGTAAATGGATTCTGCTCAGCCTAAATAGTTTTTTTGAATGGCTCTTTTTTAAAGCATGACAGAGGCATTTTATTTGTACTTTTCAAATCAGCAAGACTGGATCTCTATCAAAGTAACAATGTAATCTTGTGTTCCAATACAAGCCACCGTCTCATGGTAAATTGATTCCTTTGCAAAGATGGCTTCGATAAGAATTTAACAAGACAAATCATATCACCATTGTTCTGAAACAAGTTCATGTACTTGAAATTAAATCTTGCCTTATTTTATTCATTGGCCAGTTAAATACATCCAAGCATATGTAAATAGTGCTTTCATCGTAAGTGTTAGAAAGACAGTATTTGTAAGCTTAACAAAACATCCACATGTTTCCTTACCAGCTTCATATCCATTATCTGATTCCACCGCAGTGGGAACTGCCGATGTTTGCTGTTTTGTAATGTCTGAGCTGGCATGGTTCGTAAGTTGGGGCCTTTTGATAAAAAAGCTTTGAGCTGTGCGGGAGGGCAAGGCTGGTGGTGTATCAAAATCAGCCTCCTCTTTGTTATGATTTGTTGATTGGCTGCAAAGAGGACCTTTCCGGCGAGGAGGCATAGGTGGAATTTCCAAGTCATATGAATCATTAAAGGCATTGGCATATCCTACACTATGAGACTTTACACTCAAATAATTTCTTCTTGGCAAAGGCAGAGGCGGTGCATTCTGATCTTGGCTTTGGGAAATAATGTCAGAGGCTGGATGGAACTGATTTGAACCAGCTTCTATTTTTTTATGAGATTTTGGACTTTCAGGAAGCGAATCATAGCGAGGTGGAAGAGGTGGAATAAAAGAGGAGGGAAGTAAACAACTAGCTGAGGCTGACACATCACAAATCAGGCCGTAACAATTCTCATTTTCGTCTCTCAGGCTCTTCTGTTTGTCATCCTTAAAATCTTGATGATCACAACTATCCCTCTCAGGTCCATTTAAAGTTGTTGCTCCTTCAACTTCAGACTTGTATTCTCCCGAGCTGCCAGAAATCATATCTTCATCAAAAGGTTGCTGTAATGCATTGTCCTCTAAGCATTCTTGTTTTGTCAGAACATGCCGAGGCAGCGGAATTGGCTTCATTAAATGATCCTCAAGAGCATCAGCAGATTTAAAGGCCATTGAAGGAACTTGTGCATAACTTGCATTTAAGTCACCTGTTGGAAGGGCAGAAGCCCCACTGTGAAATGGAAGGAGGGAGTATTCATTTTCTTGAATGTCTGTTGCTGGCTTACCAAAATCAAACTCAAGAGGTTGCTCAGAATCAGAACAGAGAGAGACAGATGATATGCTAGAGGATGGAGTCTTGATATGATGAGAAAAAATTTCATCTTCATCAAGATCTAGTTTTGAAGAGTCAGGCTGAATCTGAAGAGCTGGTATACTTTTAATAGAGATGTCTTGATCAGACATTTTGATCTCTGAGACTCCTGTAGCTGCATCAGATTTATTCCTTGTCACATATGGTGGATTCATTAAGATATCAGAAGACTGCGTAAATGGATTCAAATCCTCTGTTCGTTTTTTGCTCAGTTGAGCAATGACCTCTGGGGGAACAAAATCACTATCAGTACTACTTTCAGTATTTTGCTGAACAGGTGTTTTCAATGTCTCTGTGGAAGCATATGCGGGACTAGGAGATGCTGTGCCAGATTTAGCTGGTACATGACGATTTGGGAGGGGAGGTGGTAAAACATCTGTGTCTGCATTGCTGGCAAGTGCCTGTTTAACTGACTGACGAGGCCTCACAGGTGGAGAAGAACCATTGCTTGCAGAATGGTTTGAGTTACTTTCTTTCAATGTCAATGACCTTACAGCAGCTCTTGGTTTTGGATTCATGGCACTTGCTCCTTCTACAAGACTTGTAGTATATTCATTTTCCCTTAATGATCGCCTATCGACAGTATGGTTGCCTCTGTGTTCTTCCTGTTCACCAATATCAGAAGCAGCTGGAGTTGCAGCAGAGGTTGAAGGGGTTTCTCTATTTGCTGCTCGCATCAATACTTCTGACTCCCTCTCTTCTAATACTTCTTTGCTTACCTTTGGTTTTCGCACCACTGCAGGACATACAGAATACACATGTTCTGCAGTCTCTTTCTGTAGATATTAGAAATAATATGAATATATTATGGTTGAGAAAAAAAGTGCACCAAAAATGCGCATACATGCATAAAGAAGCACAAATTTAAAAAAAGATATTTCCTTGTTAGGACACAACCGAAATTGAAAAAAAAACCAACCTGAAAGAAGAATTTTACTTTAAGCAGTTGAAAATAAAAGAAAACAATTTGTATGAAGTAAAACAAGTTTATTCATGCCCTTTTTTTCCCTTTTATTCCGTATATGTTCACACTTTTTAAACCCTGATAAAATTTGCAACCAGATTTTTCATGAGTCACAAAAAGTGTACTGATTTCCTTATTTTTCTTTCTATCTACACCTTTTGCAAAAGTGTATCATTATATAAAAAAAAAATATTGTATGTCTTGCCAAAAGGAGATTAGTTAGTTATAATAAGAATCCAGTCCCTCTATACTGGCTATCGGCCTGAAAAGCTTTTACTACAAGCAAGAATTTTATAATTTAAAATGTGTAATGTCAACTATGAATGAGAAGCTCTTCAAAAAAAAAAAAACAGCAATAAAAAAATAGGAATAGAAATCATTCCTTCTACACGTCAACAATCACAGATACTTTAAATAGTGTCAACTTTTCCAAAACTCTCACAAAGATTACAAGAGAATTTGATATGAAAATTTGATGAATATAAGAATTTTAGTAATATTTATTACACTTTCTTGATGCAATACATATAATTTCGTGGTATCACTACACAAGTATTTACAGTGTCACTAAAATTGTTCCATTTAATAGGCACTCGTGCCGCTTTCTTGTTTGTACTGAAATAGTTGCGCCCCTTTATCCCAAAAAAGGGAGACCTGTTTACGGCTCTACTCATTTTCATTACCAGTACATGTATGCGCCTTTGTTCCCAGTGCAGGCCAGCTTTTATGCTTCTACAAATTACATCTAGATTGTTACTTAAATTCATACATTTTAAAAAGTTTTTAAATCTATTGATTTTTCAAAAGAATGAGTGTTATGTTCTCAGATAAGATAAACTTTTTCATCAAAATCATAATATTGTCTTTGTCATAGTTACTCATCACTCCCCCTAGTTTAGATCTAGCCCTTTTGACTTACATCTAGTCTTTGAGAATATTAGACCTAGACCATATCTAGATATCACAGGGTTTTTTTGTTTATTAGTGCTGCTGCTGCTGCTGCTGCTACTTCTACTACTACTACTACAACTACTCCAACACTTCTAAAACACCTGGGTAAAAAATTCATTCATCGTAATAACTGTAGAGACAATCCATTTTGCAGCTTCTTCACTCCTCCACCTCTCCAATCAATAACTGCACATAATTTTAAGAACTTGAAAAACAAGCTGAAAATGCAACTGTTCCAGAAAATAAAGCTCTAGCAGTAAACTTGTTTTTAAAAGGCCAGTTTTAAATAAGCCTATGAATAAAAATGAGGCCTGAGAAAAAAATTTAATTAAAATGTTGCAATGTAGACCTAGAAGAGATTTTGCTTTCAATCTTGTTATCTTGTTTCTAAAATGTTATTAAAAATACATAAACACTGATTTTTCTTAATTGGATATAGGATCAAAGTGGAGATTTAGATTTTAATAACCTATTAAAATAGCCTATTAAAAAATATATTAGTTTTTTAAAAATCGGATATAGGACAAATGTCAGTAAAACTAAAAGTAAAGTGGGTCCCAGATTAGTCCAAGCAGCGGAGAAACAGGAGTAGGGTCCTGATCGTTCTTGGCATATGGCATTATGAGGTACTTTGCCATTGCTTTCCTCGCCACACTTAATTTAGCCGGGTCTTAAGAGACCTAGCTACCCATTTAGTGCTGGGTGGACAACATAGCATATTTTCATCCCTTTCTGTAACTCTTTTTATACAGGTCTCATTTTACAATACAAAATTTCTGATTGTTTCCTCCCTATGAAAATCAAAACAGATTATTCTCCTCTTTGCAACATATTAGCATCATCGTTTCCCATAGAACCCCGAGTCGCTCTTTTGGGAAGCTAATTCAAGGGAGTTAATAAGGCTGCACCAATACCTATTAAGAAAAAAGCATTTGAAGAGTAGAGTACATAAAGCTATTTTGCCTTTGAATCATGACATTTTGTTTTTTATAGCAAAAGCCAAATATTAAATGGTGAGAAATGGTATTCCAAGAAAATTATATAGTAAAAATTTTTTTTTTTAATTTTACTTGCATTTAACATGAAGTCAAGGATGACTGATTTTATACCTCAATCCTTGCAGTGTGCTGAACTAGAATATTTAGAAGCAAGGTAGGAAATCTGACGTTCCTTAGACTGATATATTTTGTGTATATCTGTGAGCTCAACTTATATGTGATGAAACAAAACTTTACCCATTACAGTACAAAGAACATTTTTTGGGGGGAAAGATATACAAGTACATGCATATTATTTTATAGAGCTAGTTTTATAAGGTTTAAAAGGTGAAACAAAGTAAGAGCAAAAAGATATTACTTTAGAGAGTCTACATTCTGTTTCTCTGACAAGGGACTAAAAAACGTATTCAAGAAAATAACAGAGTAAAATACCTCAACTTTATAACTAAATATCTTGTGAACCGTTTGTGGAAGTGCCATATACGTGTTTAGTATCTTTGAAAAAATGTAATAAACATCATCTTAAAACTCAAAGTGATTGTGATGTTTAAGTTTTAAAAAAAGCTATTGGCTCTTTTAAACCTATAGAAATATTAAATCCTATGCAATTCTTTGGAATTCAGCAGCCAAGATTTTAAATTATCTTGAAATCTTATCGGATGAAATCTGTTCTTTAGATTTTTCAATTGATATATATATCAAAGTCTGTTGGTGCATTCAGATAATAACCAACACAAACTAGACCTGGTCACGATCAAACTAAAAATAGAAACATCTGATCAATACATTTACTTGCTTGTTCCTTCAACTTAAATTTGCTGCTGGTGAAACCTAGACCAAGACTTGATCTTCACACTCCATTTTTAAGTTAAAGTTGCTAATGCTTCTATAGGCAAAGAGAAAAGACCAAAAGTTTGCAGCTGTAATGTCGCCACAGGATGTGCAACTTTCTACAGGGCTTTGTGCCCTTCTATCTATATTCTTTTAAGCTGCCTACGATACTAAAAATGATTTCAAACTCAAAGTGTGAATTATGATTCCAATTTCTTTTTTGTAATTATGCACAAAAGTGGCAGTTATAAAACAGTTGAAGATAAGAATACTTTTGGAATAAAAAAAAATATATGTGATTGCATACTTTGCTTTCAATTACTCATACACCAAATGCATTTATTTTTTTTTACCTTTATAATACCAAGATCAACTAGGCAAGATTCTGTGGTCGATACCCAATCAAGCATTTGAGTTCTGAAAAAAAAAATTTAGATTTTTTTAAAAAATACGTAGGCATCACATAGTATGCCTAGCCATATCTAAATTGTCTAAAAAATATGACAAACAAAATCTAGGAATTTAGAATATGTAAGCAAATATTTAACAGCGATAAGATTATATCATAAATGATTTTTAAAGGTTTGACTGCCAGAGGATTCAAACAAAAAAAAAGCAAGCTAAGTTTTTCTCTTCAAATTAAAAATTAAATTCCAATGCCAATTTCTAATTCATGATTTTTTGCCCCTATCCTTAGTGAAGCAATTTTAATTCTATTCTTAAATGTTATTCCTCAATCGCATACCAGTTTGCAGCAACTGGAACAGAGTCTGCCTATATATGAAACAGTTGTTCATTTCAATATTGATAAAGCCAGATGTTACACGCAAAAACTGTGTCAACACAAAGTGAAATGATCTTTTATCTGTATCAAGAGTAATCGAAATGGTAGATAAGATAAGTAATCCTGGCAGGTATGTAAGAAGTTACACAATTTTTCACATACCTACACTTAAAAGTTTAGGCAAACTATCTCATTTTGATTTTCATTTTGAGTAAAGTTCATATAAAACATTCTTTTATATTTAATTTTGATGATCAATAACAAAACAGCTTTTGGCACAAAGAGCAGAAGTGTACATATTTATGATTCAATACCACTCATTTATAATTTTTGTGTACTAAATTTTCCCTAACAATCTCTCAGTTTCAACAATCATAAATCATTAGTATCACTATTTTTTTCAAAAATATCTTTTGAAATTCTAAGATATGAATCATTACTTACATTCTCATCTAATTTTTAGAATAAAAAAAAAAATCAATCACACAAGAATTTCAACAATCTAATCTATGCAATCATAACTTGGGACAGGTATGGTTGTTGAAACTAAATTCACATATGCATCAGAATTTTATCTTACATTAATATATAATCAACTACAAAGCTTCCCTTGGGCCATCATCTAAAATGTGTTATCTATTTTGTTGTGGGTATTTATCCTCTGCACCATATTGATTATTTTTCTTCACTTCCAGACATAAAAAAAAACAGAGTGCCACATTTAAAAAAAAGTAAAGCCAACACTTTGCTTCTTTTGACCAAAAAGCACAAGAAATCTTAAGAGTATAAACATAGTCTTAACAATGAAAATATTCTGCAATACAGAGGAAAATTTTTAACGCGAAAAGTTCCTTAAACCAAAACTAAAGTTGACAGCTTAGAAGTACATATTCAAGTAATGAATCCTCAATATTGATCTTCAATCCAATTTACACTTTGAGGATTAAATATATTCAGAGCAAAAGATGTATGTTTAAACAAAAGGATTGTAAGTCCTCAGAATTTTTTTTTTTTAAACAGAAAAAAAAACAAAAGAAAAAAAAACAGCTAAATCAAAATTAATTATATTTAACTTTCACAAAGTAAAGTAAGACATTCAATACACACAGACTATTCTGACCAGGTCACCTTGCGTTTCCATCGGATACAATTCTGTATGAAAAGTATCCCTAGTGTAGCGTCATGAAATTGGAGCGCACATAAACTTTACCCACTACAATGATGAATCAGATTAACCCTTTTCAATTAATCTTTCGGCTCTCTCCCACGTCAAAAGACCATTTCACATTAACAAAAAAAAGAAGAAGCTTCTTGACACTCTTACCCATCCATTCCCCCTCCCCCCCCCAAAAAAAAAATCACACTTTTTTTTTTTTACACCAGCCCGTGTTTCCTTGCCCGTACCCACCTCGTGGCAGCCACTAGTTCGATGATCTTGTCAGGACAGACCACACAAAATGTAGGTGGGTCTGTGGAGCCCTTGGAACGCACGGCTGTGCAGTGGCCTAGATAGTAGGAGTGCAATGGCGCGCGAGAGAAGACATGCACATCTGCATCATACTGCTCCAGGTAGGGTGAGCCCTGTCGCACTGTCAGGACAAACCACTTGTTACCCTCCTGACGCTATTCAGAGTTTTATTTTAAGGATGGATGAAGGAGGAGAACACGTGTTGGAGCAGAATGAAAAGCATAGATTAGAAATGCATAGCAGACATCGTTGTTCTGCAATATCATATATTCCAAATTTTACGTACACTAGACATTAATATCTTACTCTCATTTTAAGACTCCATAAAATTCAATATGGCTTGTATTTTTGGTCCTCCCGAGTATTAAAGCCATAACGCAAGACTGAATAATAAACCTGTGTTACTACTGTTTCTTTTTAAAACAAATATCTCGCTTAATTGCAGTGATTGGCAAGAGGGTTGGCTATACAAGTTACTGGGTTTATTTGAGACGATGAGAGTAAATTTATAGAAATATAATTTCATCTAGTCGTTTAATTGTCTTAACGAGTCAAAGATTTTGGACAATTTCTCTGCTGAAATAAGTATAAAATATAGTTAAGGATATTCTTTTCAGATATTCTAATTTTAGCTTGAATGCAATATATATATATATATATATATATATAGTTATAGAGAGAGAGAGAGAGAGAGAGAGAGAGAGAGAGAGAGAGAGAGAGAGAGAGAGAGAGAGAGAGAGACAGCCACACAGAGAAGTGAGGGACAGATTGAAAGAAAAGATAGAGAGAGATAAAACTGGAGGGACAAAAAGAAAAAGAGTTAAATTTGGTTATTGTGTATATAGCCCGTTCACAAGATCCTCTCAGCCTTTCAGGCACCAGTTAGGCCAAGGTGTTGGTAGAGGACTCCAACTTACGACTGATATGCCCCAGCAGATCTATGGGCAAAAGGATAGAAACGGGCCACGAAAGCCTGAGGAAGAGGACGTGAGAGGGGGAGATAGTGAGAAGAGAAAGAGATATTCAGGAAAGATAGAAAGTTTGATTATGCAACGGTGCGCTCATGCCGTGTTATCAATCAAATTCGTTAGAGTGTAAGTATTTTCTTGGCTTGTGCATTAGTACTTCTCAAGAAGCCAGCTTTCAACTTGATAGCGTGTATATTTATGATCGGTTTCAATTCATCTCTGTGTAGCCCTATGCTTTCCCCCACCTATAGTGGCAATGGTAGCGCACCTTTGGTGAACTGGCTCTGATTCCGAACGATGTAGATTGGCCCAACAACGACCAAATACGCCTGCGTGAAATGACCAGGCGATTCACTGGCTTCATGATACAAGGATTGTTATAACAACAACAAAAATTAAACAAATAATGAAAGCTGCGTTTCAAAAAATAAGGCTTTAAACACTATGACACCACGAGCCTACGCGGTGAGAAAGCGACAAAGGGACATAATTATCTAGAGTTTATTTGTGCTAATAGAAAAAAAGACCAGAAGATAACCAAAGAAAGACCGGCGCATAAGTTTGTATAAGTATACGCTCTGCAGCATTTTTATAACAATTTCATATATAGAGAGAAGAAACTTATTCATAAAAAGGGGGGAAAATAACAAGAAAGAGGATGGGGAGAAGGAAGAGGAGAAGGAGAAGAAGAAGAAGAAGAAGAAGAAGAAGAAGAAGAAGAAGAAGAAGAAGAAGAAGAAGAAGAAGAAGAGGGGGAGGAGGAGGAGGAGAAAGAGAGAGAGAGAGAGAAAGAGAGAGAGAGAGAGAGAGAGAGAGAGAGAGAGAGAGAATAAAAAAGGAGAGAGGAAAAGAATAACAAAAAGTATTAATGTGTATATGCATGTTGGATTCTTATACAATTTAAATAAAAAAGTGTTTTTTTTTTCCTTTTTAAGGGGTGGGGGAGGAGATATGAGATTTGTGCATTCTTATTCTATTCTTATCATTAATAAACACACACACACACACACACACACACACTTTTGTTTGGGTATAATGAGCGAGAAATCTATTTAATACACAGCGATGTAATTGAGACACTTTCTCCATTAACTACTCGGAAACCACATCGTGTAGAGCTTCGAAATTTTCAGCATAAACAGGTTATGGTGTAACTTAGAAACTGGCCGTATTTTTTTTTTTTTTTTAATATCTCATTAAAATTTTTTTTTTAAATAAATGAATGAAATCGGCCCTTCGTTTTTTGTTGTTGTTTTTTTTTTTTTACTACTATCCAAATTTTGGAACGGTCAACTGGACTCAAATTCTTCGTTTCGCACCCCAAACAAGTTTAGGTGCAATGAACATGAAGCCAAAAAAAAAAAAAAAAACGGAAAAAAAAAGAAAGCTATGATACGACGAGGAAAAGGCATGCGCCAAGTAACCGTAGGGCTATAACTGATCTATAAAAATGATTTCAAACGATCTCTGCTGTGCGTTAGTGTGTGTATTTATTTGGGTCACGCGGGCGTGGTAAGAAAAGGACAAAAATCATAGCCTCTAGCAAGGAGCTGGACCAGGTCTAGAGCTAGATCTATATCCGAATCTATTATGTAGAAATATTGACCTGACATCGCGATTTCAGATTTCAAACCTTGAATCGTTAGCCCAATGACTCATGGCAGATTCAGTTTCGAAAGAAGCCAAAATTGATCGGTAATTAGCTCAAGCGCCACATTTTTTCTAAATAAACCCAACCTTCAGTCCATCCAAATTATAGTTCAGTATTACCATACGATCATTTCAAGCATAGGACAGACCCTTGGACAAACCATAACTGTATAGAATAGCGCCTTGGTTAGGTCATGCTTTTTTTTTTTTGGTCACGAAAACGCACAACCTCATATGGGAACAATGAAAGGATATAGGTTATTTACTCACCTTGTGTGTGTGTGTGTGTGTGTGTGTATGTGTGTATGTATGTATGTAT